>OY288267.1:5295425-5842988 GCA_958450335.1 Hibiscus tridactylites
GAATCATAGTTTGCCAAAAGTTTAACATAATCAAAAGTCAAAACCATATGATTTGGTAATAAAGCTTGATTTAAACAAATACTAATAATTATCTTTACTGCTGGATTAATCAATTGCAAACCATAACATATATAGATTAACAGCTATCAATTGGTCCCAAAACCCAACCCTAATGCCCAACCCTCTCTGACACAATCTTACCACATAGATTGTCTTTCATTCCCCACCACTAATATAACATTCCTCTATAAATATTTTTTTATTAGAAAAAAATTATATCCGTTCTCTCTCAAATATGTAATTTTCTCTCAAATTTCTATCGCCTGTAATTTTATTTTTTTCTTTTGGTTGATGGTCGTCAACCACTTTTAGTATTGGTTATCTACTATTGGGTCTATTATTTTTTTGTTTTTTCTTATTTTAATAAAAATCTATTTTTTTGCGGCGTGCGTTTCTGTCATTGTGACACATTTTTCTTTATTTTTTTGTGGTTCGATTCATTTGTCATTGTGGCATGATTTCAGCATACATTAGCGGTCGATTGGTGCTCGTACAAGGATCTTCATGACGCTAATCTCTGATTATGGTTCTGTCGGTGGTATTAGAAAGATGGATCTCCACTCAATTAATGATTGGTTGTCGATGAAATCATACTTGAGTAGCGGAGCAATTTGCCTGATAGTTTGATTCGCTCACCACTTCTTTTTCACTCTGTAAAGTGTCTCATTTGGATAGATACAAGGACATTCATGAAGGTTTCTAAATTTTGGTATGTTAATCTCGATGAAAGTATATATTTTTTTGTACCATTGTAAGAGATATTTAGTAGACTCAGGGCCGGTCCTGACTATTTTTTGGCTCGGGGCGAAATTAAAAAATGAGCCCTTAATATAATTTTTTTAAGAAATATATAATATAAAATTTCTATTTATTAAATTAAACAAATAATAATTCATTGCGATCTTAAAAATATCAAAAATATATTTAAGCATACAAATACTTATAATAATAGCACATGTAAAATGGGAAGATCCTCGATCGAAATATTTATATACTAAATCCGCAACACCACAGAGATTAAACTTTAAAATAATATCATTGTAAACATATGAAAAAAATAATAAGCATTTGAATCACATCTTAAAAAACTGCCAAATATTAAAAGATTCAAGCTTATTAAAAAAATAAAAGAATAATCTTAACTATAATTTAGAAATATATAAAAATAAGAAGAAAAAATAGGAACATGATCTTACCAAAAATTTTAAGAACAAGTTTCAATATGATTCAAGCATCACAATTGATGATAAGCAATTGCAATTTTGTGTAGAAGATAAAAGAAGAAATGTTGGTTAATTATACTTGAATTTTCTCCACTCAATGAGTATTAAAGAGAAAAAATTGACGTTAAAAATTCTCCATTGATATAGAAACTCTAGAAATATGGTAAATTGATGGTGGTTGGAATTTGGAAAGACGGTAGTTTAACAATTTAGTTAGATTTTCTTTTAAATTTTTGAAAAGATATATTTAATTAGTGTTTCTTGAGAATCAGAATCATTATTATCGTTAATATAAAAATTTAAAATGTCAATTAGCAGTTTAATAAATTTATGGCCCATCATTTTACTTAAACAATTTTTTTAATTTATTATAAAAAAATAAGGGATATATTATACTTAAGATTTTTTTTAAAATTTATGGGCCCTGGGTGGGTGCCCCTACTGCCCCGGCCCAGGGCCGGCCCTGAGTGGACTTGTCTCTCTTTTTTCTCTCTTTTTGATGTATTGCATTATATTCTCTTTCATAGTGATTTAAACAGTTCAGATGCCTTTATTTAAAAAACATTCCTCTATAAATAAAAATAGTTTGAACCACCTTCGAATTTTAAAATATTCTAATTGAATCATCGAAATATTAACGTTTTATTAATAAGTTATTTTGTCAAACTATTACGTATTTATATTTAAAACATGTAATTCAATACGTAAATACGTTTTTATGAGTATCTACCGCACATACAATTTAGATTTGAAATGCCAAAGAAAAAGATACTGAACCAATTTAGAATACGACGATAGTTCATAGAGATCTGGTGTAATTAATCCTAAACTGAATTTATAGTTTAGTGGCTCATCGTAATTTAATTAAAACCCAAACCCATTTGTACAAACCAATCCTTTTTTTTTTCTGGTTCAGCTTATATTGGCACTGGCACTGACAACCACAAAGCCATCTCCTTTGTTCCCTTCCTCTCACTCTTCCAGTACCCCAAAGCCAAAAACCAGTACCGGAGGGACTCACTTTGTAATTTAATAATATTCCAAGCCCCTATTCCCCTCAAAGTTCTCACCTTCACCCCCTACAAAATCTCTCACTTTCAGTTCTTCAAACTCATTTGAGAGAAGGAAAACAAACAACACAATGCAGCAAAGGCAACAACAGCTTCTTCTTCTTCTTCTCATTTTCTCACTGTTTCTCGTCTTCCAAACATCAAATGGCCACAACATCACTCGTTTACTGGCAAAGCACCCATCTTTATCAACATTCAACCATTACCTCACTCTCACGCACTTGGCTCAAGAGATCAACCGCCGCACCACGATCACCGTCCTCGCCCTGGACAACGCCGCCATGTCATCTCTCTTGTCCAAAACCCCTTCCATTTACACCATGAAAAACATCCTTTCCCTCCACGTCCTCCTCGATTACTTCGGCGCCAAGAAACTCCACCAGATAACCGATGGCACCGCACTGGCTGCCACCGTGTTCCAAGCCACCGGGGTGGCTCCTGGGGTCTCTGGGTTCGTTAACATTACCGATTTCAAAGGTGGGAAAGTTGGTTTCGGAGCTGAAGACAATGGCGGGAGCTTGGATTCCTTCTTTGTTAAATCTGTTGAGGAAATTCCTTATAATATATCTGTGATTCAGATCAGCAAGGCTCTGCCTTCTGCTGTGGCTGAAGTTCCTACTCCGGGGCCGAGTGAACTGAATATCACCGGAATCATGTCGGCACATGGATGTAAAGTGTTTGCCGATACACTTTTGGCTAATCCCGAAGCCATGGGGACATATGAGGTGAGCTAAAATTCTGTGTTTTTGTTTTGTAAAATGTTAATTATACTAATTTTGATTGGTTGGTTGGTTGGTTGATTTATTCATTGCTAAATATTTCTGGTTAAGAAAATGCGAAAGAAATTAATGGGGCAGATGAAAAGGGTAGTAAAAAAAAGTTCATTTCTTGTTTAAAATGGAGTTGTTGAAAGAAATAGTGTAAAAGTATGATAATGACACATTGATTGTTTTTCCATGTGAATTTGTGGACATGTTCTAGATAAAAGTAACCCAGATCTGGGTTCTGTTTTCTTTCCAGTTGGAAATGTTGAATTTGCATTAAAGCTATGTTTTTTTCGAATCGAAGTGAGTGTTTTATAAGAATATGTTCTGTTCGATTTTTCGTAAATGTAGGAAGGTCATACTCATACCCCCATTGATCGATACTATGATAAAATTGGAATCGAATCGAATTAGCTAAAAGATGCAGTGATTTGCATGTGACAATTCTGCACATTTAGCTCAATGGTAACTTCACTTTGCTAATACAGAATATGTGGTAATGGTGACTTGTAGGACAATATCAATGGAGGATTGACTGTGTTCTGCCCTCTGGATGATGCATTCAAAGCCTTTTTACCAAAGTTCAAGAACTTGACAGCCTCGGGGAAAGAATCGTTCCTCGAGTTTTTCGGGGTGCCGGTGTACCAATCTCTATCTATGTTGAGATCCAACAATGGACAGATGAACACCTTAGCCACCGACGGGGCCAGCAAGTTCGATTTCACCGTACAAAACGAGGGTGAAGAGGTGACGCTGAAGACCAGGATCAACACGGTGAAAGTAACCGGGACTTTACTCGACGAACAGCCGGTTGCGATTTATACAATTGACAAGGTCTTGATGCCTAGAGAATTGTTCAAGGCAGCCCCTACTCCTGCACCAGCACCAGCCCCGGTTGAGGCAGCAGATGCACCTAAAGCATCCAAATCGAAATCCAAGTCCAAGTCGGCGGCCCCGGGACCTGCATCAGATTCGCCAGCGGATTCACCGGACGGTGATCCAGCTGATCAGGCGGCTGATGATAATGCAGCTGTGAGTTCTAAAGGTGGAAGGTTTGTTGCTGTTGGATTGAGCTCCTTGTTAGTGCTTTTGTTGCTTTAAGGTTCTTACTTTTTTTTCATTTATATATATACTGGACAAAATAAGTAATGTCTCAGTTTATTACAAAACCTTCAGTGTGTTTTATTTTTATTGTTTTTTAAGTGTGATTCTGTGTTAGATAGATTAGCTAAAGGTTTGTGATTTTTTATTATTGTTAAAAATATTGTTATGGTTTTTGTAATACACATTGTTACGATTTTTCTCCATCAGTTTTGATATCCTCCCTGTATTAAGTTGTGGTTGTTAAGATTGTTTATGAATTAATTTAAGATTCATTTATTGTTTGATTATAATAAATATTTTTATTTATTGTTGGATTATGTATTTTATAGATATGTAATATGTTCCTTCAATATTTGTGGATAAATTAATTTAATAATCCAATCAATTATTTTATACAATATTTCTCCAAACTCCTGAATAACAAATTATTTTGAGTTCAAATTGGTTTCAAATTTTAAGGTGCATTCATTGGTTTGATTGTTTATTTATTTATTTTTTAAAAAGCCAAATAAAATATTACATAAAACAGACGAAATTCATGGGAATTCTCGAAGCATGGATGCTTCCAATAATGTTATCTGCTCTGCTTACAGAGGAGTATGTGCTCTTCCATTTTTTTTATAATTTTTTTAGTTATATATATATATATCCGTTTTACTGTCCATGTCATTCATATTTAAAACTAATGTAAGAAAGTTTGTTCAATATTTCAAAACATTTGATAAAATTAATAGAACCGAGAAGTAAACTTTACCAAAAAAAAATTAAGCATATTTAAAATTTGAACCAAAATCTGACTATTATTCAAGGTTTTAACAGACCTAGTTTGATTTACAATATGTGGGATTTTCTTGATTTGTATATTTTATATAAGGTGACATATGAAAATTAAATGTATCATATTATAATTTAACTATTAAAATTATCAATACAAATTAGAATAAATAATAATATATGTGATATTTATGGTGCTTATCGAACGAGTGGATTGCAAGTTGAGTAGTGCTCGATTCATGCTCGTTAAAAAATTTCGTTGTTCGACTCGATTCGTTGCTCGATAAAATTTTACTCGACTCATGCTCGTTAAAAAATCTCGTTGCTAAACTCAAATTGTTGCTCGTTAAGCTCGCCAAAAATTTTACTTCATTTTTTAAAATATAGGTAAAATCTAGTAATACTATTAGAGCTTAATATAAACATAGATTCAAAAAAATATCAGGTCTGAAGATATAAATAAACGAACTTGTCATGACCAAGTTAGAGATGAAGGCGATATTCGATGTGTGAATCTTTTTAGTTTCTCAACAATCTTCGATGAACATCAAAAGAGAGAGTGCCTTAGTAATCTTAGGGTTTTAACTTTCAATCAAATATTTTTATACGAAAAGTGGAAACTGAAAATTTTCCCCTTTCAACTTTATTCATAAAGTAATAATAAAAGAAAAAAAAGAAAGACTTTAATATAAAAATGAAAGACTCATTATTATAAATTATTTTTCTATTAATACAAAGGGTTTTATTTTGATGCACAAGCTGTATAAATTTTTTTTACACAATCCTTTTATAAAATTTAAAATTTAAATCACAAACCCTAACAACCTAAAACCTAAACCCTAAGCCCTAAACCCTAAACTCTAAATTCTACTCATAAACCTTAAATTATATACCCTACATACTAAACCCCTAAACCCTAACCTAAAACCTAAAACCCTAAACCCTAAAATTAAAGGGCTTGTGTAAACTAAAGTTTACACAAGCTTGTGCATCAAAGTATTTTCCTAATACAAATTAACCTTTCTAGAGTTTTATAAACAAAATAACGAGCTACTCACGAACTTATCGAGTCAAGCTGTGCCTTGTTCGACTTGACTCGCTAATATCTCGAGTTGAGCTCGATTTCGAGTCGAGTCAACTCGAGTTGAGCCTTAACTGAGTTGAGCTCGAGTTGTTTGCGATATGTTCAACTCAATAAGCACCCCTAGTGATACTGATGTCATACATTAATCAATATAAAGTCAATCCGTCCATAAAACATATATCTAGTTATTGATCAATCTTTTTGAGAATGTTCTCTGTCGATTATTTTCACTATATATATATAATACATAAGTTGTAGCAAGAATTAAAACAAAAGCAAATTTGATCCTTAAGGGAAAAGATACTAGAATTACCTCCTAATCTCATCTCCTGTAGCAAAAGCTATGTCGGATTGAGCCTATTCGAATGATGTCCCCATTCATCGTGCGTATGATCCCAAAGGTAAACTCGATGGTATCATCGATCAAGTTTTGCTTCTAGGGATTGTTAGCAGACCTTGACTTATCCAGATCCTTGTTGTTCAAATAAAGGAAAGATGGTTGGTCGCCGGAATTCGATATAGGCCGTGGGGAAAACCCGGCATAGTTTCTGTCTAACTTTGCCAAGCATAGTTCATTAATGTATCGGAAAAGTTCATGCTTCTGGGCGAACGGTTGAGCTGCATATTCTTCAAACGGCATCCACTGTGAAAAATATATAAAAAGGCAGACATACAAGCATGAAAATCCATGTCTGTAGAGTATCTCAACCAGAGCTAATTTTTTGGTAAGTAAAATATTAAAACTTCACTGCAGTCTGGCTCGATCTCGTATGGCTTAACATTGTGTCAAATGTGTATCGAATCAAGGAAATAACATGCAACAATACGAGTTGTACCTGAGCTGCCTCAATTTCCAGCTCTTGCTTCTGAATATCAAAGGATAGTGGATGCAACATGCATATGAAAAACAGATCCGACTTCTCGAAGAATGTCTTGTGTGATTGCCTGAATTTAAGAAAGTGATTTCAGAACAAAGAATTCACTAATGTCAACCAAGTGTGAAGTAACACTTGAAAATTTTGAACACGTGATTATGAATTATCCATAACAGTTGGCAGTGTTTCACAAAAGTCCGTGTGAATGGCTCATTAAATCAGTTTATAGTTTGTTTGATGGTATTTTCTATACGAATAACCGAAGTACTTCTAGAGCTAAATTCATGCTTATCAAATAGTGTACTACATACACTCGCCTTATCCACATTTCTGAAAATCCATCTCAATTTTACACAACCTGGCTGGTATATCTGTAACTATTATCTCATCCAAAACTTAAAACTTCCAATTTTAAGTTGAAGATATAAAACTGAATTTTTATTGAGATGTACCTGAAACCTAGGACCTCCACAAACTCTGTGTCAATCTGGAAAAAGAAAAAATAGTGGTCGTTATAAGGCCGTTAACACTCTTTTTTAATACTAGGTGTAAAAACAACAAATATTTATGCATACTCATCACTTACTCCTGTCTCTTCTTTTACTTCTCTTACAGCTGCAACAGAAATATCCTCGCCCTGCATGTAGAGGAGCTCATTTATCATTTGATAGCAAAGTGAATTAGATTTTAAGGTGATGCGAAAGTTCCTTATGATGGAACACCGGAACATACCTCTTCAACCACCCCAGTAGGAATTTTCCATATGCCTGTTCCTTGAAGAATACCACTCTTTTCCTGAACTACGAGCACCTATCAGCCAAGAAGTTTCTTATTTAGAAGCAGCTACAAAAAAAAAATAGTTTGATTAATCCAAAAACGAGAGTTAAACCTATAATATCACAACTTATAACAAGAATACACTTCAGAAGGCTAGATTGAGTAGTTATACTCATATAGACAAGGAAAACTGTAGAGTTAACATGTGAATATGAGGATAGAAACTCCAAGTAGATGTGAGCATGAACCTCTGAGCTGGCAGAGCTGCTGCATCAGGTTCATAGTAACATACAGTGTTGAATATCACATCTGTCTATTTGGTATCATAGTAAAATTGATGACTTAGAGTTTGAATATTCAAAAAGGCTTTTGGGTTCATGAAACCGTTGGAATGCAAAAAACCAAGTTGTTTGCAACGGATAAATATAATATATTAGAAAATGTCTAGTATACATTGTCAGCATTCTAACCACGGACCAGATTCCAATGGACCAGGTGAAACTTATTATAACCAAAAAAAAAGCAGGAAGGACCAAAGGGAAGAAACCAATTAACAAGTTCTACATTAGCGGAATAAAGAATCAATTACTCATTTGCTTTAAAAACTTAAACACAATGAAGTTAAGGGAGTACCTCTCTTTTATCATTCAAGATAATTCCACCAACACCTACTCGGTGTGTTGCATTTGCGGGGATAGTGCTAGGTGTCTTAGGAATCCAGAAAACAAGCATGAGGTAACTTGGCTCAGCATGGTGGTATCTAAACCCCTCCTGTAATCAATTTAATGTGTTTCAAAAGAACTTGACAGTCAAAACATTATAATCAACAACAAGAAATTAAAAGAGCAACATAAAATTATCAAATCCAAATGAAGTTAAAACATATATTCAAAGTTTTGTTCTACAAGTTAGGACTAGGCATTGGAATAATATATTATAGACTACCTTCACTGTGGTTTCAACTAGATGTGAAAGTCCAATAGGCAATTTAATCCAAACTCCCTTTTTACCCTGCACAGCAAATTCCGAATATAATGACTATAAAACAAAAAAAGCAAAACTAAGAAACTTAAAGCCCCTACATCAAGTTCCTAGAAGATGAATAACTTGATCGTGCAAATAAGACCTCTAGCACCAATAACTGAAGTTAAGATTTGTTCATTTTGGTTTACATCACAGTCACCAGATAACACCAACTGATCATTTAGATAGCTGATTTAGAATCTATTAAAATCGAACTTCCTCCTTGTTAATTCACAAAAATCCCCTGCATATAGAGTAAGAGGTTGGCTTTGGGTGAAGACTCGGAATTAGAAGTCAGCTTAATCGACTCAAGACCATTTTACAAAATCTAAAAATAATGAGAACTTGTATCAATTGCACTGTTCAAATCAAACAATCATCTCAACAAACTTTCAAGGGACAATAAGCAAAGCAGTAAAAACATAACCATCTCAAATTTAACCTGTTGCTTCCACTGCAACATAGAAGCTCTGAGCATAGTAAGAAAGGTTTCAGTGTCCATATGCTCCTTCATTTCCACAATAACACCTCCATGATCATCATTGATAGAAGGAAGCAATTCAGCATACCAAACTCCATTTCTGCACACCGGTCTCCCAACTACCTCCATTAAATCCGCTGAGATCGGCATCTGTTCCAGCTTCCAATCATCAATAAATTTCAAATTCTCAAGTCTAATTTTAGCGATACCACAGCAAGAGAGGAGAAATAAAGAAATTACATGTACAGATATGTATGTACTTGCACAAATACATCATATATACTTCAATAATACATCATGCTTAATTATTACACACATGATCCGCTGTCATACTTTCAGGTCAACATTTCTTCTAAAACTAATTACTGGAAATAACACAAGACTATTAAACCCAGAAAATGAAAGAAAAAATTTCTAACCTCCAAACGACTGAACTGCGTGTCACTCAAACATTAAGCAACAAAAATAGTCCTCAAATTCAAAAATCTTCTAAAACTAATTACTGGAAACCGTGATTAACACGGAAATGCATAATCATAACACTAAAAAAAGCTATAATTCAAAATCAATGGCAGCATCATCACCTGCTAAACAACGAAAATTCCGGATGGGCACAATAATCGCAGCGTTGTTGAAGCAACTACTAAGCAGTGATTGAATAAATAGTAATTCAAAGAAAAAGAGTAAGAACCAAATCCAGAATTTGCTTGTGCTTGATTTTTTTTATTTTTTATTTTGGAAAATGGAGATAAAATGAATAGAACAGAAGCAAAGAAAAGCTTTAGCGCGTTGCTATTTATATATGAAAGTTGGGCTTTGGGCTGACTAACCATTTTGTTATGGATTCACTTATGCGGGGAATACTAAGGTGCGCTGAAGTGGATGCTGACGCGTATCCACTCAACTTTTTGAGCCAATAAAAACCTTTCTAAACAGTATGTGGGCCCAAAATTTTAAAGCCATATCAAATAACTTTTGTAATTATGAAACAATATTCGAGTATCAATTTGAACTAAAAATTTAAATGTTTTAATTTAATTTGTCAAAAAGAATTTAGACAACATTATCAACTAAACTAAGATCGATTCATAGTTTTTCTCTCTTGCGACATTTTTATTAATAAAAGCATGTCTTAATTCATTTAAATTTTTTTTATAAATTTTTAAGGTTTGTATTTTGATGCACAACATGTGTAAAAAATTACACAACCTATCATGTTTAAACTATAAAGTGTGAAATTTAAAATATGAGTCTCTAACCATAAATCATACGCACTGAATTTTAAATGTACACTCTAAAATTTAAATCTTTAAAAACTTAAACTCTAAACTAAACTTTAAAACTTAAAATCTTATAGGCTTGTTATATATATATATATATATATCAAATATGATAAAAAGAAGAATACGAAATGTTCATAATATAAAAATATTAACCTTCAAAAACTATAAAAGTATTATAATATATGTATATATGTGACAATAATTTTTTTGAGTAATATAACTGAACTCAACAAGTGATTCCATTAAAAAAGTGAATGATATTTATTCTAGGAAATTTGGGTTTAATCGCTTTGTTTGCAAGTTGTATGTGCATAGTCAAATAATTAAGAAAATATATGAACAAATACTACTTTTAATAATTTTTAGACTATTAAAAAAACACAACCTACATACAATATCATTGTAGTTCTTTGACTTAAGTATGGGATAGGGTAGACTTTCAAACGTTTCTATTATATACGATTTAGGGATGGCAGACAGGTACAATTTCGTGGATTCCGCACTGCACCCGTCGCAGGTAGTGGATAGGTGGTCTCATCCATGATGTTGTAGCTCATTGGACGTGTTTTGCTGGTCTGATATTTTATTTTCTATTTTTTTAGTTTTCTTTATTTTGTTATTTTTATGCTACATTTCATTTTGTTTAAAATATTTTTCATTTTATTTTTAATAAATTTAGCCTGTATATTATTAAAAAAAAGCTGACCATTGAATTAGATGTCGGTAATTATAAAAAAACTTGAATAATTGAGTTTACACAGATACGTCGTAAAGCTGAAATGACAACTAATTTTATTGCACCTCGAAGTGCTCCCCAAATTTCTCAGAGCTACTATATAAAGACTCTTTTGGTCCTTCTTATATAGGCATGAGAAGATCCTAATATAATGGCTTCAATCTTATTTTTTTAATTAAAAAACTCACATTTGTCTAAATTTAAGGGGTTTTTATCATAAAAAAAGATTAAGGGATATATACATATTTAATCAACCCAAAAACAAAACTTATTCGTCAAGAATCAAGACCTCCCCTATCGTTGTCACAGCAATTCAATATCGCACCCAAAAATACATCAAGCTACTTTTGTCAGGATTCAGGTCGTCTGGTATGCCGTATGTCGTCATTGATTTTATTTTTTTATTTACTAAATTTAAGTTATTTTATGATTTATGTTTAAAATTTATAGTCCAAAAAATTATTTTTAAAATTTAAATAAAAATTCTCTTGGAAGTACAATATGTATTATCATTACATCTAACATTTATTAATTTTATTTTATTTCTTCTTAATTAAATGTTTAAATCAAATATATCTTAAAAAATTAAATTAAATTATAGTATATGTTTAATTGCTCTTCAATCTATCTTCTTATACATATTACAAAGTATTTATGCAAGACAAATTAAAATTCAACTGACGTGATGGGTTATTAAATATTAATTTTGTAATTTAATTTCATAGGATCTTATTATTAACGTCTCAATGTTTTTAATAATTAGGCATAAAATTGACAAGATGAAAGAATAATTAAAATCTTCACTCACATAGGTAGAGATGAGAAATTTATCTATGAAGCTCAAATAGTGATAGAACGAGAATTGATATTTCTATACCGTGATGTGAAAATGGTGCCATGATTGCCGGAGATATGACCGGCAGTGAAGAGATGATGAAGGCGATGAACAACCGGCAGAAATAGAAAGTAAACTGAAACTTTTATTGAAAAAATAAAACTCTTCCGTGTTTTTAACTCATTACAATGGTAGGTTTATATAATCCAATGTTTAACGGCCTATGAACGGACCAACAACTATTTAACAAACTAATTAATAACTTCTAACATTCACCCTACTTTCTCAACCTTCTTGAACTTTTTAAATTGATAAAATTCGAACATTCACCTTGTTTTCTTCTTTTCTTTCACTTTTGGATTTTCTTGCAGTTGATCCTTGACCAACTAATCTGATGTCTTGCGATCTGTTTTTTTTCAGTGTACTTGAAAGAAGCTTTCTTCAGCTTCCTTTCTTTTCTTCTTCTTTTACTTCTCGATCAATAAATTTGCTTTTAGCTTTCCCTGAGCATATGATCTGCTATATACATCTGCATCAATGGTAGTGTATTTGAAAGAAGCTTTCTTCAGCTTCTTTTTTTCTTCTTTTTTTTCTTTTTTTTTACTTCTCGACCAATACTCTGCATTTGGCTTTCCTTGAACATTTGATCTGCCATGTACATCTGCATCAGTGGCAGTGTACTAAAAAAGAAACTTTCTTCTTTAGCTTTCTTTCATTTCTTCTTTCGTTCCTTGAATGTATGACCTGTTAAGGTACATCTTGTTGTTTCAACAGTGTACTAGTATACAATCAAAACTTCACCAACCCAGATGAACCAAGCAAGTAGAGAAGAGTTGCTAGAAATAATCAAACACATCAAACCAAGACCATAGCTCAAATCCATTCCAACTTCAAATTTGTATTCTAATACTTCAACTTCAACTTCAAAAAAAAAATCCAACCAGCATTCGACAGATTATCACCAACTTACAGCAAATCAACACCATTAACAAATTTCAAAATTAACAGTAGTAATTGACATTTGATCGCAGCAAGCACATATAAAAAATCATCAGCAAAGAAGCAACCATTACTTGAGATGCAGCAACCAACTGAGAACCAAAATCAAGTAACAAGAAGCACTATCTCAACAACCAACAATGAAGAAATAAAAACTTCACACCATTCTTGACACAATTCCAGCATTCCCCAGCCTCCAACAACAATCAATAAATTGTAGCACCAGTAATAACAACCACAACATATGTATAATAATTTCTAACAACAACAAATCTAGCTATGCCATGGTAGTTCCAGCAGCAACAAATGTTTGTAGATATTGAACCACACACTGTAATAGCTAACAAGAACCAAACAGAAATGGCAATCAGTAGTGGACATAAACCGAAGCTTGATATAAGCACGAACACATGCTAAAATCAATCACCATTTGTCAACAGTGTTTGCGCAAAAAAAAATTGGACTGCAGAGTGAACGAAAAACTCATACTCCCATCCATCAAAGTAGCTCAATTGGTGTGATGCATCTAAGGCAAGGTACAATCAATCGAAAGAAGTATTCATCATTCACAGTGACATTTTGTCGAACAAGAAACATGCTAACCATCTCATTATTTTCAACCAAAAAGTACTCAATCGAATATACCAACAATAATTGATCTACACAGGAATTTGACCACAATGCTACATCAACGCTCATTCCCCAATTCCAAAGAAAGAACAATAGAACATCATAGTGTGAGTCCAAATATACGCAGCTTCAGAAAATGAACAAACCTCAAATTCGAACAGAGAACAATCAACAGAGAACATCGAACAAAATTAACTGGAGTGTAGAGCAGATTTGCACAAAATCCAATAGTTAACAATAAAAAAATGATGTGGCGATCGGAACCTGACAGTGAGAGACACATACACGCATGAAAAGATGAACGGCAAGTGACAGGGAGAGATGAACTGTAACACCCGTGTTTCGGGCCTAGGAGTTAACCGGGTTTGTAATCCGAGTCAATAAAACTTAGTTTAATCAATTCGACTTAAATAGTGACCTAATTGAGCTTTAGTAAAAATGGGAGGACTTATGTTGTAATTTGACCTTAAAGTCTTTAAAAGCTAGACAACTTTAAACCAAAAGTTTTCATCTTCCTCCCAAAATCCCTTTCCAACGTTAAACCCCCAAACCCCTCTTCAAAACCCCTTTCAAACCTAAAGCACTATTCCATTCAATATTTTCTTCAATTCAAGGTGTTTCTCAAAGGTAAATATGTTTTCTTAACCTCCTCTTTATCCTCTACCTATCTATGGTCTTAGATTTCAATGTTATGAGGTTTTGAAAATTAGGGTTGCTAACCGAGGGGGAATCCTTTGGGTTTCGCTTCGGTTTTCCCCGTGTGGCCCACTCGGACCGGTCATCCGGCCAGACCGGGACGAGGGGGCTACATTTGTTGGTATCAGAGTGCTTATGTTGTTCGATGCATGTTTTGCCATGAACCCTTGATGCTTGCTTGATCGTATGATGTTTTGAATGTATGAACTGTTGTGTCTGGTGTAGAGTGAGTGTCCATTGCTACTATTACTTAATTTAAAAAGATTTTTGGAAAGAGGAGTACTTGAGCACTATTGGACCCTTGCTTTGGCTAACGTAATCCTATTTGTTTGTTGTTGTAGTTTAAACCTTGCTAGCTAAGCATGAGACCACGTGGGAGGCCTAGGATTGTTCGACCGGAACCACGGGCAGAGGCTCCAAGAGTTGAGCCAGTAGTTAGGGTTGGGGCTCAAGTGGGAGAGCATGTGGTTGGAGTTGGAGCTCCTCCACCACCTCCACCACCACCACCTCCTCTACCGGGAGTGGAAGGTGAGGCCGGGGCCGAAGGAGAGGGACCACAAGGAGGCCAAGGTGGCCAAGGTGGCCAAGGACCGACCGGGATTGACTTAGCTCCGTTGGTTCAGGCAATTGCCGGGGCATTTCAGGCTGTAGTAGCCGGGGGTCAGACAGCTCACCATCAGGGTGAGGGCACCAGATTACCTTTAGAGAGACTTCGGGGCTTTGGGGCCGAAGAATTTAGAGGTGCTACTCTGAAGAGATCAGAGTTGTGGTTTGAGAAGACCGTCCGTATTCTTGCTCAGATGGGATGTACTGGTGAGCGCAAGTTGGGATGTGTTGAGTCTCTGCTTCAGGGCGATGCCTACACTTGGTGGGTCATTGTTACTTCGGGGATGGATGAGACTGAGATCACTTGGGAGTTCTTTGAGACAGCTTTCCGGAAGAAGTATTTGGGTCCACGATACCTCGATGAGAGGAAGAGGGAGTTTATGGCTTTGCTTTAGAGGAGTATGTCCATGACCGATTACGAGATCCGATTTGTTAGATTGAGTCAGTATGCACCCGAGCTTGTACCTACTGAGGTGGAGCGTTGTAACCGCTTCCGTTATGGGCTGAATGAGGAGATCAAGACCTATACTCTAGCTTCAGATTACACTGATTTTGATGTCTTGGTTGCGAGGGCCAAGGACTTGGAGCACAGTTTGAGTTTGACCAGGCGGTCAGGTGGATCTAGTTCAGGTAAGAGGTCCAGCAACTTTGATAGAGGTGATGCCAAGAGGCATCGGGACAACCAGCATCAGTATGATCATAGGCGTGGTGGCGGTAACCACGGTAGGGGCCATCAAGGTCAGAGAGTTGGTGGGAAGTTGCCCACATGTGCTACTTGCGGGAGGAACCACACCAGTGAGTGTTGGGGGAATTACCATTCTTGTTGGAGTTGTGGTGCTAGGGACCACATTAGGCGTGACTGTCCACATCAGGTGGGACAGGCACC
This sequence comes from Hibiscus tridactylites, assembly GCA_958450335.1. NCBI lineage: Eukaryota > Viridiplantae > Streptophyta > Magnoliopsida > Malvales > Malvaceae > Hibiscus > Hibiscus tridactylites. The sequence goes on from OY288267.1 coordinate 5,311,332, forward strand.
AGCTCAGGCTCCTGCTAGAGCCAATGACTTCCAGAGAGGTCGCGGGCGCAGTAGAGGTAACTTTCAGCCGAGGAACGATGGTCAGAGGAACATAGCGCATGTAGTCGCAGTTCAGCCAGAGGGCGGAGGTCAGGCCAGAGTTTATGCTCAGCGTGGAGATCAGCATGACACTGATGTGATCGCAGGTAACTTCTCGATACAGTCTTTGGGTTTGCTTTCTTTGATTGACTCTGGGTCTACACATTCCTACATATTGAGTGAGCATGCACGTTCTTTGAATTTGCCTTGTGAAATGTTAGAGGTAGGAGTTAGTGTTACCAGTTCCTTTGGGGACTTAGTAGTAGTTAGGAAGATGTATCGAAGGTGTCCGTTGATGGTTCAAAGGCATGTATTTCCAGTGGATATGATGGAACTTCCCTTCTACAGTTTTGATGTGATTCTGGGTATGGATTGGCTCACGGAGCATAGAGCTAGGATAGATTTTGAAACTAAGCGGATTTCTTTGAAGCTCACAGATGATTATGAGATTGTAGTGGTGGGTGAGAACGTGAAGTTCTTGTCCAATGTGGTTTCAGTGTTAGAGGCTAAAAGGTTAGTTGAGTTGGGATGTGAAGCATACTTAGCGTATATGATGAACCCTAACATGAGTGAGGTTAGACCTTAGGACATCCGGACAGTATGTGATTTTCCTAGTGTGTTTCCGGAAGAATTGTCAGGGTTACCACCGGACAGAGAGGTGGAGTTCAGCATTGAGACTTATTCTGATTCAGCTCCTGTTTCGATTGCTCTGTATCGAATGGCGCCGAAAGAATTGAAAGAGTTGAAGACTCAGTTACAAGAATTGACGGATAGAGGTTTTATTCGACATAGTTCTTCACCTTGGGGTGCACCAGTGTTGTTTGTGAAGAAGAAAGACGGAAGTATGAGAATGTGCATAGATTACAAATAGTTAAATCAGTTGACAGTGAAGAACACATATTCGTTGTCTAGAATTGATGACTTGTTTGATCAGTTGAGAGGAGCATCTGTCTTTTCGAAGATTGATTTGAGATCGGGTTACTACCAGCTGAAGGTAAGAGAGGTTGATGTACCGAAGACGGCCTTTAGGACCAGATATGGTCACTATGAGTTTTTAATCATGCCATTTGGGTTGACTAATGCACCGGCTGCTTTCATGGATATGATGAATATGATCTTTCATCAGTATCTAGATCAGTTTGTGGTTGTATTTATCGATGACATTTTAGTGTACTCGCGAACTGAAGAAGACCATGACCGACACTTGAGACTTGTTTCGAAGACTTTGCTTGATCATCAGTTGTATGCGAAGCTCAGCAAGTGTGAGTTTTGGATCCGTGAGGTAGTCTTCTTAGGACATGTAGTGTCAGCCGATGGGATTAGAGTTGATCCGAAGAAGATTGAAGCCATTGTTGAGTGGAAGCAACCGAAGTCTGTGACAGAGGTACGTAGCTTCCTAGGCTTAGCCGGATACTATAGGAGGTTTGTAGAGGGTTTCTCTAAGTTAGCCGCTCCATTGACACAGTTACTTCAGAAGAGTGTTCAGTTTGAGTGGACGGATGCAAGACAGAGAGCCTTTGAGAAATTGAAAGAAGCTTTGACCCAAGCACCGATTTTGATTCAGCCTGAGTCCGGGAAGGACTATGTAGTTTACAGTGATGCTTCTTATGTAGGGCTAGGATGTGTACTTATGCAAGACAAGAGAGTAGTGGCTTATGCCTCAAGACAGTTGAAAACTCATGAGCGCAACTATCCGACCCATGACATAGAGTTAGCTGTAGTTGTGTTTGCTCTGAAGATTTGGAGGCATTATTTGTACGGTGAGAAATGCACAGTGTACACCGATCACAAGAGTTTGAAGTACATTATGACTGTAATATCCCAAAAATTAGCCTAGGAGTTTTGAGGTCTAATTTAGTAATTAAGTGATTATTAGATTAATTTCTTAGACATTCCAATCGAAATAGGTTCATTAGTGACCAAATTGAATTTTGAGGAATGGTTCAAAAAGGGGAATTCGGGTAATTGAACTAGTGATCAAACCGAATAAAAGGAAAAAGGGAATAGTTGCATGCTAAGTTTAATTTTCTGATTTGTGCCCTTGTTTATGAGATAAAAAAATAACATAATTAAGGTATATGGGAGACATAGTAGTTGAGACTTTGACAATGTGTCAATTCCCAATTAATATGTCCCCTCCCCTCAACCGGTTACCCCAAACCATCTTGGCTAAGCAACCAACTCTTTCACACACTCAAACACCAAATAAAAAATTTAGAGAGGGCTAAGAATCGGTGAAGAAGAAGAAGCTTGCATGGAAGGGAAAATCATTTAGAAAAATCAAGAGAAAATCAATAGTAAGTAGATCATCTTCTTCTCAATCCGGTTATAGTCTTGATTTAGTAAATCATGTGTTGTAATGAGGTTAGAAAATTATAAACATGATGTTCTTGAGTGTGATTTCTGGAAATTTTTAAGATTCATAAGAATCATAAGAGATTAAGAGTCACAAAGGATTAAAGGCATGCATGTAAGATATGTGACAGATTTGGTAGATTACACGACATGCATCTTTGAAAAATTATAGGAAATTATATGATGGGAGTTTGAGTCTGAAATTTTGATATGTTTTACCTTAGGATGTCTAGAACCATGGAAAAATGATAAAACAAGGTTCTAAGGGCTGTGTAAAATCTGGTAGTGTAAAATATGAAAGCATGCAAAACTGTCCAGCCTTAACTCGAGCTGGACAGTGGACTTTGAAAATCTGTAGAAAATAATTTACTAAGCGGTTCGATCTGAATTTTTAGTATGTTGAAATTGGAAATGTAATCTGAAATTAGAAACAAACGGCACTCGATTTGGAGTTGTATACAAGGAGAATGAAGGGTGTCAAGTTGGGTGGTCAGAAATGAACAAAATTGGAAAAGTGAGAAAATTAGTTTTGAAATCGGTAAAATTGGCCAAATTGAAGCTTAATAAGTATTATTAAGTCGAGTCTTAAGATGAAGGATATGAAATCTAGTAAAGTCAAAGGTCAATTTGAAGGTTTTAAGGGTTAATCGAAAGAATTAGAGTATTTAGCAAATTGTCGAATGAGATTAAATAATTTAGGGACTGTTTCGAATAAATTGAGAAATTCAGTATTTAATTGCACGAATTGTATTATGAAATTGTGTTATTTGTTTGTATTGAGTGCTCTAGATCTTAGAAGTGAAAGGGTAGAAGAAGAGGCTACTCCGGGATCGAATACGGATCGGGCGAAAGGCGTACGGATTACGAACTAGCTCGGCGATTTGTGAGTGAAACGAACTTTAGAGTTGGAATTAGAGTTCCAACTACTTAATCTGATTTTTGATTATGATAAGTATGAAATTGATTAATTAATTATTTGATTTAGTAATGGGAAGAAGGAAAAATAGAATTCGGATTTTTGTGCTTGTGATATGCGATTATGATGCTTATGTGATTGAAATTAAATTGGTGATTGTTATGCTTGAATCTGAAATTTGTTCATTGTTAATTGTGTTGCTATATGTGAACTTAGCAATGCTGATTTTTGATTGTTGTGATATTATCTATGTGTGGATATCATAACATTAAATCATGTGACATGACTATATGATGACATTTCCATGTATGCTTAAGCTTAATATGTTCAATTGAGTGTTGAACTATGAAATGTGAATCTGATTTTTGTGATATGAACATGGAATTATATGAGATTTGATTTGAATTATGCGAATTGAACATGTACCATTGTATATGATAGTGTATGATGATATGTTAAGGAAATTGGAATCTTGAATAATTAATCGAAAGGATTAATTTAGAATTTTCTGAAAATCGATTGATGATGTATTGATGAAATTAAAGACTTAAATGCAAAGCCCTTGGTGTGTACAGTCTGTTTAGGTAGTACGGCTAGCCTAGAGTCCGAGCTCAATAAGAAAATCGGTACGTTAGTGTACTCGATATTGTGGTACGTAAGTGTACCTACTTGTTAATGTCTGCGGACATTATAATATGTTATATGTGATACGAATTGGTACGTGGTACCTTAACATGGTGAATTTGATTCACAACCTCTGTTATATGTGACTTGCTTACCTATCAAACTATACTATCCAAGGCATTGCAAATTGATTAAATGAAATGATTAAAGTTATGAATGCTGAAATTTGAAGCAAATTGATGAAATTGATCATGGAAGTATTCGAATGATATGCTAAATTTGATGATTTTGCCATGTTTGATATGCTATGAAATTTGACTTGTGATAAATGGATAATTGAAAGTTAATTTAGGTTTCATGGCTTGTATGTGTACTTGGATTATGAAAAATGTTATTTAGTGACATGTATTCGAATGGAATTACGTGGCTTCTTTGTGCACGTGTTCGAATGATTGATATATGATTTGATAATGTTGTTTGCTTATTTTGCTTGATATATTCGGATGGATTAATGTGCAAAGTGAAACTTAAATGTGTTTGTTCACTATGCTTAATTTGGAAACCGGATAGAATAGGGTTTCCTCACTAAGTACGAAACGTACTTACCACTCGAACCTTCCTGCCTTCCCCTAAAATTTCAGGTTCTAGCATCGTCAACCTCAACCCGAGACTTTTCCGTACTCAGATTAAGTACGATTTTCCCTATCTTTGTCATACTCATGGTGGGTGGCTTAGCGTTTGGCATGCTAGTGCAGTTCGGCTTGTTGGTTATGTTCATGAATTACTATTTCGGCTCTACATAGACTTTTAACATGTTTCCCTATATTTTGTTATGTAAGTAATGGGGTAAATGTTGGGGTATAGATCGCCCGTATATATATATGTTAGGGCTCGATTCTTTTTGTTGATAGTCACATTTTGTATAGGCAACCGTTAGGTTTAGCCGTTTGACACCCCGATTATTTCGTAAAAGGGAAACAAAAACTCTATGGTTGTACGAACTGATTATGATGCATTAAATATATATATAAGTATGATGTATGTTCGGCTATGTATGAATTGGTTGGTATGTATGTTATTCGATATATTAATTTGGAGATTAGCAATTAGAAATTTGTATAAGTCAAATGGCATTGGTCATATGATACCCGAATGAAATGGAAGTTATAAATAGACTTTAATTAATTAGTATATCACTTGTAACATAGTTGTATTTTTAAATAATTAGATTATAAGAATGAATATCAACCCGATAGAAAATATGCTAAGCTATCCAAATAGGCATAGCTAGTGAACTTAGAAGTTAAAGAAATGGTTTACATGTATATGTCAACTTATGTTGCAAATGGTAAATTTATTAGGATGGATTATAGATTATATGATGTTGGCCGAATAGTATGAGCCATATTTAAAATGAATTATGATATATGTTTATGATTTGGGATTGAACGTATGTTATACATATGCATTGTTATATATAAGATGGCCATGTTTGTATATGGTATTCGATGTGTATGGAATGAGTATTAAATAGTTAAGAATACATGATGTATTCAAAAAAAATGTCACACGAATTTGATAACCCCTTCCGCTGTGTTAATACGAATCTGTTTAAGTTAATATAACGCTCCTTGCCCCTAATCAGGGTGAGGGGTGTTATATAAATTGGTAATCAGAGCTTTTTAGGTTAAGTCCTAAAAACTGTAATCGAGTCTGCATACATTTGCATCATTTATGTTTGCCACCCATGTATTGTATGACAAGATATCTGTATTGAGCCTTTTGACTTTCTGTGTTTGACTGAATGATAGAATATGACGGACCCAAAAGACCCAAAGAATGGGAGCTCGCACGAATCTTCGAGCGAAGGTGAAAGTGTGAGATTGGGTGATAAATCTCCTACTCAAACTCCGAGAAATGAGAGAAACAAAGAGCCTGCTCAAACTTCCGAGCAAATTGCTAAAAAGCCTGCTCAAGTCACTGAACCCGTTCAGAATATTGAGCAATCTGATAAAGAACATGTTTAGAACACCGAACAACCTCCACCTGAGAACCCTATGGTTCAGTCTGCCCAAAGAGAGTGTCTCCTCAGCATGAAGGAGATGTTTAATCAACTTCTGACAAATCTGAAACAAGAACAACCTGTTGTTTCTGTCCCTGCTGCACCTAGCAGAGCCCCGATAGATAAGCTTTCTCAGCATCGAGCTTATACTTTCACTGGTGCCAATGAAGAAAGACCAGAAGATGCAGAGTACTGGCTTGAAAACACCACCAAGGTGGTAACCAGACAATTACAGTGCTCCGATGACCACAAATTGGAGTGTGATGTAGCCTTGTTAGCTGACGAAGCTATGAATTGGTGGGAAACCACTACCCTTACTGTTCCGAATGAATTGGTGACATGGGAATTCTTCCTCGAAGAGTTCAAAAAGAAGTACATCAGTGAACAGTATTTAGCTGAAAGAAGAAAGAAGTTCTTGCACCTTAAACAAGCCAACCGTCCTATTGAGCAGTACGTTGCAGACTTTTGCAAGTATTGCAAATATGGTGCAGAATACATCAAAACTGAAGCTGATAAATGTCGAATGTTCATTGAAGGCATGAATGACGAACTAAGTCCAATCTTCACTGCTTTGGGAATCAATGATTTCCAAAATCTTGTTAATCGGGCTATTGCAACCGAAGCTAGAATGAAAGTTGCGGAAAAGTGAAAAGGGGGCAATAAGCCTGACAAAAAGCAGAAACGAGACGACAAGTCTCAATGGCAGTTCAAGAAGCCCAAATTTCAGAAAGAATGGTCTTCTAATTTCACTTCTGCTCCGAGGAGCAATTACACTTCTAAACCAGCTACAGTGATCAGATCCTCAGTACCGACTATGTCTGTTAATAGTACGGGAAATTCTGAAAAGATGTCTCCTTGCAAGTTCTGTCAGAAACCACATCGAGGTCAGTGCAGACTTCAAGCAAACCTCTGCTATGCTTGTGGTGGTGATGATCACTACATCAAAGACTGTCCTCAAAAGCTTGGACCTATGCCAGCTCGTAATACTGTGGTTCCTAGTCCGACATCCTCTAATCGGAATAGGAATGCCAAGTCAGCCCAGCCGAGTTATCAGAAGAAAGGCAAGGGTACTCATTCTAATGCTACCACTCATCAGGAATCTCGAGCACCTGCTAGAGTTTACCACATTCGTGGTAGAGATGATGAAGAGTCTCCTGAAGTGATTGCAGGTACTGTTGAGCTAAACTCACATCCTGTTTATGCCTTAATAGATTCGGGATCTACTCATTCATTCACATGTCTATCTGTTGTAAAAAGGTTGAACTTAGAACCTGAAAATGTGAAAACAAGTCTGATAGTCTCAAACCCTTTAGGAGGAACTTTGAACATTAACCTAATATGTAGAAATTGTTCATTGCATATTAGCAATCTGCCATTCCTTATTGATCTCTACATATTACCCTCTTGTGAGTTCGATCTAATTATGGGTCTAGATTGGTTAAGCAAACATGAGGCTTGGGTAGATTGTCAGAATAAAAGATTGTATCTTCAGGGTTTAGGAAAAGAATCCATACTCCTAATTGATAAAAAGCCCACTTCCATTTTTGCATCCATGGTCTTACGAGATCAAATTCAATTTGGAATGTCTGAAATGCCAGTTGTTTCTGAATTCATTGATGTATTTCCCGAGGAACTACCTGGTCTTCCTCCGACTAGAGAAGTGGAATTCGGGATTGAAGTACAGCCTGGCTCAAATCCGGTGTTTATCACTCCGTACCGGATGTCACCTCTTGAATTGAAAGAATTGCAAAAGCAACTTCAAGAACTTCAGGACAAGGGTTTCATTCGACCCAGCACTTCTCCTTGGGGTGCACCTGTTCTGTTCGTAAAGAAGAAAGATGGAGCAATGCGTCTTTGCATTGACTACCGTCAATTGAACAAGATCACAATCAAGAACCGATATCCGCTCCCAAGAATAGAAGATCTGTTTGATCAACTTAGGGATGCGTCGGTATTCTCAAAGATCGATCTGCGATCTGGATACTATCAAATGAGAGTCAAAGAAGAGGATGTGTCCAAAACAGCCTTCCGAACTCGTTATGGCCACTATGAAGTTCTGGTAATGCCTTTCGGATTGACAAATGCTCCGGCAGCATTCATGGATCTCATGAACAGAGTGTTCAAGCCTTATTTAGATAAATTTGTCGTCGTCTTCATTGATGACATTCTGATCTATTCTCGCAACAAAGAAGAACATGTTGATCATCTCCGCATTGTCTTGCAAACTCTCCGAGAACGCCAGTTATTCGCAAAATTCTACAAGTGCGAGTTCTGGTTATCGGAAGTATCTTTTCTTGGTCATGTAATTTCTGCAGAAGGAATTAAAGTTGATCCAAAGAAAATTCAGTCAATCATGGATTGGCGACCTCCCAGAAATGTCAGTGAAATAAGGAGTTTCCTTGGTCTTGCTGGCTATTACAGAAGGTTTGTCAAAGGATTTTCCTCTATAGCCTTACCTTTGACTAAACTTCTTCGTAAAGACCAACCATTGGAATGGTCTGACAAGCAACAGAGAAGCTTTGACCAACTTAAAGCAGCCTTGACACATGCCCCAGTTTTGATCCAACCAGAACCGGGCAAAGATTATATTGTGTACAGTGATGCTTCACATGCGGGTCTTGGATGTGTTCTAATGCAAGGCGATAATGTAATTGCTTATGCTTCACGCCAATTGAAATCTCATGAATTGAACTATCCAATGCATGATCTTGAACTTGCTGCAATTGTGTTTGCTCTCAAAATCTGGAGACACTACTTGTACGGTGAAAAGTGTTATTTGTTCACTGATCACAAGAGCCTAAAGTATCTCCTAACTCAAAAAGATCTAAATCTGAGACAACGCAGATGGATGGAGTTGTTGAAAGACTATGATTTAGTCATTGACTATCATCCAGGAAAAGCCAATGTGGTTGCTGACGCCTTGAGTCGTAAGCCGACATTGGGTAAAATTTCTAATCTCTGAACTTTAAAAAAAAATTAAAATTTAACATGTCTGTATTAAGAGATTGATTAGAAGTGGTATTTATTCTTGTAGCTCCGACTGCTATCAATGCTCATCTTCGAGTATATCAGAAGCAAGGATTTCTGTCCGAACTTCAAATTTAATCCAGTCTAATCTCAAGGATTGAAAATCTTCAGAAAGCTGATCCAGAACTTCAGGATATTGTTTCCAAGCTGGATACAAAATCTAGTGAAGGATTCCGTATTCATACAAATGGTCTCCTTTACTTCAAAGATAGAATCTGTGTTCCAAATGATGAAAATCTGAAAAGAGATCTTCTGGAAGAAGCACACCAGAGTTCTTTTTCGGTCCATCCTGGATCGGTTAAGATGTATAAAGATCTCAAGTCTTTGTATTGGTGGTCTGGTATGAAAGCGGCTATCAATGATTTCGTATCCAAATGTCTAAACTGTCAGAAAGTCAAAGCTGAACATAGAGTTCCCACCGGACTACTCCAACCACTTGTACTGCCAGAGTGGAAATGGGAACGAATTACTATGGACTTCGTGACTGGTCTTCCTTGTTCTCCCAGAAAATATGATGCCATTTGGGTAATTGTTGATCGATTCACCAAATCGGCACATTTCATTCCTATTCGTATTAATTACAGTTTGGAGACCTTGGCCAATCTGTACATTCAGGAAATAATCCGGCTACATGGAATACCTATTTCCATTGTCTCTGATCGTGATCCAAGATTTACTTCTAGATTTTGGAGAACATTACAGAGAGCTATGGGAACAAAATTGAATCTAAGTACAGCTTTCCATCCGCAAACTGATGGTCAGTCTGAACGAGTAATTCAGATTCTTGAAGATATGCTTAGAGCTTGCATAATTGACTTTGGGAAGAATTGGGAAAAATCCCTACCATTAGTTGAATTTGCCTACAACAATAGCTATCAGTCGTCTATTCAGATGGCTCCTTTTGAAGCATTGTATGGCAGAAAATGCAGAACACCTTTGTGTTGGTCCGAACTTGGTGAAAATAAAGTTTTGGGACCCCAATTGCTCAGAGAAACAGAAGAAAAAGTCCAAATCATTCATTCTCGTCTAAAGCAAGCCTTCGATAGACAGAAAGCCTATGCTGATCTGAAACGAAGAGATGTCCAACACAATGTGGGAGACAAAGTCTTTCTTAAAGTCTCTCCATGGAAGAAAGTATTTCGGTTCGGAAAGAGAGGAAAGCTCAGTCCTCGCTTTATTGGACCTTTTGAAATCACTGAAAGAATTGGCCCAGTGGCTTATCGACTTGCACTCCCTAGTGAGTTCGATAAAATTCACAATGTATTCCATGTGTCTATGCTCAGAAAGTATAGATCCGATCCTTCTCATATCTTAGAGCCGGAAGAAGTAGAGCTAAATCCTGATTTGTCCTACGAAGAGGAACCAGTGCAGATTCTGGATAGGGAAATCAAAAGACTTCGGAATAAAAATGTTGCACTTGTTAAAGTCTTGTGGAGAAATCACAAGATGGAAGAGGCAACATGGGAACCGGAGGAAACGATGCGAAACCAATACCCTCAATTGTTCGATTCAGGTAAGAATTCGGGGACGAATTCTTTTCTTAAGGGGGGGAGAAATGTAATATCCCAAAAATTAGCCTAGGAGTTTTGAGGTCTAATTTAGTAATTAAGTGATTATTAGATTAATTTCTTAGACATTCCAATCGAAATAGGTTCATTAGTGACCAAATTGAATTTTGAGGAATGGTTCAAAAAGGGGAATTCGGGTAATTGAACTAGTGATCAAATCGAATAAAAGGAAAAAGGGAAGAGTTGCATGCTAAGTTTAATTTTCTGATTTGTGCCCTTGTTTATGAGATAAAAAAAATAACATAATTAAGGTATATTGGAGACATGGTAGTTGAGATTTTGACAATGTGTCAATTCCCAATTAATATGTCCCCTCCCCTCAACCGGTTACCCCAAACCATCTTGGCTAAGCAACCAACTCTTTCACACACTCAAACACCAAATAAGAAATTTAGAGAGGGCTAAGAATCGGTGAAGAAGAAGAAGCTTGCATGGAAGGGAAAATCATTTAGAAAAATCAAGAGAAAATCAATAGTAAGTAGATCATCTTCTTCTCAATCCGGTTATAGTCTTGATTTAGTAAATCATGTGTTGTAATGAGGTTAGAAAATTATAAACATGATGTTCTTGAGTGTGATTTCTGGAAATTTTTAAGATTCATAAGAATCATAAGAGATTAAGAGTCACAAAGGATTAAAGGCATGCATGTAAGATATGTGACAGATTTGGTAGATTACACGACATGCATCTTTGAAAAATTATAGGAAATTATATGATGGGAGTTTGAGTCTGAAATTTTGATATGTTTTACCTTAGGATGTCTAGAACCATGGAAAAATGATAAAACAAGGTTCTAAGGGCTGTGTAAAATCTGGTAGTGTAAAATATGAAAGCATGCAAAACTGTCCAGCCTTAACTCGAGCTGGACAGTGGACTTTGAAAATCTGTAGAAAATAATTTACTAAGCGGTTCGATCTGAATTTTTAGTATGTTGAAATTGGAAATGTAATCTGAAATTAGAAACAAACGGCACTCGATTTGGAGTTGTATACAAGGAGAACGAAGGGTGTCAAGTTGGGTGGTCAGAAATGAACAAAATTGGAAAAGTGAGAAAATTAGTTTTGAAATCGGTAAAATTGGCCAAATTGAAGCTTAATAAGTATTATTAAGTCGAGTCTTAAGATGAAGGATATGAAATCTAGTAAAGTCGAAGGTCAATTTGAAGGTTTTAAGGGTTAATCGAAAGAATTAGAGTATTTAGCAAATTGTCGAATGGGATTAAATAATTTAGGGACTGTTTCGAATAAATTGAGAAATTCAGTATTTAATTGCACGAATTGTATTCTGAAATTGTGTTATTTGTTTGTATTGAGTGCTCTAGATCTTAGAAGTGAAAGGGTAGAAGAAGAGGCTACTCCGGGATCGAATACGGATCGGGCGAAAGGCGTACGGATTACGAACTAGCTCGGCGATTTGTGAGTGAAACGAACTTTAGAGTTGGAATTAGAGTTCCAACTACTTAATCTGATTTTTGATTATGATAAGCATGAAATTGATTAATTAATTATTTGATTTAGTAATGGGAAGAAGGAAAAATGGAATTCGGATTTTTGTGCTTGTGATATGCGATTATGATGCTTATGTGATTGAAATTAAATTGGTGATTGTTATGCTTGAATCTGAAATTTGTTCATTGTTAATTGTGTTGCTATATGTGAACTTAGCAATGCTGATTTTTGATTGTTGTGATATTATCTATGTGTGGATATCATGACATTGAATCATGTGACATGACTATATGATGACATTTCCATGTATGCTTAAGCTTAATATGTTCAATTGAGTGTTGAACTATGAAATGTGAATCTGATTTTTGTGATATGAACATGGAATTATATGAGATTTGATTTGAATTATGCGAATTGAACATGTACCATTGTATATGATAGTGTATGATGATATGTTAAGGAAATTGGAATCTTGAATAATTAATCGAAAGGATTAATTTAGAATTTTCTGAAAATCGATTGATGATGTATTGATGAAATTAAAGACTTAAATGCAAAGCCCTTGGTGTGTACAGTCTGTTTTGGTAGTACGGCTAGCCAAGAGTCTGAGCTCAATAAGAAAATCGGTACGTTAGTGTACTCGATATTGTGGTACGTAAGTGTACCTACTTGTTAATGTCTGCGGACATTATAATATGTTATATGTGATACGAATTGGTACGTGGTACCTTAACATGGTGAATTTGATTCACAACCTCTGTTATATGTGACTTGCTTACCTATCAAACTATACTATCCAAGGCATTGCAAATTGATTAAATGAAATGATTAAAGTTATGAATGCTGAAATTTGAAGCAAATTGATGAAATTGATCATGGAAGTATTCGAATGAAATGCTAAATTTGATGATTTTGCCATGTTTGATATGCTATGAAATTTGACTTGTGATAAATGGATAATTGAAAGTTAATTTAGGTTTCATGGCTTGTATGTGTACTTGGATTATGAAAAATGTTATTTAGTGACATGTATTCGAATGGAATTACGTGGCTTCTTTGTGCACGTGTTCGAATGATTGATATATGATTTGATAATGTTGTTTGCTTATTTTGCTTGATATATTCGGATGGATTAATGTGCAAAGTGAAACTTAAATGTGTTTGTTCACTATGCTTAATTTGGAAATCGGATAGAATAGGGTTTCCTCACTAAGTACGAAACGTACTTACCACTCGAACCTTCCTGTCTTCCCCTAAAATTTCAGGTTCTAGCATCGTCAATCTCAACCCGAGACTTTTCCGTACTCAGATTAAGTACGATTTTCCCTATCTTTGTCATACTCATGGTGGGTGGCTTAGCGTTTGGCATGCTAGTGCAGTTCGGCTTGTTGGTTATGTTCATGAATTACTATTTCGGCTCTACATAGACTTTTAACATGTTTCCCTATATTTTGTTATGTAAGTAATGGGGTAAATGTTGGGGTATAGATCGCCCGTATATATATATGTTAGGGCTCGATTCTTTTTGTTGATAGTCACGTTTTGTATAGGCAACCGTTAGGTTTAGCCGTTTGACACCCCGATTATTTCGTAAAAGGGAAACAAAAACTCTATGGTTGTACGAACTGATTATGATGCATTAAATATATATATAAGTATGATGTATGTTCGGCTATGTATGAATTGGTTGGTATGTATGTTATTTGATATATTAATTTGGAGATTAGCAATTAGAAATTTGTATAAGTCAAATGGCATTGGTCATATGATACCCGAATGAAATGGAAGTTATAAATAGACTTTAATTAATTAGTATATCACTTGTAACATAGTTGTATTTTTAAATAATTAGATTATAAGAATGAATATCAACCCGATAGAAAATATGCTAAGCTATCCAAATAGGCATAGCTAGTGAACTTAGAAGTTAAAGAAATGGTTTACATGTATATGTCAACTTATGTTGCAAATGGTAAATTTATTAGGATGGATTATAGATTATGTGATGTTGGCCGAATAGTATGAGCCATATTTAAAATGAATTATGATATATGTTTATGATTTGGGATTGAACGTATGTTATACATATGCATTGTTATATATAAGATGGCCATGTTTGTATATGGTATTCGATGTGTATGGAATGAGTATTAAATAGTTAAGAATACATGATGTATTCAAAAAAAATGTCACACGAATTTGATAACCCCTTCCGCTGTGTTAATACGAATCTGTTTAAGTTAATATAACGCTCCTTGCCCCTAATCAGGGTGAGGGGTGTTATAATGACACAGCGAGATTTGAATCTCAGACAGCGTAGATGGTTAGAGTTGCTAAAAGACTATGATCTTACTATTGAGTACCATCCGGGTAAGGCCAATGTAGTGGCCGATGCATTGAGTAGGAAGGTGGCCGTGGACTTGAGAGCTATGTTTGCGAGATTGAGTTTGTCCGGAGATGGTGGCTTGATAGCCGAGCTTCAGGTTAGACCTACTCTAGGTCAGATGATTAGAGAGAAACAACTATTAGATAGATCTTTGGCACCTCACGTGCAAGATATAGCCGAGGGTAGATATTCAGACTACAGTTTCAGTACCAATGGGGTTTTGCGTTTCAAAGACAAAATAGTTGTGCCAGAAGACAGTGATTTGAGACGTACGATTTTGACTGAAGCCCACAGTAGTCCGTTTGCTATGCATCCTGGAAGTACGAAGATGTACCGCGATTTGAAGAATGAGTACTATTGGATTGGCTTGAAAAAAGATGTAGCCGACTATGTGAGTAAGTGCTTAGTGTGTCAGAGAGTGAAGGCGGAACATCAGGTTCCCTCAGGTTTGTTACAACCGTTGAGAATTCCGGAATGGAAATGGGAGAACATCACCATGGATTTTGTTTCGGGTTTGCCTTTGACTCCTACGAAGAAGAACTCAGTTTGGGTGATAGTGGATCGCTTTACGAAGTGTGCTCACTTCTTGGCAGTCAACACTACTTACACTTTAGATAGATTGGCCGATTTGTATATTGGTGAGATTGTTAGACTGCATGGTGTGCCGAAGTCCATTGTATCAGATAGAGATCCGCGGTTTACTTCTAGATTTTGGGAGTGTCTGCATACAACTTTGGGTACCCGTTTGAACTTCAGCACTTCTTATCATCCTCAGTCAGATGGTCAGTCAGAGGGTTATTCAGATCTTAGAGGACATGTTACGCTGTTGTATCATAGACTTTCAAGGTACTTGGGAGAAGCATTTGCCTCTAGTAGAGTTTGCGTACAATAACAGTTTTCAGTCGAGCATTCAGATGGCTCCGTATGAGGCCTTGTATGGCTGGAAGTGTAGGACTCCAGTGTGTTGGGCCGAGGTAGGGCAGAAATTGTTACCTATGCCAGATTTGCTAAAATGGACAACAGACAAGGTAAAATTGATTTGTGATCGTTTGAAGGCTGCTTCGGATAGGTAGAAGTCCTATGCCGATTTGAAGAGGAAAGAAGTTGAGTTCTCAGTGGGTGAGAAGGTGTTCTTGAAGGTATCTCCGTGGAAGAAGGTGATGAGATTTGGCTGAAAAGGGGAAGTTGAGTCCGAGGTACATAGGACCGTATGAGATTGTGAAGAGGATTGGTCCGGTTGCTTATCAGTTGCGTTTGCAATCCGAGCTTGAAAAGATACACGATGTGTTCCATGTATCGATGCTTCGTAGGTATAGGTCCGATCCATCCCATGTTATGCCCGTAGAAGAAATTGAATCCGGATTTGACTTATGAAGAAGAGCTAGTGGAGATCTTAGCTTCTGACAGTAAGGTGTTGAGGGGTAGATCGATTGAGTTAGTGAAGGTGCGGTGGCAACGTAGAGGTGTGGACGAGGCCACTTGGGAGAGGAAGAAGGATATGGAAAAGCAGTTTCCGTATCTCTTTCAGTCAGGTAATTTCGGGGATGAAATTCCTTAAGTGGGAGAGAGTTGTAACACCCGTGTTTCGGGCCTAGGAGTTAACCGGGTTTATAATTCGAGTCAATAAAACTTAATTTAATCAATTCGACTTGAATAGTGACCTAATTGAGCTTTAGTAAAAAGGGGAGGACTTATGTTGTAATTTGACCCTAAAGTCTTTAAAAGCTAGACAACTTTAAACCAAAAGTTGTCATCTTCCTCCCAAAATCCTTTTCCAACGTTAAACCCCCAAACCCCTCTTCAAAAACCCTTTCAAACCTAAAGCACTATTTCATTCAATATTTTCTTCAATTCAAGGTGTTCCTCAAAGGTAAATATGTTTTCTTAACCTCCTCTTTATCCTCTACCTATCTATGGTCTTAGATTTCAAAGTTATGGGGTTTTGAAAATTAGGGTTTATATTAAAGTTTGGATTTTTAAGGGGTTCTTCAATTTGTTTTGATAAATTGTGTTGGAGTTTTGTTTAATCATAATGAAATACACATTATATATCAATTTGGTTGGATTTGGATGAAAATTCGTAGTATGTTTATGAGGCAAATTTTAGGGTATTAAAACTTGGATTTTTGGTGGGTTTTAGGTTGAAAACTAGGGGCTAATGGTTAGGGTATGTTAGGAGGGTGATTTGGGATGTTTTGGAGGTCATTTGGGTGTTTGGAAATGGGTGTTTCAGCAAGGTTGTTGGGGAGCACGAAAATTGAGTTTTGGGGAGATTATGTGATTTGGGAAATTGTGGATTTTGTCTTGTGATTGTAAATTCAGTTGATGGTTGAGTTTAGCATTGAATTGTGGTGTAATAAGTGTGTTTTGTTTGGCTAGAAGCAAGAGGAGGAGTTGAAGAGGCTTTGGGACCGAATCTGGGTTCGTAGGAGGATTGGATCGAATTGCTAAGGAAGGGCGGTGAGTGGTTTCAAACTTGTTTAAAGTTTGGTTCGAGTATGTGTAGTGTGTGTGTAAAGTGTGTTTGGTAGGCCACTCTTGTTTAATTAAAGTTGTTAATTGAGCCATTGATTTCATTACATGCTTCAATGTTTGCCTATCTATGCTCTTATGAAATGTGGATGAATTGGTGCATGTATATCATGAATTGTGTATATGTGAAGGGCATGAGATGTGATTAATGATATGTGATGAGATAAACAATAATTGGCACTAAAATAATTATCGGTTGTAAATGATCGATCACTAGGATAGTGTGCACACAAATTGAGTCAAAACGTGCGTGGCCTTGATGGCGTTAAATCATCAAGAAGGAGTACGGTGATGTAACATTCCACCGGAAGCTTTTATTTATTTCTACGAGATGATGAGTGGAATCCCATCCGTAGGGCATGTGGCGATGAGTGGAATCCCGCACATACAAGGTCCGGTGATGAGTGAAATCTCACCGAGGTAAAGTGTTGTTGAGGTTTATATCCGCACAATCGGGGTAATTAAAGTGGCCAATTAAACTTGTTCATGTATTGTGATATATGATGGTGATATATGGTTGTGGTATATGATGTTGTTGCATGATGATTGATGTTGATGTTTAAGCTTGTTAGGATTGAGAGACCATATATGCCACTTGAAAGACTAGCTAGGTCTACTTGATTTTATGCCTATGCTTGATGTATGTAAGACTAGGATTAACATGCTTGAACCCTGCATTGTTGATGTTTTTCGTTTTAGAGCACCCTCACTAAGCTTATAGCTTATGCTCTCAATGTTCAACAATGCATATCATTAGCGTGGTGTTAGCTCGGAGCAAGGCAAGAAGGGCTATCCAAGTTGTTGCTCAAGTATGGTTAATTATGTAGTAGTTAAGCAATGTGGCAAGAGGGTGTGTTTGTATGAGCTTGTGTGACTCATTACTCATGACGATGTTTTGATTTGATTATGGATTGTAAGCATGTAATGCTATGTCAAATGTTGGTGTGTGATGTCATGCTTTAGAATATCTAGGTTGCCTTGCGTATGAGTGCAAACCTCTTGTGATTGACTTGTGCCTTTAAGACCATTTGAGCTTTTGTGTATGCCCAATGTTGCCTAATTTGCTCTTCAATTAGAATGCTATGTATGAAAGCTTTAATCCATATATGAATGATTCCTTTGGCTTAAATATGTGTGCTTACATGTTGGTATGTGCTTAGGTGAGTCGAGAAATGCATTTAGAGTCGTATAGGGGTCGTTTAGGTTGGAATTTGAGGAATTGCAGTGCAGGGCGTATCGATACGCCTCAGGCCGTATCGATACGGTTTTGCCCAAAGGCCTCAGATTTTGCCTGGCGTACCGATACCCTAAGGGTATCGATACCCTCCAAAGTTACTGTAATTTGAAGAGTTGAGTGAGAGTAGAGCGTACCGATACGGGGCTCCCGAGTATCGGTACGGGTCTACTCTGTTGACCAAGAAGGGTTGACCGAGAAGGGCGTATCGATACGCTCAAGGGCCGTATCGATACGGACTCCTCGTGGTTGACTTCTTGGGTTGACCTAGAAAGGGCGTATCGATACCCCTAGCTAGGGTATCGATACAGTCTGCCCTGTAAGCTTAAAAATGGACTGTTAAGTTTGGTCGTGGTTCGAATGTGTTTTCCTTTGAATGTTTTCCGTTGTTGTGAATCACATAGGACTTAATATTCATCTAGGCAAGATTAATACGAACAGAAAAAAAAAATAGGGTTGCTAACCGAGGGGGAATCCTTTGGGTTTCGCTTCGGTTTTCCCCGTGTGGCCCACTCGGACCGGTCATCCGGCCAGACCGGGACGAGGGGGTTACATGAACAGCAAGTTGATTTCGCGACGATGATAATGGATGAGCATCAGACGATAATGGATGAGGCCAAACTCTGAGATCTGAAACGACAATAGGAATTTGGTGAAGCAATCTGCGGTGCAAATGAAACTCCGACTAAGAACACCGATCGCCTGATTAAAGAAGCAGCGTCAAGATCGCCAGTAAGAAATTGATACGACTCTAAAATAAAACAGGAAGCAACAACAGATCTAAATCGACAACAGCGGAACGGATCAAATAACGTCAGGATCGTTGGTGGCGAATGATACCATGTGAAAATGGTGCCATGATTGTCGGAGATGTGACCGACAGTGAAGAGATGATGAAGGCGATGAACAACCGGCAGAAATAGAAAGTAAACTAAAACTATTATTGAAAAAATAAAACTCTTCCGTGTTTTTAACTCATTACAATGGTAGGTTTATATAACCCAATGTTTAACGGCCTATGAACGGCCCAACAACTATTTAACAAACTAATTAATAACTTCTAACACGTGAGATTCTTAAACTATACCCATGTAAATCACCGTGGAGATCCTTGAAAATACTAATATGATCCCAAAATTTTCGAATAAAATTATGATTGCGGAAACGACTTTGAATGATAAATGAAATTGCCGATTAAAATCATTATAAAAATGTATAATGTATAATGGGCATCAAATTTAGTTGCCTGCCTCATCAACTACTTGAATTTATTTTGAAATTAAAGATGCTGTTAACATTGGATTTAAGAAAACCAGTCAACAATAAATCATTTGTTTGCATTTTGTGGCTATTTGATGTTTATTGACCGCCCTCCACCGATACATTTTCTTTTTCTAGAAGATAAAAAAATCATATCGAATTGAATTAAAGGTTGATTTAAATTTAATTTCGATGTTAATTTCACATCGGAGATTTTTTTGATTAATAATTATAACAGGTTTTTATTACATAAGTTGATAGTGTTACGATAAAGAATTTAAAGACTTAGTTAAAAAAGTACATTTAATAAATTAAATTAAGGATTAATATCTTATACACAGGCGGCGGAAACTAAAAGTCTCCACAAACACCTTAGTTTAGGGTATATAGAGTTAGTTTAGGGTATAGGGTTTAGGGGTTTAGGTGTAGGTGCTTAAAATTTAATAATAGTCGTTTCAATTTAAGGTTTAGGGTTATAATTTAGGGTTTATAATTAGGGTTTAGTTTTAGGGTAGTATGGCGAGGATTTAGGTTTTGGGCTATAAACCCAAAATTGCAACCCTAAACCCTAAACCCCTAAACATTATACCCTAAACTAACTCTTTATACCCTAAAACTAAGGCGATTGTGGAAACTTTCAGTTTCTACTGCCTGTGTATAGAATATTTATCCTTAAATTAATACTTAACTCGAATTTAAGAACAAAGTGATTTATTAATTTAAGGGTAATCTTCACCAGTGATCCCTTTCGTTTAGGGTGTGTTTTATTTTGGTCACCATAATTCAAAAAAGATTATTCTGGTCACTAACGTTTAAAATCGTTTCTATTTTGGTCCCTTAGCCGTTAGTCTCCGTTACTTTAAAAAATTAGTTTCTAATTTAACCCCCAAATTTTCAAAATTTTATTTTTCACCATCTTCCCCAAAAATTATAAAACTAAAATCCCATAAAATTAAATCAATGGCTATAACCCACCACTACAACCCATTCCCCCAAGATTAAAAACTATGAAACTAACACAAAAATTATTATTATTATTATTATTATTGAATCAAAAACCATGAAACTAAGTCCTTAACCAGCTTATTAGGAGTAAATGACCCATGCCGCGAGCTTCATCCTCTTTCAGGTAAGAATAAGATTTTAAATTGCAAAAGCCCGAGCTCAAGTGATTATTTTATTAACGGACAATTTCGTTTATTTTAATTTTAATTTAAATATATATTTATTAACATAATATAATTTTGTACTATTTTAACAATAAAACTTCATTTCCTTAGTTGTCAGGCCAGGATTAGCACTCCAAGGTTTGTGACCAAATGAAGTCTAGGCCATGGGAACCTCTAGCTTGGAGTACTCGTAAAACAAATTATTTTTGTACTAATATATTTCATTTTTGAATATTGGAACCAACCAAATAACATTAGTTGTTCAAGAAACTAATAACTTATGCTGGCCTGGTTCTGAGCTTGTGCTAAAATCCTTGCTCAGCACAGACCAAAGAAGGCCAGGGTTTCTGACCTGGGCAATCATACAACCCCGTGGATAACTGTATTCAAAGGTAGCCTAAACCCAGGAGGAGCTCCGCAGCTGTCGGCCAACAAATCCTCTATGTCTTCCATTTCCTCGGATCAATTCTTCCGACCTCAGGAGGAGAGCGTCAACCCCAAAGATTATGAGCATCGTTGTCAAAGCTCTTGCAGTGGAAGTTGACGCTTTTAATCTTGGGGGAATGGGTTGTAATGGTAGGTTATAGCTATTGATTTAATTTTATGGGGTTTTAGTTTTATAATTTTTGGGGAAGATGGTGAAAAATAAAATTTTGAAAGTTTGGGGGGTTAAATTAGAAACCATTTTTTTAAAATAACGGAGACTAACGGCTAAGGGACCAAAATAGAAACGATTTTAAACGTTAGTGACCAGAATAATCGTTTTTGAATTCTGGTGACCAAAATAAAACACACTCTAAACGAAAGGGACCATTGGTGAAGATTACCCTTAATTTAATTATTAATTATTCATTGGAGTGCACGTGTCAAATTTTCATTAGATCACTTTCCTGAAGTTTAAGAGCATTAAATTTACTTAAAAGTGATGGTAATCCAATAGTAAGGTATGCATTGTGCAATCTTGATTTCGATTCGTTTTTATTATTTTTTGGTAATATGTATGCCCGTTTTACGGTCGTGTTTTAGGTGCGTGATTGTCCTTTCTAACAATGTCGTCTTTAAAGTTTGAACTTGTGTGATCTCATTAGAAGTACAATGTGCCTGGAGATGACAACGGGGAGGGTTAGAGTGAGTTTTTAGCTGCCCGACCCCGACCCGATCAATGAATATTAAGACCCGGCCATGCTCCGCCCCGTATATTTTTAATATTTTAACCGAACCCCCTAAATTTATTCTCCAAACCCGACCACGACCTGAACTATATCCCAAAACATGAAAAACCAAAGTCGACAAAACCAAAAAAAAAAGTCCGATTTTAACTCTAAGGCCAACTAACATAAACAAAAGTAAGATCTCATCTTCCTAATCTAAGAAGCATATATCAGTAAAAAAAATCTTGAACAAAGTTTAAAAAATGCAATCAAACAAGGAGTTTTAAATTTAAAAATCTAAAACAAAATGAAAAAAGTGAATATAAAACACCAAATTTATGCATATATATATATATACCATCAAATTTACTGCTGATAAACGATTGAAAGGAATATTGTGATGAATCTGAGAAAGTGGTAGAAGAATTGGAAACAATCGGTAGAAGAATCGAAAACAAATCGGTAGAAGAATAGAAAATAAAAGAAAATGGATAGATGATGTGAAGGTGAGAAACAACGCAGACATGAAAAAAATGGGAAAATAAGAACCCTAACTAAGTATATATATAAGAGTGGCAGTTTTGTAAATACAATGAAACTTATATATATAATTAAAATATTCGGGGCGGGGCGGGGATTTTTAACCCTATACCCGAACCCGCCTCGACTCGGACTTTATCTTTATCAAAATCCTCCCCGCCCCGCCCCGAACCCAAAATTTAAGAGAAAAAAACCCGCTCGGGGTGGGGCGGGAAATATCGGGTAGGGCCGGGTCGAATTCGGGTAATTTAATCATCCCTAAATGTGCCTTACTAATGTACCCAACACTTATCGGTAATTCGTTTATATTATTGATATAATTCAATCTAAATCTCTTAATATTTATATCATTGGGAGTTTAAACCGTTGTTGTTTATATATGCATGTTTTAAAATATTGCAGCAAAAAGGAAATGGAGCTATTTTAAACCAAAAATTCTATTTAAATAATTATCTAGAAAAATGTCCTCCACATACTATTATTTAGAAAAAATAATTCCCAAATCTGCCACGTAAGAAGAACTCGTGTTTCAGAGGTAGCGAGATACGAACTCGCGCTATGCAGAAAGCGAGTTCTGCATACGTGGCAACACTTTTCAGAATAGCGAACTTTACGGAAACTCGCATTCTGTCAAACGCGAGTTCCCCGAGAATTTCAAGAGGCGGCTGAATTTATCGCGGGAACTCGCTTTCTACAAAAAGCGAGTTCTTTGCAATTATGGGTGGAAGAACAAGCTTCGATAGGCATGTTCGAGCATTATTTCAGGCTTATTAATCGAATATTTTTTGTAATCATTCAGTTTGGCTTCGTAGTACTGGAAATTCTCTTTCATTTGACACCAATATGGGCAATTTCCGTCCGTTCTAAACCTAGTAAAATTCGCGTCGAAAACAGTATCGTAGCTTGTTTTTTTGAATGTATGAAAGTATAAGATGACCTCATAGGCTCTTTCTGCAAGAACGACAAGCTTGTTCTTTGTGTGTCCAGGATTTTTACATTTATTGTAATGTTTCCTTTGTCTGGTTTTTTCTCTATGTTCGACCAGATCTTCGGCACAGTAAGTTCGTGTCGATCGTGTACATCTCTTTTCTCTTATTAGTGCTGGATCTAGGCGTATGGTCGGTTCAGTATCAACAACATAAGGATCAATTTCATTTCCGATGGGAGGAAACTTTTTTTCGTAAACCTTGAATATCGTTTCGAGTAAGTATACCGGATCAAGTAGTCGCATGTAGTTAATCCGTTGGTTTGAACAAGCAGCAATGGCGTGTGAGCGCGGGTATTTGAATGTTTGGAATACTCCGCATTCGCAGGTTCTTTTCCTAAGATCTACCACGTACGCGTTGTATTGTATGCCTTCCAACGGCCTGGAAAATTCTGAAATACAGAACAAATGCCATTCTCGCGAGAAGAGAGTTGCAGTCATCTCATTTGAACGACGCACTTCAATTTGCAATTTATCGCGAAAGTCCGGGTGGACTCTGTGGGCACCTGCCATGTACTCAGTTGCTTGCCTTCCCAAGGTTGCAAATAGAGTAGCTAGACGATAGTAGGTCGCTTTGACAACGGAAGTGATAAGCAAATGACGCACTCCCTTTAGTGCTGAGTTGACCGCCTCAACCAAGTTCGTTGTCATGTGACCATATCGTTTACCCTCGTCATATGATCTAAGCCATTTTTCCCTCGGAATTCTGTCGAGGTAGTCCGCGCCAATTTTATTTCTGGCTCTCAGTTCTTGGAACAGGTCCTCTACCTCCTGTGCGTAATGCGAGTTGCCTAGGAAATGACAGTTGAATAGTTAGGGGTGAACAACACATGCAAAGATATCATAAATAAAAATGACCTAAAAGACGTACCCATTCGAAGCACAAGAGCACGTTCATCATGGTTCTTGAACTGTTGTGAGTAGTTTGCCGCAATGTGTCGCAAGCAGTAATTGTGGTAAATATACAGAGGCTTCCAAGAATCGTCCAAATGTTCTATTGCCCACAAGATCGTTGTGCCTCTGTTGGAAATAAGACATATCACATCGTCCCTTGCCCGCATTACAGGAGAAAGAACATGTTTCCGTAGGTTCTTAAGGAAGAACACCCAAGACTCGAGATCCTCATTTTCGACAATTGCGAATGCTACAGGCACGATTTTTTGATTTCGGTCTTGTGCAACCGCCAGGAGTAGGACATGTGTATATTTCTCGTACAACCATGTACCGTCGATTTGAACCATCGGTTTACAGTGCTTGAATGCATTAATGCACTGAGGGAATGTCCAAAATAGCCGGTGGAATTGACAAGCACCTCGAACGACACGATCATTTTCGTATACCAGAACCGTATGAAGTTCGACAACCGTTCCGGGTATGTGTTTCTGCATCAGGTTTAGCCACGGGCGCAACTTATTGTAAGATTCCTCCCTTTGGCCAAACAGTTTTTCTATAGCCCGGTTCTTTACATACCACGTGGCTCTATCACGTGGCTCTAAGCCTGATATTGGTGTCAAACAAGTTACAATACCGTTTTCGCCGCGAATTTTACTAGGTTTAGAACGGAAATTGCCAATATTGGTGTCAAATGAAAGAGAATTTCTAGTACTACGAAGCCAAACTAAATGATTACAAAAAATATTCAATTAATAAGCCCAAAATAATGCTCGAACATGCCCATCGAAGCTTGTTCTTCCACCCAGAATTGCAAAAAACTCGCTTTCTGCAAAAAACGAGTTTCTATAAAGTTTGTTATTCTGAAAAGTGTTGTCATGTATGCAGAACTCGCTTTCTGCATAGCGCGAGTTCGTATCTCGCTACCTCCGAAACGCGAGTTCTTCTTATGTGGCAGATTTAAGGGTCATTTTTCTAAATAATAGTCTGTGGGGGACATTTTTCTAGATAATTATTTAAAATGGATTTTTGATTTAAAATAGCGAGGAAATGGTATAATGTTAAAAAAATAGTTTTAACAATTGATTGGATAGTCACTTTCGTCAATATTTTTTTAAGCACATTAATCCTCAATGTTTTATTGTGGGTCAAAATAACCCCTCCGTAGATGAAAACTGTTAATCAACTAACGATAAACAATTTGAAATAACTTAATAGAATGACACGCCAGTAAAACAAATAATTTTATATTTTATATTTTTTGTGTAAATCTATTTTTAACTGATACATCATTCTAATAAATCATTTACGTTAGTTTGACTAACAATTTTATTCATGGAAGAATTGTTTTAACGTAAAATTAAATGTTAATTGTTAAAATACTTTTAAAAAATAAAATTTAAAATAATTATCCAACTAAACATTAGAAACATTTTTTAACAACTATGTCAATGAAAATGGGTCATCTATTTGGACCTTATAAAACTTAATCTAAATTAATCGATTAATAAATCAAATATCTATAGTTAAAAAAATATCAATCGCTCAGTCGCTCGCTCATTGTTGTCACCAAGAAGACTATGTGTTAAAGCTATCGGGAAATTTCCAGCTAATTGAATGGTGTTGCTAATAATCTAAAGTCGTCGCTATTTCTGCTGGCAGTTACGTAGGGCATATGTTGGTCTTAGGGTTCCTCTCATCTTTTTCACTCTTTTTGCATTGGAATTTTCTTCTTTTGTCGGTGAAAGTGAACGTTACATACATTTATTGCAATTACACGAAATTCTTACTCCAATGTAATTATCTGTTTTCTTAAAATATATTTTCATTTATGTTTAATCATAAACCAATAATTAGTAAATATTGTACAAGGTAAATATTTGATATATTGAGATTAACTTTTTTAGTTCAACAAGTGACTTTGATCTACTTCATGTGTCTTTAATTATAATAACAATTTTAATAGTATATGAGTTCATTGTCAACAATCTTTTAGAGTAAGTGGTTAAACATTTCCGTTTGCACCCTCCCCTCTCATCTAGGTTGTAGGTTTGAAACTCATTAGGAGCAAATTCTCTCACCTTCTCCTAGATAGAAATTGTTTAAAAAAATAGTATATGAGTTTGTTCGAACTAAATTTGAATAAAAAAAACTTCAATAAATATTCATGTTACAACACAACTCGAAGAAGTTTATTTGTCATTATTTCTACAATATTTTAGTCATATGTTTATCATTCAATGGTCCAAAAAATATTAATTTTAAAAATAATATTAGCATCACTTTAAAATAATATCGACACTATTTTCAAAATAATTAGCGTCCCTTAAAAAAACAACATTCAACGTTTAAACATAATATTCTAAATTCTAATAGAATATTAGAACTTTAAAAAATAACACTAATTTGTCCCTTTTATTCTCTAATAATACTTCTTTTATTTCTAATAGTTGCTTGTCCCCATTTTTTTTTATCTTTTTTTGATATTACTAACGGTGACATTAATTTTAATGTTGATCGTCAACTTTCAGTGTTCATCTTTATCATTGCTTTTTTATATCCCGCTTTAGTTTATTATTTTTATTAAATTTTCCTCTATTTCTAATAAAAATTCTCTTTTGCTTGATATTTTTTTATATACTTTGCGTATATTCATCTCCTTTTATGACACGTTTTAACTCTGCTCTTGTGGCATGCTTTGCTATGCTATTGTTACATGTTTTATTATGCTTTTGTGGCACGTTTTCTCTGCCTTATGGCACGTTGTTCGCCTATCTCTACGGTAGATCTGCGATCGTGTAGAAATTCTCACGTCACTTGTATTTGATTTGCGATTGTCGGTGGTCTTTCAGTGACTATATACCCTTTATAGTTGTTTATCGATGTATTTAGATCTATTTTGCGAAGCAGATTGTAAATTTGCTTTGCTTCGCTCGCCACTCCATCATCTCTAAAGCGTCTAATTGGATAGAGACAAAAGAATACTGTTGACGATTACTGAGTTATTGTGGATGATGGACTTCAGATTCAAAAGAAAGCTTCGACTGTTATTGCGCCTATGATTTTTTTTATGTTTAAATTTTTTTGTGGACATAGTCCATACAATTATTTCTTTAATTGGTTACATTGTTAAAGTTATATTGTTTTAATAAAATTTAGTATAGTTTTAATTCCGTTATTGGACCTATTAATACAATTTCCGGTGTTTAAACATAACTTTTCCTTTTTAACAATTTAATGTGTCTTTTCACTATATTAGTAATTATTAAATTTTTAATAAAAAATATTTTCTGGTTTTTTAATGAGTTTCGAACCTTAAATCCTTTAACTTTGTATACACTATATGTAACAACCACCACTTTTTTTTCTACAATGACATTTTTTCTCAAGCAACCTATAGCTAGCAAGTTGTCTTATTCTCCATTTATCAAGAATAAATATAGGAAAGTGACCATAGAAAAAGATTCTCATCTATATGAAGAAAGATTATTATTCATGATTTGCATAACATTTTTAGTAGAGTTGGGGATTTTTTTTTGTTATATGCATGTCCGTCTTATAGTCTATATTTGAGGAGTGAGGTGTCCCTCTCAGCAATGTCGTTTTCAAGGTTCGAACTCACGTCTTCTTATTGGAAGTGAAATGTACCTTACCAATACACCCGACACTTGTTGGTAGAATTGAGAACTTTTGAAAGAACATCAATTTGATTTTTTTTTTGCTATCTTACCAAATATAATTTAATATATAAAATATCAACATATACTATTTTTATTTAAATTATCCTCTACACATCTATTTTTAGAAAACAATAAATCATTATATATTACATGCTATAATTGAATAGGAAATATTTATCAAAATAAATACATTCATGATTCCTAAAAATGCATAAATTGATTTTATTTTAAATGTGGCGGTATGGTAAAATTTGAATACAAAAGACACATATTGAGGTGGGATATAGGGTTGAGTAAAAAAATGATTAACCGAATATTGATATAAACTATAATATTTAGACGGTTTATAATTCACAAAATTTAAAATCGTGATTATTAATAACTTCTTCTTACTTGAAAATAATTTTTAAAGAAATATTCATAACACACCTTTAAAATTTTACCAAACAATATTTTTTTTGAATATGCTGGTGTGATATAAGGGTACCATATGTTCAATTTTCTTAGTCTTTTTTAATAAGTCATACACATCGTACAAAACTGATGCTCGAACTCGGGTCACCTGGATGAATTATGTAACCCCCTCGTCCCGCTCTGGTCGGATGACCGATCCGAGTGGGCCACACGGGGAAAACCAAAGCGAAACCCGTTAAGGTTCCCCCTCGGTTAACAACCCTAAAAACTTCCTTTCTATTTATCTTGTCTATAGGCATAATTAAATCATATGTAGGACACAACAGCGGAAAATACAAACAATGCAACATACTCCGACCAACCAAAACATTAAACATCTCATTTTAGTCCTTTACAGCAGGCCGTTTCGGAACGCCCTTAGGGTGTTCCGAAACGCCTTGACTTAGTCAACAGGCCAGGGTCAACCATAGGGTGACCGTTTCGAAACAGGGATGACCCGTATCGAAACGACCCTGACGGTCAATTTCTCGTGGTCAACGAGATTTGACCGTTTCGAAACATCAAAGGCCCGTTTCGGAACGCCTTTATCTCGTCAATTTCTCAAAATTCCAGTAGCAAAAATGTTCCGAAACGACCCTCCATCCGTTTCGAAACGACAGGCCATTTGCAAAGGGACCGTATCGAAACAGGGTGACCCGTTCCGAAACGTCCCCTGTCTGCAGACTCGTTTTGGCTATTTTAAGGCACAAGGGTGCCCCAAAACATCACCAAAACACCCTACAACATCATAACAACAACTTTAAAGGCAAAACCACATACAAGCATGCTTGAGCAACATCATATCAAGACTAAACACCGTGGCACAACATCACAAGCCACACATCCATACATGTCATTATAGGTATTAAGCTTTCACATATCCAACACTTAGGCAATTCTAGATAGCACAATACTAGCATGGTTTCAAGCAAGGCATACATCCCAAAAGCCAAATTAACAAACACATACGGGGAGGCTAACATGCTCCTAAACAACATCAACAATAATATATTCCAAAAGCATCATAACACGACACTTATCCCATTGCTTTACTATTACAATCTTTAAATTTAACTATCATACTTGAGCTAATCGTAAGCAACACTTGGAGTCCTTTCCTTGCCCTTGCCACCCACAAGCCATTAATCTGCATTGTCGAACAAAAGAGAGCGTAAGCATAAAAGCTTAGTGAGGGTAAGCTCATAAAACAAACCTTCGACAATGCAGGGTCCAAGCACGAGCTACAACCTAGATTAAATACATGATCTTACCTTCGATCCACACGAGCCATAATGATCATGATGCATGAACATATAATCAACATTATGTCATGCTCAACATCTCATAAGCTCAACTTACCACGATACATAATTCAAAGCATTAACCACATCATATATCAATTCATAAAAAGTGTCACATTCGTATCATATAAGCATATATGCATAATCCAATATTGGCAACATAAACCACAATCTGTATTGGCACCTAGCTATGACTCGAATACGCGGATAATCGTTGGATCTCACATCCAACAACACAACCATTACCTGACGGTGGGATTACACTCATCACCGTTCACGCGGAGGGGATTCCACTCATCCTCACGCCCGTCGATGGGATTCCACTCATCACCGACTGATATATATATATGACGATTTCCGGGCGAACCCGTACTCCATCTTGATGACTACCATCATCAAGACCACGCGCGCATTTCGACTCACGTGTGCACACTAGACATCCTAATGATCGATCATTTGTACCCAAGCATACTAGTGTCAATACTAACACATTCCACAATATCATTTATTAACAACTTCCGTGCTTAGCACGTACTCACCATGACTTACCGTCATGCACAAACCACATTTCCATGCCTAGCATGTACTCACCATGATCCTCGGATCAAGCAATCACCTAATAATCTCATTTCACATGACAACACCACATGTACATCATTATCAAACATATCACATCATATTTTGCACATGTGTATAACCATATCACGTCTATCATCATCATGCATATAACAATGCATCCAACATGCCTCAACATACATGTATACAACATATATATAATCAACATCATCACAATTTAACACGAGACATATACAACCATTAAAGAGTGCAACCAAAGTCTCTAATTAAAGCTTGAGATTAGGCTACCACTCTAATCCCAACTCTAGGTGGGTTTACCAAGCCCATCCTAGGTTCACATGCTTGAACTAAATACTCAAAACCATTTTAAAAATGTTTAACCACTCACCTAAGCTTCCAAGCTCCAAGCCAAGCAAGCAACCTCTCTCAAATTTCCGGATTTCTTCCCGAGGCTTCTCCAACACAAATTTCCGCTTCCAAACAACCTCAAACACAATTCAAACAATTCCAAATCAGCCCAACATCAAAAGACCAACCCGGAACACAATTCAAATTCAATTTACAACGTTGCAAGCCATGACCAAACCCCATACTTTGCAATTTCGGACAGCCCACATACCCCTTCCAAAATCCATGTTTCCATCACCCATTGCACCCAAATATGACCCCAAATCAATCCCTAACCATAGTACTACCATTGGGCTATCAATTCCCACCTAAAACAACCCCTAAAAATCACCCAAAACCCTTCAAAAAACCCATTTTTACCAAATTTCGGGAATTCTTTTAAAATACTCTAAAAATTATATATGTTGAACTATTTGATTCACAAACAACATATCTAACATAAATAAACTAAAAGCCTTGATAAAATCTCACAAAGTCACAACCTTTAACCAAAACTTTGAAAAACCCAAATTTTAAAACATTGATGAAAATGAAATCTATTTGTACTTCCAAGTAGAGGAAAATGAGAGCAAGCCGGAAATGTAATTACCTTTCAAAACCGAGCCAAAATGAGGGAGAAATGAGATGAAATAGTGAAATGGAGGGGGAGCTTCTCCATTGTCGTTGAAAATGGAAAATGGGGGTGAAGAAGATGAGCACATGTTTAATTCAACAAAAAGGGATTTTAATTTTAAAAGTCATTTTATTTACCCTTTTGCCATTAATGAGATGTCAACTCTCCCCTTACTTTAAAATCCATGAAATTTTAGTTTCATTTCAAATTAGCCCAACATAAATTGTTTATTTGAAAATAAAGAAAGACACAAGGTCCAAATAATATATGATATTATTTAAATCAAAAACCAAGACCCAATAATATTATTTAAATATTATTTTCTTCCGACCCCTAAACCCGGGTGTTACAAATTACATCATCATTTACCAAACAATGTTAAAAAGCTATAAAATGAAGTTTTTTTTTAACAAAACAAAACGTATAAACTCAAAACCTAATGTTAATGTGAAAAATCAAAACCTAAAATTAACTGAACTGAATATAAGTGACAATTCAAAAAATTTAAAGAAATTGAATCAAATCGAATATATTTTTTAGTGAGATAACTTAATTTTATGTATTTGAAAAAAAAATTAAATGGATTGACCTCCATTATATTTATATGTTTAGCTTTAATGAATGGAATGTTGGAATCTAAAAAATCAAGCCCCCATGGCATTCAATGTCAAAATCTGAGAATCAATCATGACACATTTTAATTTGAAAATTTTGTGAACGTTGAAAATTCAAAGTCAAGTCAAGCATATTATGTTCTTTAGAAGTTATCTTCCCACTCACCTCACCTATGGTGACTAATCGATTAAACTTGCAATGCATATTTCTTCTTCTTCTTTTCAACATTTTGAAAAATCATGATTTTGGTTTCTTTTATAATGTGAATGCAAACATAATATAATAATCTTTCAGTAATTTAATACTATTTTTGGTTTGTTTGCCGATGTAATTAGATTCGTTATTATCTATTTTTTGGTCAAGTCTTTTGGTTGAGTTTTTAAACTTTTTATTGTATGTCCCTTGTATGATCTAGAGGGGTTAATTTTTTTTAAATTATGTGTTTAATTTACGTTTATGATTGTAAACTCATATTGTAATTGAGATATTTTCTCTTTCTAATTAGATTAAAATTTGTAAGATAAATTTAAGGATGAGTGTGCCATGCTCGACGAGCACCGATGAAAACCATTAACGACGAGCACCGATGAGTACTATTAATTTAATTTATAAAGATTTAAAATCTAAAGGACTCAACATATAATTATAAATTATTTAAAAAAGAAAAAAAACTTGAGCTGTTAATCGTTGAATTACATGAAAATAAGTGCTTGATATCCTTCGACTCTCAACGACGGCAGCGCAACGGCGGCGACTCGAATTTCAAATGAATAAAAATTAGAGTTTTGTAATTTAGGAGTATTTTAATTAAAAATAAAAATAAAATAATGTATTTTAATTAATTTACCGTTTGATTTTAAATAGTTTATAATTATACGTTGAGTGTTTTAGATTTTAAATCTTTATAAATTAAATTAATAGTGCTCATCGGTACTCGTAGATGTTAAATCTTTATAAATTAAATTAATAGTGTTTATCGGTACTCATCGTTAGTGGTGCTTATCAGTACTTGTCGAGCGCTGTAAAATTTTTCAAAATTTAATTGTTTGATGGATTGAAAATGGCATGTTAATAATAATGAAATTTAATTTTGGATAAAATCCAGAACAAAAAATGCCAGCAAATGGGCATTTATGAATCACAACATCCAAATCACATGTATTGTTGGGAAAAAAATTGGAAGAATCTTCCAAAAATTAATTGGATCATTTTGTCCAATAATTGTAGATTGAAGGCCCAAAAATAGGGCCTGAAAGGCACATACAACTGTTTCCCATTTAGCTATATCTTCCAAAAAGAAACCATGATGTAGTAAATAGTAATATATGTTGATGATTTATTTTTTTCATCATATTTTACGATAAGAATTAATTAATATAATATATAAACAAAAATATAAATATAATCAATACATTTATATAACTCTAATTAAAAGTTAAAAGCAATCATTATAAAATATAAAAATATATATTACAAACTATAATATGCTCGCTATAATTAATTGTAACCATTTTTTTGGAAACAATATAGTATGTGTTTCTCTTTCAGTGAAAAGCACTAAAGTTTAAGGCTTGAATTCTCTATCCTATTTACCCAAATTGCAACAAGTAAAACTGTAAAAGGACATGATTTTTAATTGAAAAAAAATCAAATGAACGTCTTTATAGATAAAATTATCTGAAAATGATTAATATCTGAATCACTAAATATTTTAAAAATAATTATAATATAATATTGGTTCATACATATTTATAATCTTTTGACAATATGTACATACTTTAAAGACAAAATAATTGAACCTGAATCTCTTTAGATGTACATTATATGTTTTTTTATCGGCACCACTTTTTGGGTTCTGGTTTAAAGAAAACAAAGTACTCCATAAAAAGCTATTAAAAAAAGGTAAACTATTCCAATGACTACTGAATTATCGAACTCGTCAATCAGACCACTAAACTTATTAAATTGACATGTTTTGACCACTGCTGTTAAAAAATTAGGTGACGTGTCAGTTAACAAATTTTTGTAAAATTACAAATTTGGTCCATGTTATTTACCTATTATATCATTTTGATACTAATTTTAATTTAATTAAATAAAATGACACAAACATTTTTACCCAAATATGGGCTTAAGGATGCACGACGAAGGGGAGGTCTTGGCGGCGGTTCAGTGAACTAAGGGCGGGGTTCGACTCGATGGTGTATGAGGAACACAATAGTGGAGCCGATGTCGCGAACAAACGGCCGACGACGGTGTAAACGACCAAAAACAAGGAGGAAATCTTGGGTTTTCGCCGAACCTTTAGGTGGTTCTACACGACAGACGATAGCGTGACACCGCGAGTGACTCTTAGGTTTCGATCGGGGCATGGCGACGGATTTGCTGGCGGCGACGGTGATAGCCACGAAACGGCGGTGGTCGAGATCGGGGGTCGGACGAAGCTGGAAAGGTGGAGAGCTTGGGGGGGGGAGAAATATCTTGATATTATTCAGATCTAAGTGGGTGCAATTCATATCAATAAGAGTGGTTTGGCGTGTTGGTTAAGGTTGTGGAATTACACATGTCATTATCCGATTGACTATTTAATTTTATTTAATTAAATAAAAATTAAGATCAAATTAATATGATAATTAAATAACAAAGATTAAATGTGTAAATTTACAAATTTTTGTTAACTGTCATGTCACCCCTCCTTATCCTTTCGTTAAATTTTTAACGGTGGTGATCAAAATATGTCAATTTAATAAGTTTAATGCTCTAATTGACGAGTTCGATAGTTCGGTGATCACTAGGTTAGTTTACCCTTTAAAAATGAACGGGAAAGAAGAGGGCATAAATGATATTTCAACTCATAATGGGATTCTCTCTTTCTCCTGTATGCAGGTGAATCAAGTGCCAATTTTGGCTTTTGAGTTGGGGTTTCCTTAAAAGAAGCAAAAGAAATTTAACCCCCTTCTGCAAATTTAGAGAAGGAAAAGAAAAGAGATAACAAAGACCCTTCTCTCTCAATCTCTCTCTCTCTCTTTTTTGATCCCGGAACACACTTTCCATAGCCAAGGAAACTGTTTTTTTTAGAGAGAGAAAGAGTTACCACAACCATGTCTCTTGGCTATGCTGAGAAGCTCTCATTCATTGAAGATGTAGGTCAAGTTGGAATGACTGAGTTCTTTGACTCAGCTCATGTTTTACAAGATAAAGTAAGGGTTTTTTCTTCTTCTTCCATTTCAAGTTCTTGTTTTTATTGCTACTCTTATGATGTTTGTGCTGATTCTGTCTGCTTTTATGATAATACCCATCAATGCTACTTAGGTTTTTTCTTGGTTGACATTTCGTGTAATGTTGTAAAGATGGTGTTTTTGAATGACCTTAATATCAAGGTTTTGTTTTTTAGGGTAAAAATAGTAGGGGTTTATTGGGTTTGATGCTTTCTATGATTGAAGTGGAATGCTTAATTGGAAACTATAGTCTTTTGTTTGGATCAACGACAGGCGCTTAAAGTCTCAATTTGTGCTTAGTTTGATAATTGCTTAGTTAGCCTTGCATGCATAGTTTTGATTGCTATTTAGTTTAAGGGAATTGTCATTTCGTAACGTTAGGAATTGTAAAATTAGTCTGCTAGCATAGTGCTGTAAGATAATTGATAATATTTCTTAATGCGTTTGTTGCCTTCGCTAATCTGAGTTTAATGTTTGCAATGGCAGATTGAGGAACTCGCAAAATTGGTAGAAAAGGTTTGACCCTATGCTAACCACTCTTGTTACTGGTTCATATGTTAATGTGTTTGGTTTATGTCAATCAGCATCTTTAAGTCTTTGTTTGTGCTTGCAGAGTAGGCATCTAGTGGTGTTTACAGGTGCAGGGATATCGACTTCTTGTGGGATTCCTGATTTTCGAGGCCCCAAAGGAATATGGACATTGCAGGTAAACCATGACTTTTATTCTAGGTAGACAACTAGGTGTTTGTTGAATTTCTTGTTCCTTTTAGAGAAAACTTTGTTTAGCAATCTCAACTCGTGCCCTTGGAGGTTAGTACTGGGAAGTTGAAACAGACTTCTTAAAATATGTTGGTTTTCTGAAGAAAATCCCCTCTGATTTTTTTAAAATGTTTTTCATTTTGAGAAATGCCTTGACAAAACAAATTTCTACCTTCCTAAATTGCCGATATGTTTTGGTGTTTGACAAGAAACAAGAATTCACTTGAAAAAGTATCAAATTTTAACATATGCATTATTGATCCACCTTCTGCATAACCTTCTTGGTGATTTATTCAATTTTAATTTATCTAATTCAGCGTGAAGGTAAGCCCTTACCTGAAGCATCCCTACCTTTTCACCGTGCAATGCCAAGCATGACTCATATGGCTCTGGTTGGGTTGGAGAAGGCTGGCATTTTGAAGTTTGTTATCAGTCAGGTAAGCTTGGTTATGTTATTACTTTGGTGCATGCCAAATGTATGTGTTGTACCACTCTATTATGAATATGGTTAAATAGAGTAATTCGAGTTTCTTGTTTACACACTTAAAATCCCCATATAGTCTTGTTGACTTGATCTTTTATCTTTTTTCATCTACTTTTTACTAGAACGTTGATGGTCTCCATCTTCGATCTGGAATACCAAGGGAGAAGCTTTCTGAATTGCACGGGAACTCGTTCATGGAAACTTGCCCCTCGTGTGGTGCTGAGTAAGAAACATATATTTTTCTTTATCGGAAACCAAGAATGCGACTCTTAAGCCTATTCCTTGTGTAGTTCTTCTTTATGCTTATCATTTTACTTGTGTTTATGCTATTTGCTTTGCCCATAAAAGCAGTCCCGTCACTCAGAGTTGCCTTTGTCTTTTATTTGGAAGCTTGTCTTCCACGAATAGAATCTTATGTCATCATAAAACCTTTGTAGGTATTTGCGAGATTTTGAGGTGGAAACTATTGGGTTGAAGGAGACATCGCGACGTTGTTCTGATGAGAAATGTGGCGCAAAACTTAGGGATACAGTTCTTGACTGGGAGGTATGCCTATATTTTCTTCAGTGCACTTGAATTAGGTGTGAATTATATGATATTCTTTGCATCTTAGCATTCCAAACTAATGCACTTACTGTCCTTTTATAAGAATTGGGAGGTAATAAGAAGGTAGCATATTCTATAAGCATACGACCAAATTTGAGTCTTGCCTTGTTCTTTACTTTCTCTCCAATAATATGCCCAAGATGTCTTATGTGTTCGGATACATTTGTAAAGCCATCATATTAGAATTTTAATGTATGAGATTGTTGAGTATAGTTTATATACAGGATAAAAATAGTCGTTTCCTCCGATCTAGAGGGCTGGCTTAAGGCAATATACTCATCTGAAAGGGTGGATATGTAATATGCATAAGATAACAATTGATTGATCTGATTCACTGATATATTATACTGGCCAAGAAACCATGTTAAAATATGTTGCTTAGAATCGTTACTTTGTTTCCTGCTCCTTCACTCAATCTGTAGGATGCACTGCCGCCTAAGGAGATGAATCTAGCAGAGAAGCATTGTAGAATGGGTGACGTGGTGCTTTGTTTGGGGACAAGGTATTTGATATGATAATTTTTTGTTCTTGAATTATATATTGGTTCTATCAGTGAAAACATGCTATTATGCCTTAACATTGTCAAACCTTTCATAATTTGAAGTTTGTGTGGGTAACTCAGATCGAATTTCACATAGTTTCATCTTGGAAGGTTTTGCCACCTAAAATTGCACATGCAGGAATAAGCTTTACAAATGTGTTAATATTCTAAAAAGGGTCCTTTCTAATTTTGCTCCCAACTTATTATTTATAAAATTTTTTAGATCACTTTATTCATAAGAATGAATTCGTTAATCTTGAAAAAAATCATTTCAAGTGACTGTTTTGGACCGGTGATTTTTTGGGTGTGTGGTATAGTTTAGTTTAGCACATCCTTTGTTTCATTTTGGTTCTTGGTTATGGGCGTAACTCTTCTGTACAGTTTGCAGATCACTCCTGCATGCAATCTGCCTTTGAAATCTCTTAGTGGTGGGGGGAAGATTGTTATTGTGAATCTTCAGGTATCCTCTCTTTGCTCGAGAATTTGCTGAAATCTTTAAAAAGTAAAATTGGATTTATACTATTTTTTCTCTTTCGTAAATCAAGGTAGAATCTGGAAGTGTATGGCTAATGCATGATGAGTATGCTTTATTAGATGCATCTTGGTCTCCGATGTTTGAGATTGTGAAGTTCCCTTAACCATGAAGCTTTGGTTCCTAAAAGGCTTGTGAATTGTCTATATGGAATTCTATTTCAATGAAAGCTTCTTAGTGGGATCTGTGATAGAAAATCTCACTATCCTAGCTTTATTGTCATCGGCACCATCATCTCTAAGGCCTTGTGCAAAAAATCCATATGCCATTTGTGAACGTTTAATCACTATTGATTGAAGGGAAAGGAAAATGTCCATGAGAATAAAGTACGAAAAGTAGGTGTGACTATTTAGCTTTCTTTGCCATTCTCTTTGCTGTTGGTTTAATATGGGCAAGGTTGTCATACAGTTATTGATAATGTCTTTTATTTAATGTTTGCAGAAAACTCCAAAGGACAAGAAAGCAACTTTGGTGATCCATGGCTTTGTAGATAAGGTATCACAAGATCCTTAATGTACTCTGTCTATTTATCTGATCTTGGTTTATTAGCTAAGTTTGTGTGCTTATTAAGCATGCAAGTTAATTATTGTCGTATGTTTTAACTCGTAAAAGGACAGGTCATTGCAGGAGTCATGGAGCTTCTTAATATGCAGATTCCTCCCTATATCCGGATCGATCTCTTCCAAATTATTCTAACTCAGTCCCTAAGTTCTGGTAATTTTCTCGATAGAGTGTATCAGTTCAATTCTTTGTACAAATTTCAGAAAGGGTTCATGTGCCTACGTGTTATACTTCAAACCTTGTTATAGAATAATCTTTTCAACGAGAAACGATGCATCTTGGAGGTCACTGACCTGATATGAAAATGCATATGGTGCAATAGATAAAGCTTGGGGGTTTGGTATTCTTTCCTGCAGGAAATCCATCTTCATTAAGTTTTATGCCTTGATAAGGCGTTTTTTAGTTTTTACTTCTTTAAACAGTTCGGGTAAATTCTTTCTCCATAGAAATGTGTTTATTCTTTTAAGATGAACATGTCGTAACCCTTATCTCCAATGTTACAGTGAAGATGTTCTTAAAACTAACAACTTGCTTTGCTTCTTCTGTAGCCAAAACGAAGTAGGCCAACCTGTGCACGTTTCATTGGAATATTACCAAATATTGTATCGGATATTGTTTGAGGCATTGTTTTGTTGATTTATGACATGGTTTGTTCATTGCCATTGTAGATAAAAAATTTGTCAACTGGACCATCCGCATAGCAAGTGTTCATGGGATAAGCGCTCCATTGTCGTTCATTAAGTCTGTTGAGGTGAAGTTAGATTTCTGCGCCAACCTTTTCATTTTCGTTCTTTCTGGCAGCATCCATAGTAGGCTTTCTATCACCTACTAGCAAAAATGTCTTGGGCTTTCATTATACTTCGATTTTCTGCTTTCTAAGTCTTTAAGGGAAAACATACATACATTCAAGGTTGCATGATCTTGTTTATCATACAATCAATACGAGGAGATGGGAACTAGCCGGGCTTACTTATTCTACATCAATTACAAGTGTCTTTATGCTGAAATCTTATTGCCTGCTTTTTTTCTCGACGATTCTTTTGCTTTGCCCGTGCGCCAGGTTTCCTTCTCAAACAATCAAAATTACAAAGAAGCTATTCTAGATGCCCACCCGTTTCTACTAAAAAGGTAGCTATGGAATACTGAAATATCTATTGTTCTACATGCATATATGAATACCATTCGAGGAGTTTCGGCTGAATTTTGATGCATAAGCTAGAGGCTTTAGTTAATCTTAAGATTTCTATATCTATTACATCAAATTTTGCTGTGCAAAAAATACATTTTCTCTTTTATTCGATCTGACATGGGATTCATAAATGAAGATTTCTAACCTCGTCTCATGTTACTGATGCAGTGGTTAGATGTTTCGGGCCAAGTAATATACAGCATACCTCTATGATTCTTTCTCATGTCATGTTTGTTAATGTGTTTTAGGAGAACCGTTCGGACTGAAACGTTTGAGATATTCTTGAACCTCAAGTTTAGTGATGGATGTGGTTGCCTTAACACCCAAATCCAAATTCCTTTTAATTTTGAGGTGAGCAGAGATGTCTTTATTGCTTATTTATGCTAATTTGAACTCTGCCTTCGATGTATGCCCGACGAATTTGTAGCTTTCCACCATGCAGGATCAGGAATCAACCGAAAGTTTTAAACTCGACAAGAATGCCATATTCGAACAGATGAGAGAAGTAGCGATTCAAGATTCGATCTGCGGGCAGAATGCGGTGATCGAGAGGAAAACCGTTTTGGTCCCGAAAAGTGAGGTCACAGTTCACGCAATCGTCACTAACGTGAAAACATTTGATCATCAATTAAGCAACGGTGATGTCAAGCCAAGAAAAGAAGGTATGAATGGTTTGGTAATGACTCGGAAGCAGCGATCCAAAGGCCGCAAGCGAAAAACGAGACCGTAGAGAGAGAGAGAGAGAGGAAAAGTGTTGTAGTTTGGGATGTGTATATGAGGTAAGTTTCATTAGATAAAAGTTATATACATATATATATGGGAGGGACTGAGTGAATTTTGTTAGATACTAACACTCGGGTCTCTAATGCTTAAGGGCTAACGCATTATATTATTTTTGAATTCTCTCAAACGTTAAAGGGCTAACGTATCATATTATTGTTACTCCCAAGTATATGTTTCCCGGAACAAAATTAAAGTATTTTGCCTTCAACTCTCAACTCTATGTTTCCAAATCCAACTATGGCTTAATGAGTTGTACATTATGATCTAAAATGAATGTACAAATAAATACAAAATCATTTTTTATTCTTAAATAAGATAATATTATATTCTTATATCATGATTCGAAATCATACAAAATGGGACAATATGAGCATTCTTAACTATTACACTGGTGGATCTCAAATACAAATCTTTTAATGCATTTGTTGATTTTTATTGTTAATATTGCCTAACAAGAGAGTGTAAGATGATCTATTATTAGTATTGCCCCTACTTATTTTCCTACGCTCAAAATTAGATTTAGGGTTTAGGATTTAGGTTAGAATTTAGGGTTAGAATTTAAAAATTTAGGGCATGATGTATTTTTAGAGTATATGGTAAAGGGTTTAGATTTAAAATTTAGGGTTAGAGCTTGAAATTTAAATTTATAGTGTTTTTTAGTGTTGGGGCAGATGTAAAAACATCGGAAAGGAGCTGAAAGTTTTTATCCTCTATACAAATGGAATCCCCCTTTCTCTCCGTAGGTAGAAAAATATTAAAAAAATTGTGAGAGCATCTTTTATGATCATGATTTTGATAGTTAAATTTTAATATATATTTTTAATTATTATATAATAATGAAAGTAATATTAAATGGATAAATATTCTATACACGGGCGGTAAAAACTGAAAGTTTTCACAAGCGCCTTAGTTTTAGGGTATAGAGAGTTAGTTTAGGCTATAGGATTTAGGTGTAGGAGGTTAGAATTTAGGGATAATTGTTTTAGTTTAGAGTTCAGGGTTTTAATTTAGGGTTTATAGGCTAAAACCTAAATCCTCACCATATTACCCTAAAAAATAAACCCTAACATATAAATCCTAAATTATAACCCTAAACCTTAAATTGAAAAGGTTATCCCCGAATTCTAAACCCTTACACCTAAACCCCTAAACTCTATACCCTAAAACTAAGGCGTTTGTGAAAACTTTTAGTTTTCACCGCCAGTGTATAGGATATTAATCCATATTAAATAGTAAATTAATAGATTTGATTAATCTTCTACTAATTTTGATTCAAAGCCCTGGTTTACTAGATAATACTATTATT
Source organism: Hibiscus tridactylites (assembly GCA_958450335.1). Taxonomy (NCBI): domain Eukaryota; kingdom Viridiplantae; phylum Streptophyta; class Magnoliopsida; order Malvales; family Malvaceae; genus Hibiscus; species Hibiscus tridactylites. The sequence continues at coordinate 5,353,183 of OY288267.1, forward strand.
ATATAACGTATAACTAAATAAATAAAGATGATTAACCGCATAAATACAAGTGTCGATAAATAAAAAATAGCAGTTCTCAATGTAAGAAGTCATTAAACATGGTAATACAGTAAGCATTGAACTTAATTTGATTAATTTATATAACTATTTTAAATTTAATTAATTTGTGTAATTATTTTAAAATGTTGTTTAATTTTTCAAATAATCTTTATATAATAATAATAATAAAGTTTTAAGACTTGCCACCTGTTAATCCCGGTTAGGGGAAGAGTATTGTCCAATGAGAGAGGCTGGTGTGACTGGCAATATTGAGTTCCTCGTTAGAAACACCGGTTTTACATGTGGAGCGTGTCTGTGTAGCACTATAAATCCCCTACTTGAATGGTCAAGTTCCCGTTCTAAGGACACAAGTCCCTTCTCAGGTCCTTTTTTTTTAAAGAAAAAAAACTGTATTTCATTTCTTTTTTCTTCTCTCCTTTTTAGAGACAAAGCAATGGAACGTGGTGATGGGTTCAATCGTTTTTACAAGCATACAAAATCAAGTTCAGGTGAGCCAACCAAGACAAAAATCCTCCATTTTTTTTGAGCAATTATCTTTGCATGCATGAATATATTGTTCTTTTTTCTATATAAAAATGGCGGGATTTAACACTGTTTTGTTTTGCATGCAACACTGCAAACTTGTTTTGTTCACCATTCTGGTATTGAATAGAAATATCAAGATTTCACACTTTTTCTTTCGTTTTTTTTTGTTCTTTTAGATGTTTTTTTTCCTGTTTTTCCTCCATTGTTAATGAGATTAGTTTTAGCTTTAAAGTTGATTACTTTTTTGACTTAAAATCCACTTCTTCTTCGTGTTTACAGTGACGGTTACTCATTCTCCTGGTCTTTATTTTACTTTTCAATAATGCTTTGCATGAAGCTTTTGAACGCTCTCCAATCCTTTGAATCTGAACAAATATTTATTGCCTAATATAATGCGCCTATCCCTATTCGTAATTATTTTATATTCATATAAATTTCATTGTGTTAATAACTTGTTATTTTTTGAATTTATTTATTTTTCGTGTTTTCCTGAATGAATGCGTGCTTTATTTTCGTTTTATCTAGATTAAATGAATCATACAGATTCTTTTATTTTTTCCAGGGGGAAACGGAAAGTTTAATTCTTTTTTATTTAATAAGTTTTAATAGGGGTTTATTATTCATTTTATTCCGTACTTATTAATAAAAATGGAAATATTCTCATAAATAATGTATATAGTTCAACTTGAATTTATTACTGTGTTTTGGGAAAGAGGAAATCTTAAAATCTGGAAGAAAGGAAAAAAAAAGGCTTTGACTTGGGGCCTGTTCTTTAATAAACAAAACTGGGCCCATCCCGAAAGGTGGGGCCCAATTAATTGCTCGTGCCTGGAATGGGTCTCTTTTGATTCGGCACGTGTGACATTCAGCCCACTAAGGTAGCAGTTTTATGAGTTTTATTTTTTCTTTCATAGGTTATGGATGGATTTACTTTATTATATTTACAATTTCGTTATATATAAATATTTATATATATTATTTATAAACTCTATATTTGATTCTTAAAATTTTAAATAGTGATTTTTTATTTGATATTACCCAGGGTTGAGCATCGTACATGGTGGTTCCTCGAACTCCAACACCACCAACAACAATAGCATCAGCCATAACACTACCACCAACAATGGTGGCGCCGCCAACTCAAACACCATGCCTCCGCCGTGTACGGTACGTGAACAAGATCAATTCATGCCGATAGCCAACGTGATCCGCATCATGCGTCGCATCCTCCCGACGCATGCGAAAATCTCCGACGACGCCAAGGAAACCATCCAAGAATGCGTTTCGGAGTACATCAGCTTTGTTACCGGGGAAGCCAACGAACGTTGCCAACGCGAACAGCGCAAGACCATCACCGCCGAGGACGTGCTCTGGGCCATGGGGAAGCTGGGTTTCGACGACTACGTCGAGCCGCTCACCGTTTACTTGAACCGGTACCGGGAAAACGAGAACGAAAGGACTTCACTGCGTGGCGAGCCGGTTTTGAAGCGTGGGATAGACTACGGGTCGTCGATGATGATGGCGCCGCCTTATGGACCGGCGGCTGGTTTCCACGTGGGGCATCACCAGGGGATTTTCGATGGGGCCAACGCCATGGGAGGGTATTTCAGAGAAGGTTCTAATGGTGGTGCTGGAAGAGGATCATCGTCTTCACAAGCTGCTTTGACTAATAACTTTGATCCATTTGGTCAGTACAAATGACAAGATCAAGATGAAAAATGCGAACAAAATATGAAGGGAAAAAAAAAACATGTAAACTTGATAAAATCATTGGTGTGGCATTCAGAGTTTTTATTTCGTCTTTAAAGTTTGAATTTTTTTTTCAAAACTGTAATGTTTCTTGCTAATACACCGAACACTTGTTAGTGTTTTAATATTTGATGGAAAACTGTAATGTTTCTTTTTTTTACTTTAACTTTATCATCGTATTCACTTCCAAGGTCAACGATGAAATGTTCCATTTTCATTTTCTAGATAATTAATATTTGATGGAGTGATATAATTCTATAAATGACCGATTAATCAAATGATATTACTATAAAATTTTAAAGGGTAATGTTCACAAACAGTCCCTTTCGTTTGGTGTTTGTTCTAGTTTGGTCACCAGATTTCAAAACAGCTTATTGTGGTCCCTTACGTTAATAATCTGTTTTATTTTAGTCACTCTACCGTCATTCTCCATTAGAGGAGTAACGGCCGGCTGACATGCAATTTTAAAATTAAAAAATTGCACGTGTATAATACACGTGTATTATGTTTATAAAAGACTCAACCATTGACTTCCTTTCCTCCTTTGAACGACGAACCCGAGACTTCTTCCCTCCAGACTCATTGCACTTAGCTAGGGCAAAAGTTTGCCCAACCCACCCACCTTTTATAGCATCCCTGCAATTTCCACAGCAGAAAAACATACAACAACGCTGCATTGCAATCTACATTACCTTTGTGTTCTTCAAGGTATTTGAACATCTTTGGTTTTAGAAATGCTTCAGCCAAGGACTCAACATAAAATGAGTTATGAAAGAACAATATTGACTTGAGAGGGTAACTTTTGAAGCGTCGAAAGAGAATGGGTTGATGTGAAACAATTCTGCGAACTGCTCGATTATTGGGTGGAGGAAACGAGGGGTCGTCGATGATGCAGAGAATATTTTCTTTCTTTGCTATCGACAAACAGATCTCTCTCATCAGATCATGCGTGCGGCAAGTTTCCATCTTTAAGATTGGGCTTCTTCTTCCAACTTGAAGCTTGCACCTTTCCAGAAGTTCAACCAACATACGCTCTGCAACATCCTCCTCTGATGAAACAATGCCTTCTGCAAACCATAATTCAATCAACCTATCTGCTTCTATCTCGTAATCTTCTGGGAAAACACTTAAGTAAAGGAAACATGCAAGTATTGTTCGTTTCGGGCGAACCTGTCGAACAACATCCGATGACGGCGCCTTGAAGTTGCTTAGGAGTTTTAGTGATTTTGATGAGAATCCAACCAAGAGCTGAGCCAACAAGGAACATTAGAACGTTGAGGGGCATGAACCATCTTCAAACAAACAGTAAACAGATTGAACAAATTAGCTCCCCCCTTTCGACACTTGACCTCCAGGCCGCCTCCGGTCCACGGATTGAGACCGTTTTGGGAGCGGAGAAGGAAACGCCGATGTCGTTTTATTCCCCACCGCCGCCGCCGCCGTATTAGTAGAACGAGAAATAAGAGGTGAAGGGAATCTCGCCGCTGATGGCGACGGAGAGGAGACAAATACCGCGTAAGAACCTGCCTACCTCTGAGTTTCTTTTTAAGAGGAGACCCTTGAATTGTAGTGGAACTTGGATTTCCTCCATGTGTATAAACATAATACACGTGTATTATACACGTGGAATTTTTTAATTTTAAAATTGCCATGTCAGCCGGCCGTTACTCTTCTAACGGAGAATGACGGAAGAGTGATTAAAATAAAACAGATTATTAACGTAAGGGACCACAATAAGCTGTTTTGAAATCTGGTGACCAAACTAGAACAAACACCAAACGAAAGAGACTGTTTGTGAACATTACCCAATTTTAAATTATTGACGATATGCGAGATTATATATAATTAAAGCATTCAATATTATTTTTTAAATTATTGTTTTGCCTCATAAAATATTTGTGCATATCAACTAAAATTTTATATACAAATATTATTTAACATTTATAGCGTGCATACATACACAACTCTTGTTCATTTATATATTCTTACAAAGATTATATTAAAAATAATTTGTAAAAGAAAATATGAAATTAACATATACACTAGGCATACAAATATTATAGAGTAATTATTACATGCACGCGGGTTTATATAAATTTAATTTATACAAACGTCTAAATTTTAAGTTTGTGGGACTCTGTTCAGGTTTTAGGTGTTTAAGTGTAATAATTTTAAATTTAGGAGTTGTTGATAGAATTTAGGGTTTATGATTAAAATTTAGGGTTTATGTTAATACCTAAATCCCTAACCATATTGTCATAAAACCTAAACTCTAACCATGAACACTAAAATCTAAACTCGTACACTAAAATCTTTAAACTATAAACCCTAAAACTGAGGCGTTTATGAAAACAAAAAACTTCCAACATTTGTGTATAAAATAATAATCTAATATCATAATGATAAGATAGTAATATTAAAAATCAGAGATGAATGGCAAAACGTTAACAAAGTTTTAGTCCAGAAGTAAATATTAAGAATTTTTAAATTTCGGATTTAATTCTCACCTTTAATCTAAAATTATTTTAGTAAATTTTGTTTAGGTATCCTGATTTACCAATTTAAGTTAACTTTGGGACAAATGTGCAACATAACCTTACTCTAATTGAACTGATATGGTTTGGTACAGACAATTCAAGTGTCATCCAATAAGTACTTTAAATATTCATAGGTTAGGGTCATATATATGATTCTAATGTATTTTATGTTTTTTTAAATTCGATTAATTTTAAAATAAGTATTATATGTTCAAGTTTATTTATATTTGTAAAAGATTAACTCAAAAATTTAAGTATGTCTATATTATTCTAAACTTTGACATTTATGTTATTTAATTTAGGCTTAGATGAATAAGTGCCTAAAGTATTTTTTTTAAAATATGCGCCTAAAATTTTAAAAATTATAATTTTAAATGCTTGACCTTTAAAAGATTCATTATCCATTTAAAATTCGACACATGGCAAGAATATTAATTTTTTAATTACATTTGAAAAAAAACTTTAAAAATATAATTTTCTTTAAAAACTCCCAACATTTACAAAAATGTTCAAATCAATCCCTAAGTCCCCAAATCTTCACCGTTGTCGCCGCCGATCGCCGTCGCCGACCTCACCCTTTGGCTGCCGAAATTAGTCGGCCATTTCTGCTCACTCGCAGTCGTCGAAAATCGAAGAACTCTATGCTAATCAAACTGTTATTTCACGTTCGACATTCAATGTTCGACTGACACGTTGTTCACCGATTTTCGACGACGGCGAGCGGAGAAAAATGACCTGCTAGGTCCAGCGACTGAATGGGTGTGGTCGGCGACGGTGACAACGAAAAAGATTTGGAGACTATTTTCTAATGTTTTAGAATTTTAAGATTTTTCGTAAAATTTTAAATTATTAAAATAAAATTAATTTAAAGATTAAATATGACACATGTCAATTTTGTATTGGTTAACAAATTTTTTAATGGTTGTTAACTATCATGCACCTAAAATTATAATTTTTTAAGAATTTAAACACTTATTTTTACAAAAAAAAATACTTTAAACACATACAGTTCAAAAAAACAAAGTTTGAACACTTATTTCTCATTTATACCTTTAATTTAATATTTAATGCTTTTATATATTCATTCCTTTATTCGATTCAAGTATATATAATATTTTTTATGTTTACATTATATACATTTATTTTTATGCGACTGGTGGACCGAAATTTTAAATTTTGAACTTCGAATATATTTTAAACATGTCTATTTATTTTTCTCAAATTTATTATTTATACGTAATATTTTTTATTATCAAAAACCTTCCTAAATTTTCAAACAAAACTTTAGATTTGGACAAATAACTTAATTATTGAATAGGTATAAACTGCAAGAACTAAATGAATTTTTATCCAAGTTTTGATTAAAAAAAGAGAACTGCAATCACGCTAATAAAATTAAATAATTTTCATTTAAGAAAACGAAATTTATAAAAACAAAATTAAGAAAGAAAAATGAAAACAGTGGTTGGTTATTAGCGTCTCTGTAAGGCGACGTCGTATTATTAACATGAATCGACGTCGTATTATTAACATGAATCGACGTCGTTTCATTATTTTGAAATACTGACTTTGCCACAGATTCACCCGTGAATTTCAAATTCTAGTAAACCCCCGCTTATCTTTCTCTCTCTCAAAGTCATTCCATAAAAGCGCCGTTTAAATGGAAAATCGTAGCTGTTGAAGAAGAAGAAGAAGAGCAATGTCGACGGTAGAGAAAGCGTTGTTTCAGATCTTCGAGAGGAAGAATCGAATAATCGATAACGTGAAGCAGCAAATCCTTCTCTTCGATCGTCAACTCGCTTCCAAGTGTCTCATCGATGGCTTCGTTCCTCCGCCTTGGCTCCTCTCCTCTTCTCCCTCCGGTAATCCTGCTCCTCCTTGTTTCCATTTCAGATTTACATTTTGAATTCATTTCAACTATATCTTAGGTATAATATGGTTATAGTTTCCTTATTAATGCTTGCATTTTATTCCACTCCATTGAAATCCGTGAATTTCTTCGTCTTTTTTGTTGCTGTACATAATCGATTTGAAGTGTTCTTTAGTAATGTCGTCTTGAATCCTTCCTAGTTCCTAATTATTGTTTTTGTGATTCTTTTAAATTTTAATAAGCATAACGAATATTCGGTGAAGTTTAAGCTTTAATTTAGCAACGGTGTCTTGATTTTACCTTTTAGTTAATTTGATAATTTTGATTTAATGCTTGATTGTTTTGTACATAATCGATTTGAAGTGTTCTTTAGCTATTGCATCTTGAATTCTTCTTTGTTGTTGTTTTTCTGATTTAATTTTTTAAATTCTTATATTCGGTTCAGCATTAATTTCGAAATGATGTCTTGATTTTACCTTTTAACTAATTCAATAATTTTGATTTAATGTTTAATTCCTTTTTAAACAAGAAAATGTTTGAAGGAATGTTTCATCGACTTCAAGATCTTAATTTTGGAAACTTGATTCTTCAAAGATAAAAAAGTCCTTTCCATTTTCAAATCCCGTCTGTCTTCATTACATTTTTTGCAAAGTCTTCTTTTCATTTGAATTCTTGATTCAATTTCAATGTTGGAACTTAATTTAGCAATTACTTTAGAATAATTTCTTTAGTTTTCCGTTAACAGTTATTTAAAAGATTTATAAATGAGAAAAAGAAATGTCTGCTTTTATTAAATGTATTGTGTTTACTTGAAATGTCTGCTTTTAATTGCAGATTTGAACAAGGAAGATCTTATCTCAGGACTCCTACTTCCACAGTCACAACCTTCGATTCCGTACTATTCTCTGTATCAACAGCCAGTTGTTACAACTGATAATGTGCACTTACCCCCTGTTTTATGCTCCCGAGTTGATGCTTCAAATGAAGGCTTAGATAAGTTCCTTTATGGTAAATCTGATGAGCTGGATCCTAGTGTTACATCTCCTCCTCAAGATTGTAGAGATGGGATGGTCTCAGATATTTGTCCCGACCCTTGTTTATCACTGGCAAGAATCCAGAGATCTAAATCTAGGCAACGAGCTTTAGAGAATCGAAATAGTGCAAAGAAACTGTGTAAAAGCAGTGAGAGCTGTGACAAGAATTGTGATGCTTGCAATAGTCAAAACAAAGTGTCCAAGATTGCATCTTTACAGTCTGGTCCTGTGGATATGATGGAATTGATAAGATCTGGTGATAATGTTGTGAATTATGAGGTGGAAAAGGAAGAAAGTGGGAAATACAGGAGCAAGAGGAGAAGTGAAATTTTTTATTCCGGTAGAGTCACACGATCAAGAAGTTCTGTCCAACCTTCCAAGTCCAACAGTGGGCCTTCAGGTGCAGGCAACACTTCTCATGTTGCTAAGCAGGATGAGGTGGCACCTAGGGAATCCATCTGCAAATTAGGAGAACATGTTGTTACTCATGAGTTATTGGAATCAGAATTTGTTGAGCCTGTTGATAATACTGAAAGTTGTGTACTGAAAAATGAAGAAAGAGGTCAATGCTGGAGCCAGGGAAGGGGTGAAGATATTTGCCCCAGTAGTATCACAAAGTCAAGAACTGTTCACCCTCCAATTTCTGCTAGTAGTCCTCCAAGTGCAGGCAAGAGCTTTTGCGTTGCAAAGCAGGATGGTATTTTCCTTACTGAATCCATTAACAAATCAGGACTACAGCCTGATGCTGCTGATGAATTATTGCAATCTGTCAAGCCCGTTGATAATGCTGGTACTTGTGTAGCAGCAAAGGAGGAAAGAGATCAATACCAGAGCAATGAAATGGGTGGAAATATTTATTCTGGTAGGGTTACAAGATCTAGAAGTTCTTTCCAATCTCCCAAGTCTGTAAATGGGCTTTCATGTGCAGGCAAAACATCTGAAGTTGAAAAAAGTGATGACAATATGCTTCTAGAAAGCATCAGCGGATCAAAAGAACAGCCTAGTGTTGTTGATAAGTTATTGGCATCGGTAACGCCTACTGCTATCTCTGATGAAACACGTGTTTCTAGGAAATCAAAAGACCACCAAAACAAGGAAAAGGAAAGCAATGTTTATCAAGGAAGATTAACAAGATCCAGAAGTTCTAGCCAACACCATAACTTTGTAAATGAAAATTTGAAGCTGGATAGTTGTCCTGATAAGAGCATCAATGATGGAATTTTCAAATCAATGCAGCTTTCCTGCCATGTTAATGATCTTAATGAGTTGATTAAGCCTTTCGATATCACCCATGAAGGTTATGAGCTAAAGGCCAAAAGTGATAACCAAACAATGGAGAATGCTGTTGTGGATCAAAATAATGATGGTAGTACCAGGTCAAGAGCTAATTCTAGTGCAAAGTTGTTTAAACTTGATTCCTCTAATACCCTGGAGATTAAAGTTACACAACCCAGATCAGCAGCTTCCAACCAGTTCCAATGTGCAAAGTCATCAGAGAGGTCTGAAGCGGTTGGACATATGGAAGTTTCTGGTACTCAAGTAGATTCCCTCTCTTGTATTGATGGTTGTGATCTCGCTGAATTGGATCAATGTGATGCATTTGTTGCAGACACTGATGCAGATTCTGTTGAGTTAGTTGAGGCTTCAGCTAGTTCTGCCTCTAATTTGGATGGTGGTAACAATCCTTATTTTATCAAATCATTGAATAGGTATGAAAAAGTTGAGTTGGAAGCCACGGGAAAAAGTCCACAATCTTCACCTGCTATGAAGGTGTTGCCCAGGCAACTTGATTTTGATGATTTGGGGGAGTGCACTGTGATGGAAGCTTCTAGTCTTATATTGAAGAGCGAAAACGTGATCAACTCATTGGAGAAAAGGTCTCTTACACCACTTCCTTGTGCAGAGAATCTGGATGATGCAACTTTTGTTCACTACCAAGAAAAACACAACTCATCCCATGAAAAGCAGTTGCCAGAGGAGCAAGAAACTTTCTGCAATGGAGAGATACCGTCTGAAACAGCTTTTATCAAGACATCTGGTGGTAGAACTTCCAATTTAATCTCCTTAGAAAAAGACACACCTGACGCTTGTACGGATGCTGTAATAAGTTCTGTGCCTGAAAGCAATGAAATCTCTGAACATGAAACTTTAATGGAAAATCTTTCAACTAGCTTTAAAGTTTCTTATGATGCTTTGCATGGAAGTTTGCTACAGGATGATGCAGGATCTAATATAAATGTTGATTCAGGGATAAATCATCTCTTTGAGAAGGATTGTGGGGAGGTCACGGTAAAAGCTGTAATGTTGGTTCCAGAAGCTGGTAAGCTTGATACTGATTTATGTAGTGGTCCTGTGATTTGTAGCCCTCCCCTGCTAAGGATAGAAGATGCAACTTCCAATGATGCAATTGAGCATTTTAATGCTGCATTATTCGAAGAAACAAAGGGTCATTCTCTGAAAGAGAAGATGGAGTCAATTCCTTCTCAAAATCAAAATGAAGTTACAATGGGAAGATGTATTGCTGGTGACATTGATTCCGTTCTTGATCAAACACATGCAAAATCAAGTGAAAAGAAGGTTGCAGTTCAGTCCATACAACAAGGTAAACATTCTAGTTCCCATGTGGAGGGTTCATGGCCTCATAAGCGGAGGAAGATTGATGATCAACAAAGTAATTCCCTGTCGTTTTCATTAAGCTTGAAGGTAAAGCACTTGAATTTATTTACTGGTTAGTTTTGTATAATATAATCCTAAGCATATTCAAAATCTAAAAACTTCTTTTATGTCCCAGGAGGAAGATTCTAAGCAATTAAGTGATGCTAAGTTTCTAGTTGTTGAAGAACAAAATGGGGTATGTTACATTATGGGTGGCTCAAAATCTTCCTCTAGTTTAATTCCTTATTATATTAATACCTATGGCTTCCCATGAGCTAGGGATGTCTTATACCTGTTTTCCTGCTATAAAAATGCTTAGACTTCACTAAATTTTATCTAGAAAACAATTGAATAAGCTAAATTTATTTGTTTCTTTCAATGAGAATGCTACCTCTATAGAGGTTATCCCATGTGAAAAAAAACTTTAGGGGCAAAGGATCTCAAGTTCTCATGCCTTGCATTTTGCTTACGTTATTTTGAATTCAGTTTCTCAGAAGGTAGTATATTGCTCAGTGGCCGCTTTTCCATTTTTTTACTTTCTATTTCATAATTAGCATAATATGTGGAATCTGTATTTATACATTACGTATGTTACTTCCTTACAGGAAAATTGAACACTTTAGCTAAGTGGATATCTTATTTTTATGTTGCCAGGGGAAATATAATAAAAAAGAATGGGGAAGAAGTGAAAACATCCCTTCCACTTTTATGCATAACCAATTTGATGTGGCTTCTGTCTCAAGTTTGCCCTTAGAGACCCTTGAAACATTTGATCACTCAGTGGACAGAACAGGAGCAGTTGATCCATCCAGCATCATGCTTGGCTCAACAGAGAAATGCGCTGCAGATGAGAACCAAATCAAATTGAATGTCGGGGATAAATCTGAATTTGCAAATATTGAACATTTGGCTTATGATGAAAGGAGCAACAAAGAAAGCAAATGTCAACTAGGAGAAGATGGTGAGTTTTCAGCTTCTCTCATCAGTTCTCCTTTTCGACCACCTTCAGATTTGATCACGGTAGATCAAAGCAGACCAGAACTTGAGGGGTTTATAATTCAGACAGATGGTGAACAAATATGCAATGGCGGAGAAGGCATTAGCTTTGAAAAATTGCAGCCTCCAAATACTACATTAGGACATGCTAGCCTTCTGGAGCAGCTTTGCAAATCTGCTTGCGTTCATACCCCATTGCCCCAATTTCCATCCTCGTATAAATTGCACCAAGCAACCGGTCTTTACCAATCTGTTCCTAATGGATTTCTAGAATGTATGGACCTGAGGAGCACTAATTGCTTTGGTGAGGAAACAAACCGTGCAACTGGTCTTTATCAATCTGTTCCCAATGGACTTCTAGAATGCATGGACCAGAGGAGCACTCCTGCAAATGACTATAGAAAAAGTCACCTTAAAATCAGCAGTAGTTGCTTTGGAGAGGAATCAAACCGTGCATTTCTTGGAGGAATCATCAGCAGTAGTTCTCAACTTACTGGAAATGAGAAGAATCCTTATCTTTCTCCTGTTGGCAAGTTCTGGGATAGAATCACATCAAACTCTGACAGTTCGGAGAAGCGAGTTAGCCTAAAGCCGGAGCTTCCCTGCATTAATGAAGAAAATGAGATCATGGAAGAGGTGATTGATGCATTTCAGGAAGGCACTGCTTCAAAAACAGTGACTTGCTCTGCCAAAAGGAAACCACTCACTGAGATTAGGGAATGTCCAAATGCCCCTTCATCAGTTTCTGGAGCTGAAATATTTAATGTTAGAGATAGCCTGGATTCTGTGAACACAGCCTACAGCTTCATTGGGCATGAGAAGGGTAGCAAACAAAAGGTTCGGAAACACAATGCCCCAAAGAGGAGAGATACAAATAAGTTGAAAGGAAATTGCAGTATAGTATCAGGGGCAAATTCTACCAAAAGGGCAAGTGAATCACTTCGTAATAGGTTCAGTAAACCAAAACTATCTGAGAAAACCAATCCAAGAAAAGGTGGGCCAAGTTTCTCTCAAAAGGAGTTAAAGATCAATAATATAGTTTCAAATGTCGCTTCGTTTATTCCTATCGTTCAGCAAAAACAAGCAGCTTCCATTGCTACTGGTAATTATTCACTCATTTCTTCTGCAGCCATTTTATTTTCTGTCTTTACTCCCTAGCATTTTATGTAAACTTGCATTACCTATAGATTCTGCAGATGCTTTAAGTTGTTTGTAATTCTTTTCAGGGAAAAGGGATGTTAAAGTGAAGGCTCTGGAGGCTGCTGAAGCTGCAAAGAAACTTGCAGAACAAAAAGAAAATGATCGCAAGATGAAGAAGGAGGCATTGAAACTTGAACGGGCGAGGTTGGAGCTAGAAAACTTGAGGCAGTTGGAGCTCGAGAAGAAAAGGAAAGAAGAAGAACGAAAGAAAAAAGAGGCCAGTATGGCTGCTAAGAAACGACAGAGGGAGGAAGAAGAGAAGTTGGAGAAAGAAAGAAAAAGAAAGCGTCTGGAAGAAGCACGGAGACAACAGCGTGGCCCTGAAGAAAATTTATGTTCAAAGGATGAGAAAGAAAAAAAGTGCCAAGCCCCGGTATACTTCCTTATGCTTTAAACTAGGTCTTGTTTTCAGAACTTCCTTTCTGCAAAATGGCATTAACTCTGATGTCTGTTTTAGGATGAGAGATCACAAACAGTGAAGGTTCCTAATAGTGAGGCATTGAAGCATGAGAAAATGCAAAAAGCAGTAGGAGCAAGTGAATGGAAAATGTCGGCTAGGGAATTTAGCACAGTTGTTTCTTCAACTTCTGGTGCTGTAAAAACAAGCACAGCCAGTGAAGATTTTAATGCGAAGGTAAATTTCATTTAGCAGATTCAGATATTTAATTGAAACCATTTCCTGGATGTTTCTTCTACCAATTCCTGTTTTGTATGTGAGGCTTATGTACTTTTCTATATTGATAACATGTTTCTTCTACCAATTGAATGGTTGTCAAATATTTTTTTTTCATCAAAGCCTCATGTGGACATTGAATTTTTTTCAGGTACTAAGCACCTTGGATAGAGTAAAAGGGAGTGATAACCAAAATGCTGGCGTAAATATTGAACAATCGTATGATATTTCTCCATACAAAGGTTCTGATGATGAAGAAGAAGATGATGACGATGAAAATGAACCGAATAGAAAATTTGTTCCTTCATGGGCCAGGTATGTTATTTTCATGTTATCATGTTATTTTCAGCTCATGGCTTCAGAGAATTAGTGTTTTGACTCTTGAGAAATTTGCAGTAAAAATCGTGTGGCTCTGGCTATTGTTTCCCAGCAAAATGTAAATCCAGAAGCAATATTTCCCCCAGAAAGCTTTTGCAGCATTTCTCAAGGTGATCGTTTATACCAACTGTAAAACAGTGTCCTATGTTGTTTGCTGTTGGACTAACAGTTATTCTCCTGTGTAGTTCTCTTGCCAAGAAAATTCCTGCAAAACGGTGCAAGTTAAGTTGGATGGTACGGTATTGAAAACATAGCATCTTCTGCCTATTTAACGATAACTTTTGAATGAGTATAAAGGTATACTATCTCTTCTGTCTCATTGGCATTGGTAACTTTATAGGCATAAATATCATTATGAGACAACTAGCACTTCAAATTCTTTTCATTTGTGTTTGGTAAGTAGGATTTTAAAACTAAAAAAATAAGTGATCCCAGTGGAAAAGCGATGATGTTCATCATAAGAAACTGGGTTCAATCGCTTTGTCTGCAAGTTGTGTGTGCATTGTCAAAGCGTTCACATCTTTTATTTTTTTCCTCTTAAATTAGAATGATTTGCTTATACATATGAAGATAGAAAATGGTCATCTCTTTCATTTTCTCTCTTTATTTTTTCTTTCCTACCAAACACACTCAAAATTTAAAGATCAAAACCAACTGAATTAATCGAGAGGGTCGGTTTTTCAGTTTAAATCAAGAAATGTTCACCCTATAGCAAGGCTAAGAATTTGATGTTTGAAAAATGTTTTTGAAATTCTCACTTCTATTGTTTTTTTATTTGACAGGTTGAATGGAGAGAGACATCTTTGAAGTGTAAGAAGAAGAAAATTTCTGATTAGAGCTGAAGCTTTCCAAGTTGCCAATGTTTAATGATATAATATCAATATGAAATCAATAACACAATCATTGAAACTCCAAACAAGTAGATAAAAAGTCACATTTTGTACCGGATCTCACTCCCTCATCACCAGGTAACACGCTTATAATTATAAGGGAGCATTTCTATTAATTGTTCATAATATTGTAATTATCCGGTCTTATTTAAATTATGACTGGTTTAATTGTAGTAACCATTATTCTAGCTGATAACTGATAGTTTGGACTTCCCTAGAAACTTTTAAATTATAATGGATTAACTTTAGTATTTAGGTTGATATGCACTTAAATTTAAGATGTCTTGGCGAACAGATTCTCTCTAATCCCTTTGAAGCTTTGCATTTGATTGAAACACCCTTTCTATGCTGCCCGTTTGAGTTAGATTGCAAATCCCTAATTAAATTAAATCTTAGTTAAGTTAGGTGTTGTAAGCCATTTCTACCTTACCAAACTCTTTTTATTTCCTAATCGGCCACAACTTGAATACAGATTGTTATATCGAAAAAAATATATAAAATAAAGGCAAATTAAGATATTGGGTCATTGAATATTTATTTATGTTTAAGCTGTACAATGATGGAAGAGAAGAGAAAAACCCTCGCGAGATTATCAGAATAATAATTGATATAAAGAAAGGACATTCTTTCGGCACGTTGAAAAAATTTGAAATTGTCTTTTTATTATTATCTTATTTTGAATCTTCTGTTACACACTTTGTTGGAAATTAAGGGTTCGTTCAGAAGAAATTTTTGAATGCAAATTTCATGTCAAGAGATTATTTTCGAAAAGCTGAGAAAATCAGTTGGGGCAGAACGACTATTTAAGCATTCTGAAAATCTTGTAGAGAAAAAGATTTAATTTTAATCGGGAAAAATTGGTGTAAAACAGATATAAAAAAGAGCTGCATGGCAAACAGATTTTAGCTCCACGTCTCAAACCAGCCAGCGTGTGCCTATCGCCACTATTGAGTTGGGTCAAATCTGAACTTGAATTTAAAAGTTTCCACAAACGCTTTAATTTTAAGGTTAGAGAGTTAGTGTAAGGTGTAAGGTTTAAGAGTTTGGGTGTATGAGTTTAGAATTTAAGGGTAATAGTTAGAATTATGAGTTTAGTGTTAGAGGTTTAGTTTTTAGGGTAATATGGTTAAAATTTAGGGTTTAACTTTATAAACCCTAAATTATAGCCTTACACACTAAATTTTGCAATCCTTAAATTTTAAACTCATATTAAACCCTAAACCTTACACTCTAAACTAACTTCACAAACCCTAAAACAAAGATGTTTGTGAAAACTTTTAATCTCTACAACCAATATAAGAAATAATTATCCTTCATTCATATGTCTCGTCTTACGTTAATTAATAATACTCCACAGTTTTACAATATGTTTTTTTATGTGTTAATATATATTTTTAATAGGCTTATTTTTGAAGTAAATATTTAAACTATATGAGCAAGTATATTTGATTGGTTGGTTAAGATGTTTATTTTTATTTCTTCGTATTCTCTTATGTCATAAATTCTAATCTCGCTAAGAATATTCCTTTTTTTTTCTTAAAGTATCTGATTCCCCCTCTCCTCTGGGTAATATTAGGATTAGATTTAAAATTTGTAAAAAAAATTAAATTATATCTTTTATTAATTTTAGGAGTTTAATTTTATAAGTGTTTAATATTTTATTCGGTTTTTATTTTTAGATTGTTCGAATACATGACATATAACTTTTGTTTTCCTATCTTTTTTCCCTTTCGATTTTCTAAGAAAATAAACAAAAAAGTCATCTATTCTTTGTGCATCAAGTTTGATTTATTCATCTTCATTGTTTTTGATAAATTGAAAGTAATGTCATAAATATTAGTCTCAAACACTTCATTTTTGAAAATTTGTATATTCGAAAATAAAATCAAAACTCAAACATTCAAAAATTAGTTTCAAACATTCTAAAGTGAATTCGAAAAGCTCATTTATGGCATATAATAATTTTTAATAGACAACCTGGAAATGGAAATGAAACTTTTTTTATATAACTATCGGTATCCAATTTATTAATTGACTAATTTAAATTGAATATCGTAGAGGCTTATTAAGAAGACGATTCTTTTAGCTCAATTTACTTCTTTCATAATGTGAGAATTCGAACATCTGACTTTTTTAAACAATCTAGTGACTAAAATAAAAAACATAATAGGACTTTAAATATCTATTTTTACAACCTAAAATGAAAAAAAAAACAAATTTAAACATTTATTTGACCGATAAGTTTTTTATATTTATATAAATTTTAATATATATATTTATTGTCAAATAATTATCAATTCTACGCTCTACCGACCTTTAAAACGGTCCCTTCCGAAAACCCATAAGAAAAGATATTAGTATTAATCACCTAAAACGACAGCGTTTTGACCTTGGCCAAACCCAATCCTCTTTCTATCTAACCGTTATATTTCCATTATTAAACTTTAAAAAAGAAAAGTTGCTTCTTTTTCTTCAAGGCGCCTATTTTCCCAACTCTTTAAACCACATTTCCCCCTCTTTTTCTCCATTTCTCATTTAATTTTCCCTTTGCGAAATCTCAAAACACTTTTCTCTATCTATTTGGGACTTTGGGTAATGACATGATTCTCCGATCACAGAATCTGATGTCGAAATCAAATGCAATGATACCAAGAAACCATCTTGTTTTCTTGCTGCTTCTTGTTTATCTTCTCTTCACGTACGATTCCCCTTTTCTAATCTCAGCCGAAACCACCAGCTTCAATTTCCCATTCTTCACTGTCCGGAACCTCACTCTGCTCGGCGATTCCCATCTCAAAAACGGCGTCGTAGGCCTAACCAGGGAGACTGACGTGCCTTCTTCAAGCTCAGGTAGCCTTGTTTACAACTACCCAATTCGTTTCTTCGATCAAGAATCCAATATCACCGCTTCTTTCTCCACGAGTTTCTCTTTTTCCATCAGCACCGTCGATTTAAGCTCTTACGGCGATGGCTTAACGTTCTTTCTTTCGCCTCATAACCAAACGCTCGGGAGTCCTGGTGGGTATCTCGGGCTTGCTAACTCTTCTGATTCGGCCAAGAACAGGTTTTTAGCTGTTGAGTTCGATACCAAGCTCGATACTCGGTTCAATGATTCGAATGAAAACCATGTCGGTTTGGATATAAACTCGCTTAATTCAATCGAGGCTGCCGGTGCATTGTTGCAAGATATTGATTTGAAGAGTGGGAATTTGATCACTGCTTGGATTGTTTACAAGAATGATTTGAGGGTCTTGAAAGTTTTCTTGAGTTATTCGACTGTAAAGCCTCCGACACCGTTGTTGTCTGTGGGTATTGATTTGTCTGGTTACCTTAAAAAGTATGTCTTTGTTGGGTTCTCAGCTTCAACTGAAGGGAGTAGAGCAGTTCATACGATTGAGAATTGGAATTTCAAGACTTTTGGTTTCCTTCCCGTGAGACCAAAATCACATCCTCATAATGTATCTGGTAGTTCAGTCACAATTATACCAACTGTTCCTGCATCAAATTCTCCCAATAAACACCACAAGAGGCTCGGTTTAGGACTCGGGATTGCCGGTCCGGCTTTCTTTTTCGCGGTTCTTGGTGTTTTTGGTTATGTTTCTGTGAAGAAATGGAAGGATACGAGGGTACAGAAGAATCTGAAAGCTGAGATTTTGGCAGGGCCTAGGGAGTTTAGTTACAAAGAACTGTATGCAGCGACAAGAGGGTTTCACTCCAGTAGAAACATAGGGTGTGGTTCGTTCGGAAATGTGTATAAAGCCGTCTTTGCTTCTTCAGGTTCTGTTAGTGCGGTGAAAAGATCGAAACACTCCCGCGAAGGTAAAACTGAGTTCCTTGCTGAATTGTCCATTATAGCTGGCTTGAGGCACAAGAATCTGGTTCAACTACAAGGTTGGTGTGCCGATAAAGGTGAATTGTTGCTTGTTTACGAGTTTATGCCGAATGGAAGCCTCGATACTTTGCTTCATCAAGACCCTGCGAATGACATATTGCTGACATGGTCCCGTAGGCAAAATATTGCAATTGGATTGGCCTCTGCCTTGGCTTACCTGCACCAAGAATGTGAGCAGCAAGTCATTCACAGAGACATAAAGACGAGTAATATAATGCTCGATGGTAACTTTAATCCAAGGCTCAGTGATTTCGGATTGGCAAGGCTGATGGATCATGACAAGAGTCCGGTATCAACACTCACTGCAGGAACTATGGGCTACCTTGCCCCTGAGTATCTTCAGTATGGGAAAGCAACCGAGAAAACCGATGTTTTCAGCTACGGGGTCGTAATTCTCGAAGTAGCTTGCGGTAGAAGGCCGATCGAGAGGGAAGGGGGACTAAACAGCCAGAAAATGGTGAATTTGGTTGACTGGGTGTGGGGCTTGTTTGGTGAGGGAAGAATCATTGAAGCTGCTGATAAAAGGTTGAATGGGGATTTCAAGGAGGAAGAAATGAGGAAGTTGTTGCTCGTAGGTTTGAGCTGTGCACACCCCGATAATGCCGAGAGGCCTTCAATCAGGCGAGTCCTTCAGATCCTCAACAACGAGGCAGATCCAATAGCCGTGCCGAAGATGAAACCGAGTCTTACTTTCTCTTGTAGCTTAACTGTTGAGGACATTGTTTCAGATGATGAAGAAAGCAAAACAACAGCTTGAGGCCACCCAGGGTTCATCAAAACCTTGATTAGAGTTAGATTTCATTTTCTCATTAACAAAATTCATTGATTGTTTCATTCTTTCATTCCTTCTTAAATTCGAGACCAGGATTTCATTAGTTTGAGTTCAAAAGTAGTGTATTGAACTATTTGTGGCCCTCTTCTGTAATCTGTATATTCATTTCCAAAATTTTGAGATATGCAACATTTCTGGTCCTAATGTACACTGAAAACACTGTTTAAAGTCTCTCTGTATATAGTAATTTTCACTGGAAATGATGAATAAAGTAACATGGTATTTAATACAATGTTAGCACTATAAAGATCATAACCTGCAACAAGCATATGCAGCACATTAAATCATCATGTGGAAAGAGTAAGTTGCCCCAGACAGGTGTTTTCCTTAAACTTCTACTTTTAGATTTCTTACCAGTTGTATTCAAAACCCATGAAAGCAACCTAAATGTTTATAATGAAACAAGTGGAAGAAACTGTGATCAAAGTAAGCACATTTCTGCAGGAGCAGATATCAGTCTACAAATCTCAAGCAATTCAAGCTAATCCAATTTCTTCAGAATCTAAAATCTCTGCTGAAGGGTTTTTCAAGTACAGATCTTTTGTTTATGTATGGAAAGGCTAAAAAACAGCAAATTGAGGGACCACTGTCAACTTTCATAGCTCTTTTCCCCTGCAGAGGTTTATGCATTAACTCGGTCTCAGCTTCCTGATAAGTCATTGGTATTCCATCTAAACTGGTTTGGAATCATGTTTCTGAATGATCCTTCTTTGCTGAAAGCTCCTTTATTGGTACAATACACGTCCATTTTATGGTCCATGTTCGGAATTCGTGGCTCTCCCTTCTAACAATGTCGTCTTCATAGTTCGAACTTCGAACAGCTGACAGCTCCTTTCAATCCCTCAACACAAACAAAGAGAAGAAGATGAAGTGTTTAGAATATGTTTCAGTTTCATGTACTTGAACAAACAAGAGATAACATAAAGAAGCCTATGTATCATGTATGTATATGATGTATGTATGTATGTATATGTATTCAATTTTGAGAGGCATGTTAAGGGGATGAAATAGCAGGGAAGGGAAATATGGTGACAGAAGAGGAGAAAGCACACTCCCAACAAAAGCAAACCCTCTTTGTTTTGCAAATCCTGGGTTGTGCTCTCTCTCTTCTGTCAACACTCAACAGATTTCCCATGGCCATTCTTCCACCATGCATGCATGCATTCACCTCATCATCATCTGCTACACTGAATTTTTTTGAAGAATAAAAACAAAAAATAAGAGAAAAGTAAACTTAGGCAAGACTGAGCTAATTGTAACTCCGAGCCACAGTGCGATGAACAACAAGCCAAGCCCTGCTTTTTATACTAACACGGTCACCGGCTAATACCGGTGATGCATGACTATGACCACCTACTGACTGTTAAAAGTGGTCTCTAAAACAAAGGTTTTTAAATCATTCAAGTAACGTACTCTAACCAGGAATTAAAGACAAAATTTATAGCAAAGCAATCGTTTTGAACAATGAAAATTGATACAAAAATGCCAATAGACATGGGCAGATAAAATGATTCTGTTTTAATTAAATTTTTAATTTCTCAATTAATGTTTTATAACCCTTTTGACAATACACATATATCTTGCAGATAAAACGATTTAAACTCGTATCTTATAAAATAAATATCATCTGTTTTTCTACTAAAATTATTTGTTGGATCGGTGAATTTAATTTTATTTAGTATGTGGATATAGAAAATTTTGAAAATTTGGAGGTGCCTAGTGTGGTCCGCCAGACTTCTGATATCTACGGGGATTCATTCATTGTGGGGTTTTACCTTTGACCAACCGTTTCTGAAGTTTTCTTCCTTTGGAAAATTTAAAAAGAATCTCATAAATGCATATACATTACTGTATAATTATGGACGGTTTTTGACCGGCTATAGCAGGTGGACAGCTGCACCGCCCATGCTTTGGCGTTTCCTTCTGAGTTCTGACTAAATTTTGGATGTTGAGTTATACACGTGTCGTCCATGCAAGTTATTTGAGAATTTTGAGTTTCTATTAAATTATCGATGTGTATTGAGATTGTGAGAGTTGAGACTATTGAATATTGATAATATTTAATTTTATTTTTATACTTAATTAATTCAAACGTAATTTCTTTTATTGGTTCTTATCGTGTAATTTGCTTTTTACTAATAAATTGTTTTTTAATAGTATAAAGGTGGTTATAAGGTAGTATTTGTTCATATATATATATATATATATATATATATATATATATTCTTAAGCTTTGATAATGCATACACATCTTGTAGACAGAACAATTAACTCGAATTTCTTAAGATAAATATCATTTGTTTCTTCACCGGAACTATCGTTAGGTTCTAATAAATTTACCTTTAATTTAGTAGATGTTATGTTATTATAATATTTGACATGTATACAAAATTGTAAAAGTATTTTGTAAAAGAGAAAAAAAAGAAACATTTTGATTATGATTAAAAGGAGAAAATATTATTATGATATGATTAACATTTTGATTATGATTCCTTTAATAAAACATTTTAATTATGATTAACATTTTGTTTACATTCGAGTATTTTGTCCGTAACATAAACGTACATTTTATTAAATTTTTATTGAATATAAAGAGGCCAACGGATAAAATGCGCCACATCAAATTGAACTTGCGCCTCTCTTAACGCTAGTTCAAAAATCGTGTCTGACAAAACATGAGTCGTCATTACCTAAACTAAATGTGGGTTATTTTTTTACATATTTTTCAGTAGTAGCTATTTTCTAAATATTTTCAAAAGAGAATATTCAGCTAAAATTGCTTAATTCATATTACAATTTTTTTAATAAGGTTTAGTATATATGGGTTGAGTCCAATTAATTTAAACTCTAAAAATTGAATATATAATTGTTAGATATAAATTGTAAAATGAATATAAAAAATACATTTTATTTCCGCCATGGTTGCTTTCCGTCGATTTATTTATGGTCTGAGCTGTAGGCACCGGTCCACACTATCTAAATGATTAAATGAAGAAATGAAAAACCCCATATACAAAATATATCAGAGAATTTCCCTAAACATTCTGACAATATTATAAATTTCCAGCAGACAGTACAGTTTCACATGGGAAGTCTCAGGTTTCCATCCTAATTCATTTTTTACTTTGAAATCAGAAATTTAAATTGTGGTTTCGATTGTATATTTGTTCACGTTATATTTATTACGGTTATGAATATAACAAATATTATTATAATTATTGTTGGTACTGTAATAGTAAATCTTTTAATAATGAATACTATTATAGACATAAAAGTTATAAATATTAAATTATACTATATAAAATGAGGGTAATATAATGAATGTTAAATTATTACGTTATATTCGGTCACGTTATATTTATTACCGTTACGAATATAATAAATATTATTATAATCAAGTCGGAGTTGGTATACAACTTCAAGACAAATATAAATTATACTATATAAAATGAGGGTAATATCTAATTGTTTAACAATTAATGTAATTTTTTAAAATTAGAACATAAAGTCATAAAGATATGTCATGTCTAATTTTAAATTTTTTGGTGAAAAAAAATTATTATTATGTATCTAGTTAAAAATCATCAACCACCTTGTTACCTGTTCTGCAAATATGTTCAAACTGAATATGCCAAGACCGAAGCTGTAACACCTTATGGTTCAAATTGAAAAATAAATAGAGAGCTAAATAAGTATTTAAATCGAAAAATTACAGGTCATTTTTTTTAATTTCAAAGTTAGGAGTGATTTAAGTAATTGGATTTTTTTTTCTAGAAAAGTATTTGGACTTAAAAAACCGAAAGATGGGGCACGATTTAATTTTCATAATTTCAAAATTATAAAAGATCTAAAATTAATTTGACTAAAAAATTATGAAGACCACATCCCCTAACACTCGTAAGGTTGATTGCTTCATCTCTGTCCTTGATGAAATTCATACCTCTAAGTAATAAATTGCTTAAATTAAACCATGTTTTTCAACCATGAAAAACACCATTTAATTGATAATAATAATAATAAGTTATATATCTCATTAATCCATTCTTATTTCTCGCTAATCAAATAAAATCATACTTGAATCGATCAAAAAAAATTATACCTCAAACTACATTTCCAATTACTTTAACCTTTTTCCATTATTTTCTGTTTATATCCTAGTTACCTTCCACTCTATAAAAAAATTTAAATTAATTTCATTAATTTATTAACCCTTTGATAACGCACACACCTTATAAATAAAGTTACTTGAATTTAGATCTCTTAAGATGAACATTATTTTTCTTTTCATTGGGATCACTCGTGCACATTCTCAAATTCTAGTTAAATAGAAAGTGTTTGAATTGATCAAGGAGGATTAGTATTGTTTTTTAGGTTAACCTCTAGGTTCTCCGGAGCTTTACCTTAATTAATCCCAATTGACCCGCGTCGCACATATGATTTTCGGTGAGTAAGTCTCCCAACGAAAATCTTCTGTATATACAATCTTGAACTCGAAACCTACTTAAACAATATCAAGTTATTTATCATTTGAACCAACCCTAAAGTTAGGATTGATGTTGTTTTAAGAGTGAGCATAATTGCTCTTAAGTGAGAGATTTTAAATGATAATGATGTTGTATATCAAGAACTGTCATGGCATGCATGTCTATCCTCTCATCAGAGTGATCGAGATGGACCCGATGATGATCAGGGCCGTTGAATAAACCGATCATACACTGAAGTTGAATCCAGGGGATAACAATAGAGCACGTCAAAGTTAAAAAACAACGTGGGACTATGAGTATCAGGTCATTAATTAACCGTAGAACCCCACTAATCAACCCCACGCCACAAAGGTAACTAACATAACTGCCCACTTTTGCAATCCCTTTATAAACTCCGCTTTTCACCCTGCTTAATGCTTATCTACCAGCTCAAAAATTCAAGCTTCATAAAATGGCTTCATTTTCCCTTCAAAACCTCTGCAAATTCTCTATGCTTTCTCTGGTTTTCATCTCCACAGTCACCGTCGCCACCGCTTCTTTTCAGTTCAAAGTTGGCGGCGACAAAGGATGGACTAAACCAACCGGAAACGACTCCGAACCTTACAACGAATGGGCCTCCAGGAACCGCTTTCACGTTGGCGATTCTCTTTGTAAGTTTACAATGTATATATACATGTATATGTTTAGAATTTGCTTATGTTTGGGTGTATGTTGTTAGATTTCAAGTACAACAATGACTCGGTGTTGGTCGTGAACCGTACAAGCTACACTGACTGCAGTGTTTCGAATCCGACCTTTGAGCTTAGAGACGGCGAGACGGTTTTCGAGTTCGATCGGTACGGGTTCTTCTACTTCATAAGTGGAGAGCGAGGTCACTGCAAAGCTGGTCAGAAACTGATCGTTCGAGTAATGGTGCACCCTGCGGCTGAGATTGGGTCTCCTCAGCAGGCACCGTCGCCTATGGAAGACGGCGGGTCCGACGATGATGGGGATGGTTGGGACTCGATTTGGGGGCCGCCGCCGCATAATTCGACCATCAAGCAGACGGTTGCATCTTATTTCATGACGGCTCTTGGAGGAATGCTGGTTATCATGTATTTGCTGATGTAGTTATTATTATTATTATTATTATTATTATTATTATTATTATTATTATTATTATTATAATATGTTCATTGCTAGTTTCATTTGATATTCCTAATACTATTTCTGCTTTTCTATTGTTTTGAAGACTGTTATATGTCATGATTTGCTTATAATTTACTTCTTAATTTGTTGCCAATTGTCTTTTCTTTTCTTTCATTTGCCTGTAAGATTATTTCTCTCGGGACAAATTTATCCAGTATTAATTTTTTAATAAGTCTGAATTTGTTCAGTGAGACGTAAGAAGTAATATATGAATTTGTCTACCTAAAATATAGGTGCTGGTTTAAAATTTGGCATGAAATTGTGAGTTGTTAATTTGAGCTTGAGTTATTATGCGAGTCAAGAATTTTACATTGGGAGAATTGGGATTAACAATATGGAAATATAAAGACCCGGGTGTAGATTAGGGTTTAATCTAGTTAAGCTAAAGTACTAAAGTATTTTTAATTCAATTGAATTTCATTAGTTAAAAGGCCTGCAACTAAACATTCTAGCCAAATCATATAATAATGTGTAAATTGTTTGAGTTCACTTTATTAAAATCATTTTTCATAGTAAAAAATCAAGCTTATTTTTATGTCTATTAAAGGGTTCTTTTATTTAAATTTTTCTCATGTTATTTGAACCCGAGTTTAGATTATTAGAAAGTATGTATCCAAATACGAGTATGTTGAATTTTTACGAAGATTTCTTAAACCAACAAATCGATGGGTAAATATTAATGTTGGTTTTAGGGTACAATAAAATACAAAGTATAAGTGAGGTAAATTATGAATTAAGTCTAAATATAAGACTAAATGGGGAGTATTTTTTTATTTAAACTGAAAAAATATGGGGGCGTTTGGTTCGCGAAAAAGATCATTACCAGGGGGAATAATATTTTCCGGAATCAGATACTCACGTTTGGTTCAAGAGCATTCCCTCCCAAGGGTAATGAAATATTCCCAACAGTAGCTATTTTTGGGTCTATTCCCTGGAATGTCATTCCCTCCATTTTCTTAGGTATTAGACAATTCCCTCCCCCTTGGACAAGAATACCCCTAAAAATATAATAATTTTAAAATGATCTTTTCTTTTTTTATATAATTACACAAGTATAAATCTATTTTATTTTTTAGTGGTTTAGGGTTTTAATACTTATTATAAAATAATATGATGCATATAAAATAAAAATATATCATATTTTTATTTTATTTCGATTTTTTATATATGTGTTTGATTCAAATTTTATTATTGATATGTGTTTTATTACATTTATTATTTAGGATCAATTTTCATAAAAAAGTTTTTATATTATATTTTTTATATTTTTTATGAACTTTTATGAAAATATTTTGACTTTAATTTTAAAACTTCAGTTGGTTAAAAAAATATATATATTTCAAGGACAATTTGGTAAAACATGCATTTTTCCTATCTTATATTCCTTCGACCAAAGAATGTAATGTTACATTCCTGCCAAACAAACCAAACAAGGTAATAGAACATTCCGGGTAATATGTTAAGTAATGTAATATTCCAGTAATCTCATTCTCAAAGGTAATCTTACATTCCGTGAACCAAACGACTCATAAATGCATTTGATTTAATTTGTTTTATTTCATCCACTAAGGCAATTTTTGTGGTTATAAGGTTGGTTTGGACAAGCTTGCAAAGTTGCAACTTAAATCTCTACACATTCGCTTTAAACTTTAGAATTGAAAAACTTATATAAAGTGAAATTTACATAAGTTTATGGCATTATCGCAATACATAGTTCATAAAAGAAAATATAGACAACATTTTATTATTGTTTTTAAACATATTAAATGAATAATTTATTTATTTCATTCAATATAAAAATATATATGATTAAAATAATACTTAATAACTTTATAAGTAAATTATATACTGTGATCTAAGTCAAATCCCTAAATAAATTACCCCAATCACAAAATTATGGATCAATGCAATGAATTTTTTTATCAAAGCAATGCAATGAAAATTGTGATTTGGGTTTCTCTCGATTTAGATCATTATCTTAATAAATAATATTTAAAATATAATTGTAGTGATTTGTATTCTCAGGCTAATTCAGATCCAACATAATAGAAAAAAAAAAGCTTAGAATTTTCATATAAACTCGTGAACAAACGACCTAGTGGCTAAAGATACTTATTTTATCTTATTTTATATGAGTTTTAATCCTGCAATAAAAATGTAAAACATATCTATTTAATTAAAAAAAAATACAACATGCATTGTCAAAAATATAACATTGCCACATTAAATATAAGATCTCACGACATAAATCCACCGCTAAAATTGTAGTTAACAAAGCTTTGATGCAGTGGTAAGTTACTAAATTGACACATTTTCTTTTCTCTTAAAATGTGGATTTAATATTTATTAAAAATATATTTTTTCTTTTCCCGCCCTTTAGGTAAGAAATATTTTTAAAAAAATCGTATTCTAAATCTTTCTTATTTTTTCTTCACATGATGATGCATAAAGTTTCGGTAGTTAGCACTTGCATCTTCATTTAAAAAAAAACTTTGAATTAGTGTTATTTAAAAAATATTTTAATGTATAAAAAGAAAAAATAATTTTAATTACATTTTTATTTGAAAAATTATTTAGATTATATTCTTGAATTTTTAGATCTACTACCATTTTTCTCTTTCAATCACTATCAGAGACGAATACATGACTTTATGTTAGGAGAATTCTTGTAAAATTTTAAGTCAAAATAGATTTTTAATAAAAAAATACATAAAAAATATTTTTAAATCATATATAAAATTTAAATTTCGAGTGGAGTCCATCTCGATCCATCCCTGACTGCCCTACTTTATTAGTATAAATGTTAGAATATATAAAGTGAAACGTGCTTGATTGTGGGGAGATTCTAATGTAAGGCGGACTAATATACGGCTAAGAAACGGCGTTACCGGAAATATTGTAAGATAAATAACAAAATAGGTAAAGCGCTACCAGATATGTTGGATTTAAAATAATGTATCCGGTAGAAAACATTAAAAAATATTAAAAAAATTAGTAACCGGCAAACTTAAGTTATCGGTAGATATAACAAAATAGGTAAAATTTTACTTATTTTGTTGATAAGAGTATAACATATTAGGTAGTATTGAAGTTTAAGCTGATGGGGCCTTGGAAATCCCACAATAACAAAATTGGTAAAATTACTTATTTTGTTGATAAGAGTATCAACATATTCGGTAGCGCTTTACCTATTTTGTTATTAAAGTTTAAGCTGATGGGGCTTTCGAAAGTATTTATACTTTTTTAAAAGTATCCATACTTTTTTTAAAAAGTATAATATAACAAAATAGGTAAAATTTTACTTATTTTGTTGATAAGAGTATCAACATATTAGGTAGTATTAAAGTATCGATACTTTTTGTTGATACTTCTTTAAAAGTATCGATACTTTTGAGCCACATTGCAACCGGTTATATTGCTTTTTAAAAAAGTATCGATACTTTTAGAAAAGTATAGATACTTTCGAAAGTATCAACAAAATAGGTAATTTTACTTGATATGTTGATACTCTTATCGACAAAATAGGTAATTTTACTTGATATGTTGATACTCTTATCAACAAAATAAGTAATTTTACCTATTTTATTATATTTAATCGGTCACCTATTTAACTGGTCACACCGTATATTAGCCGCTCACAGCATAACTACCCTTGATTGTGAGGCAAAATGTGTTGTGAAAATGTAGATAGGGATAGGGATAGGGGTAGCTATTGGCTAATGCTTAGATTACAATTGTTATTGTGTTCAGAGGTGGGCATGGCAGGCAGAATCTAGCACCATTACCTAAGATTATGCTCACTGTAGTTGAATTTGTAATAATAATTTAGGAATTTATTTTGATCAAACGATAACTTAAGGGTTAAAAGCAAATAAAAATATAATTTAGGGAGTTGATTTTTTTATTTAAGCCTAATTTTAATTAATGTTTTCTTCTGTAATATTTTGTAGTCATCCCTTGATTTCTTCGTCATCCGTGCTATATTGTCGTTTTAGGGCAAGCCACCGACCGGCCTTATTTCTATTTTTCGATTTGCCCCCTAAACTATCATTCTCATATCATTCCACACAAAAATTACTACCGTCCAATAATAATGTGCCATATGTTGCATGTTTATTCACCATTTTCAATTTATTTTTTGGAGTAAATTAAGATGAAAATGATAGTGTAAGGTGAAAAGTAATTTAGGGTGTAAAGTGAGAAAAAGAAGTATACTTTAAGGATTAACTTAAAAATTAAGCCTAGTACTAGTATAAATGACTAAAGAATAATATTTTTTTATTTAATTCTACGGTGTGTGTGCGTTTTTAAATATAAAATTAAAAATATATATATTTTTTTGAAACAGAGCAATGTTGTTATTATTAATTGATCGGCATAGCCACTCGCCTCGTTAAAAAACCTTCCTAACCCTAAATGGAGGAAAAAGAGTGCGGCGTGACTATGCGAAGCATACGACACATTCAACACATGCATTCTTGCCACAATACATCAAAAACCCGGAAGTTTGGGAATGAACCACCTCCCTTCCAAGCAGTACTGACCGCACCCTGTATGACTCTAAGTGCTCAAGCTGCACGACATTACAGTCGACAAATGCAAGTAAAGACAAGATCCACACTCTGTCTCGCTTCGACTCAATTTAGAAGTGTCAATCCAGCAATGGTACAGCGAGTCTAATTGAATTCCACATGGTTTTGATTGGGAGCTATACCTTTCTTTGCTAACTTGTCGGCCACCCCATTCGACTCTCGAGGAACATGATTGATTTTCCACTTAAGATCTCTTCCAATCTCCATACAATCCATGATCAACTGACTGAAAATTATAGGCGAAGAGGCTTGGTCCAGCATCCAATCGACTGCCAATTTGCAGTCACACTCGATAATTAGATCTCTACTCTTACTCCAACGAGATTGTTTGAACAGCAGTAAAGCCTCATGAATAGCAATAATCTCTGCCGAAGTTGCATCCATGTAACCCATATGTTTCGAGAATGTGATCAGAACTTTGGAGTCTTCATTTCGCAAGCAGCCACCAATCCCTGCGGGTCCGAAGCTGCCGGCGACAGCTCCATCAACGTTGAATTTCAACTCCTCTTTGTGCGGCGGAAGCCACTGACACGAGCCGCGCTTTGTGTTTTGGTTAACAGTTCTTAAGGAACCAAACAAAGCTGGCCAATAAGTGACATCAGAAATTGACTTGATAGTTTCCGGCCATATAGCTTTGCACCACCACCCAAGACGCATTATCGCGACATCGAAGATCTTGCTTGCATCTACCTTACAACTTCTGAATACGACTTCATTTCTCATGCACCAAATGGACCATAGCAGACATATCGCGCTTAAAAACCAAATCTGCTGATCGAATCTTGAAGGAGGACAAGAAAACCAACCTAGGAGAAGATCCTTAATTGTATATGGGACAACAATATGAATGTTCCAATTCCGGCACCATTCATTCCACACCCTTCACGAAATTGAGCAGTGACACAGCAAGTGTTCGACAGTTTCAGGATTAATCAAGCAAAGCGGACAAAGATCCGACTGCACTCCGTTGATATTCCGTTTTAGCAGCTCCACTCTAGTGAGAATCCGACCATGGATGACTTTCCACACAAACGCGCGGACATTCATTGGAGCTTTAGAACCCCAGACATATTTCCAAATGAATTCTGGTTGCGCATCAACAGAAGATAATAGATTGCGGAAAGATTTGACGGAATACACACCTGAGGAGCATGCTTTCCATCTTACATTATCAGTGGAATTCTGCCTGAAGCACACAGCGAAAAGACTGTTTCTGAAGGATGACCAAGCGTCCAGCTCCCAATCGAATAAGTTCCTGCGCAGATCGATTTTCCACTGCCAGACACCGTTGTCGAAACATCCGAACTCAGAGATAAGCCCAGATTTTTTGGAAGCGAGAGCGAAAATGCGTGGGTGTTTTGCTTTCAAAGGACCATCACCTAACCAATTTTCGGACCAAAATTGTATTCGATTCCCATCACCGAGGCTGATTGCAATGTTCTTTTCGAAACAATTGCCAGGTTTGGCTAAATAATTTGTAACATTTCTCCACACTAGAGACTTATTGCTGGGCGTAAGATTAGTTAGAAAAATTGCACGATGGTCGTGTTCATAAATAGCGGCAATAACCCTACGCCATAGACAATTAGGTTCCGAACCGTACCTCCACAACCATTTGTATATCAATGCTCTGTTTTTTGTTTTGAAGTCCACGAAACCGAGCCCTCCGCATTCCTTGGGGCGACACACATTATCCCAACTAATCCAATAAATGGCGCGAAGATCCAAGGCTCCCCAAAGAAACTTGGCCAAAGTTTTGGATAGCAGGCTACAAATCGATGCAGGCATAGGAAACAATGATAGAAAATAGTTCGGCATACTAGATAAAACCGAACGTATAAGAGTGATGCGGCCCCCGAAGGACAACATTTTGGCCTTCCAACCAGCGAGTTTCGCGGTCACTCTATCCACAATTGGTTTCCAAATGTTGGGGCTGTTTTTAGAATAGCCTAACGGTAACCCAAGGTACAGACAAGGTAACTTTTCGTTTTTGCAGTGGAGTAGAGACGCCCAAGAGGAAACCACATTATCTTCAATATTAATTCTAATCAGTTTGGATTTACCCCGATTTACTCTTAGTCTCGCTGCTATTTCAAATCCTCTGAGCAGACGAATGATATTTCGAATCTGAGTTTCACTATTGCCACAAAAAATCACTAAATCATCTGCAAACTGCAGATGGGAGATCCCTAGACCATCATTGCCCAAATTGAACCCCAAAAAGAATCCATTCGAGACTGCCTTGGATAGTAAAGAACTTAAGGCTTCCGCAACAATGTTGAAGAGTAGAGGCGATAGAGGGCATCCTTGCCGTAAGCCACGCGAGATTGCAAAAACTTTTGTTGGTGTTCCGTTGACAATTACTGATATAACAGCCGAAGACAAGCAAGAAAGAATCCAGGAGCACCATAATTCACCGAACCCCATCTCTCTTATGAAAGTCGACTTTAAAAACAATGCCTGACAACCCTCTTCTTTTGTAAAGCTCAATTACTTCGTTTGTTATCAGGAAGCAGTCCAATATTTGTTTGTCGGGACAGAACACAAACTGATTTTCACCGATGATTTTGTTCGACACACCTTTTAATCGGATGGCTAAGACTTTCGCGAGCAACTTATACACACATCTGACTAAACTAATAGGACGGAAGTCTGTCATTGCTTTTGGATTTTTCACTTTGGGGAGCAGCACAAGGAAGGAATGATTAAAGGATGCATCCTTCACTTTACCTTCATAAAAGTCGGCAAAAAACCTGAGTATGTCATCTTTGATTGACTGCCAAAACTGCTTCAAGAAGCCTATGTTGAAACCATCTGGCCCGGGAGCGCGCGAATTATCCATTGAATGAAGAGCGAGGAGGATTTCCTCCACTGTAAAGGGTCTTTCTAGAAGTTGCGCATCATTAGAGCTGATCGTGTTGAGCCCGACATCGAGCTTGGCGACCGGGAGAGTTGAGCTAGAATTAAAATGATTCTTGAAGTGAGTTTCCACAGCCAAACTAATCTTTCTCGGATCACTAATAGTACCATCCTCCACTTCTAAACTAGAGATAGTGTTACCGCGTCTTCTTGAGGATGCCACCAAGTGAAAGAACCTGGTGTTGTTGTCCCCTGCCGAAAACCACTTCAATCGAGAAAGCTGCAGCCGTTTGCGTTCTTCAACACGAATATGTTTCCATAATGCATTTCGCACATGTCTAAGTTTTACCAGCAGAGAATTGTCCGAGGGGTCTTTGGCAATTGAGTCTTCCAGAGCTGAAATTTGAGCTTCAAGCTCTTTAGTAGACGGGCTCGGGACAGATTTTTTAGCGTTGAGGACCCTCTTAGAATTGGTTTTACAGTTGCGCAAAAGGGCACCAATTCCTTTTCCCCTATGAGTTTCACAAGTGGTGCGAATGGATCCAGCATTTCACTATCTTCATTCCAATGGTCGAACCATCGGAATGGTTTTGGACCTCCCCCAACCTTCGAAACGAATAAACCAACCGGGTGGTGATCCGAGATGCTTTTGGCCAATAAACGGGAGCATAAATTAGGCCAGGTAGAAACAAACTCGGGAGAAATAAGTATTCGATCTAATCTGCTGAACGAGGGTGATTCCTTGGAGCTATACCAAGTGTAGAGACCATTCTCCAAATGCATATCAACTAGCCCCAACTGATCTATAAAGGAATTGAACTCCAACATTGCTTTCCTGTTCAAGCTAACACCCAATTTTTCAGAACTGTTTCTAATCGTATTGAAGTCTCCTCCTACCAGCATCGGCCGATTGTAGCTTGTGAGCAGCGGCACTAATTGGTTGAACACTTGTAGCCTATCCGCAGGTTCATTGGGTGCATAGATGTTACATAGAACGCAATCCAGCCTCCCATTTAGGAATTGAAGCTTACCCGATAGTATCATATAATTGTCACTCAACACTGAATCCTATAGGACAAAGGACCCCGGCTCCCAGAGGGAAATGAGCCCACCCGCGGCTCCGATTGATGGTGCAAATAGCCAATTGTAGAAACCCATTTTACCAGTAATTTGTCGAATGAAAAACTCATTAACCTCCTTAGTCTTTGTTTCCTGAATAAACAGCACCTTAGCACCAGATCGAGACAAACAATACTTGATGGCGGCCTTCTTTTCAAATTGCCCTAGGCCTCTAATATTCCATGAGACCAAGAAGGTTTGCTTACCTAACGCATTCATGTCACTCATCATTAAACTGCTATATAAAAACACACAGAGAACTCCAAGCTTACTGCCTTGTAATTGCTTCTGATTCGAGCTCCACCAGTCTGCGACAAACTTCGTGATCATTAGATGCGAATGACAACCCATTGAGCCTGCAGACTTCTAAGCACACTCTAGCTTCGGACTCCATCTAATTTTCCAGAGATTTTTGGTTCGAATCATTCTCTATCCCAATCTGAGATTGAGGAAGATGCTGTTGGGGGCCAGCATTCCCCGACATAACCTGGGAGTCCCGCCCCAGCCCGTAATCTGGTACAACATTTGTGGCCCAGGTGTATAAACGCTTACTATTTTTCAGGAAATTGGGCTTGACAACAAACAGGCCCGTTTTAGGGTCCAGCGTGGGAATATTGACCTCACTTCCATCAGAAGATATGGATGGTTCAGTCGCTATGTTGATATGGACATCAACCAGGTTGGCAGATAACCCAGACAACTCCTTTTCCTGACCGGTGGGGTCCATTGACTTCTGATAACTAGAATTTGCGGCGAGGAGTGCATGGGAACTAGGCTCGATGCACAAATCATTATTCTGAGGAGGTGCACGAGGAAGACTTGCATTAACGTCAGAAGCTGAATCGTCCAAGTCAATATTCTCCTCCACGGCGTCCGCCCCTTCAAACAAACCGTCGTCGTCGATCCAACACTTATCATCCTCGAATTCCACCGAGGAAACGGCGACTGTAAAGCTCTTGCCATTGACTATAACACCCACTCTATCTGGGATATCAGATAAATCACTTACACCTACCAAGACTCGGGCCTGGTCAAAGCGGAGCCTGTTGGTTGTGTCTTCGTCGGCCTTAATAAAATCGCCCCAGCTTGCAACGATGTTCTTGAAAACTTCCATATCCCAGCATCTGAGAGGAATGCCTTTAATGATTACCCAACGGAGCAGCCTTCTGTGAGCTAGAAAGTCGTCCACAGGGTAGAAATCCACAAACCAGGATTTGGTTAAAGACCATTTAAGGTCCCAGAAGATTTGAATTTGTTCCTCTTCTCTGAATTGGATTACCACAAAGGAACCAGACCACGGACAAACTATAGTATTGAACCCCTCCGAATTAAGCGCTTGTTGTACGAACTCAGCATCATACATGCCCTTAACATGGCCAATAATGCAGTTTTTGATCCAACCCATTTCTAACGCGGAGTGCTGGAGTTGAAGCTGGTTAATGCAAGGGTTAACGTGAAGGGACTGACCACCGTCGGCTCTATCTCTTGAGCCCCTGCCTTGTGCTGATTGAGCCGGCATGTTTGAACTGACGTTCGATAGTAATACATCTTTAAACGATCTACCAGCAACCACGAAAGGATATTTGCCCGTAACCTTTGTTGCATCGACATGTTTTGTATTTTGATGATTTTCAGATCGAGCAGCAGACCCCAAAGCCCTCCGTTCCTTAAGATCATGGAAGACTCTGATAACGAAACCATCTAATCTCCTCTTATTGCCAAACTTCACCGCCTTTTCAGCATCGGCTGCATTAGCGAACCGGATGAAGGCAAATGTGTGTTTACTTTCTCTCATACCTTTGTTGTTGTATGCGATGTACGCATGAACCACCTTACCATACGCAGCAAACGCGTCTTTGAGTGTGCGCCAGTGGATCCTTTTGCTGATGAAGTTGACGAAGACGGAGAAGCCACCATTAAACTCCTTAGCGCTGCCTGAGTGCCTCCTGGATCTGGGCCCCTAGTGGGCGTTCCGGCGGAAGCTCAGACGAGCTCTCTCACTCTCTCTCACTCTCTCTCTTTCACTCTCTCTCATATTCAAATAATAGGTTTTTAGCTAAATTAAAAATATATATTACTATATAATTATATGAAAATATTAAAAAATGACATATATATATATATATTTGCAAGTTGTGTATCTTATTATTTCACCTTTTGATAGGCGGATAGGGTGTCCAACACGAATAGAAATTGTTTTCCTCTAAATTATGTCTTTTTTGGTGCTTTCGTTTTAAAAAATGGGTTTAAGATTTAGAATTTGAGGTAAGAGGTTAGAGAATTGGGGACATAGTGTATTTTTAGGGTTTAGGGTTCATGATGTGAATTTTAGGATTATAACTTAAAATTTAATTTTTCAGTGTTTTTCAGTGTGAATGATAGAAAGGGACATAATTAGAGGGAGAGGATTTTGTTCGTCTGATGATGCTGTCTTTTTCTTACCCCATTTTTTGTGACATAAATAATTTTTTATTCTTTTTATAAGTTAGCAATTAGGGATGGGCATTTTACCCGACCCAGTCCGATCATGTCATACTCCCTCCGTCCCACTAAAACTGTCACATGTTGACTTTTTCTGGTCAAAATTTTTCAACTTTGACTATAATTTATTTAAATAATTTAATTAATTAAAAATTATAAAAAATATATTTAAAAACTAGTTGATTCAAAGTTTTTAAAATATATTTTTTTATATTTTTATCAATAATAAATTTTAAATTATAAGAGGTCAAAGTTGAAAAAGTTTGACCAAAAAAAGTCAACATGTGACAGTTTTAGTGGGACAGAGGGAGTATTTTTTAATTTAAAAATCGAATTTGGGTCGGGTCAGATTTTTATTAAGGGTAAAGTTTGGTCAAGTTTAGATTTATGGTGAAAATGTTCTACCCGACCCGAGATTGATTGTATAATTTTCTCTTAATTTTTTAGGGACATTTATAATAATAACCCATCTTAATTTTTTTTATAATTAGGTACTTAAAATTAAATTTTTATTTACAATTCAATTCTTAAAATTATATTTTTTACGATTAAATTTCCTAAAATTATTTTTTTACAAGTAGGCCCTTAAAATTAATTTTTTTATAAATCGAGTCGAATTTAGTGTATTTATTTTTAGGTCTACCCGACCCATGCCCATCAGCAACTCTTCTCTATTTCAAAAAGAGGATTGGCAAAATAATTATCACTCTATTATAAAGAGAGAATCTTACTAAAATTATAATGTTTTCCATTGGCTACAATGAGTATCTTTTTATACCACTAATCAACATCTTAGAATTGACATTTGCATCCCATTTCTCATAAATCCACTGCTTTTCTTAGTTATCAAAAGGCCAAATTTTGCTCCAGTTTAAAATTTAAGCATAATTTAAAAGGCTATTTAAATTCAAATAAATACGAGCTTCAAATAAAGGTTCAATTATACAAATATATCCATTTAAAAAATTAATTAAATAAATGTCATTCATTTAAAATTATTTAGAAAAATATTCTCTTTCTGAACATGTAGATGAAGTCGCGTCGCGTCAAATACGACATTCCTTTTCTATTGAACGCGACTTTTAAAGTCACTTCCTATAGAACGTGAGTTCAATTATTTTTATCCCGAACATATTGTATATAGACTCAATTATAATTTTATGTATTAAAAAAATTGAACTCAGATTCTACAAGAATCGACTTTAAAAATCTCATACATAACTTCAAATAAAATGATAATAATAGTTTAAAATTTACAACTAAACAAACATTTAAAAAATCTTTTTAAAATAGTCTGAAATTTGAAAGGTTTTGAATTATTATACTATTTTTACGAAATCAAAATTAGTGATTTATTTATTTAAAGACAAAGCAGATTAATTAAATTAATCCTCAAAACTCCAAATTGGTAAACAGGGCCAGCAAATCATTTGTCCTCTTTGCCTCCATGTAACTCAAGTCTGTAACGGCGCCGTTTGCCAACTCATCGTACCGTTCCCCATTATTTGTGCAACTTCCACGTCATCACTTATGGTTCCCTTGACGGCTCTGCTTTTTTCCCATTATTATCTTTCCGTTAATCGTCACAACTAACGCCGTTTACCCCATACTCCGTATATAGTATTTTTTTCTCCCTCTCCTCTCTTCATATTTTCTCGTCTTAAAATTCTCATTTTTATTTCTCTCTCTAAAAAGCTTATATTTTTCTCTTTCTAAATTCTTCTACCTCTCTCTATCATCACGCGGAGGAGTCTCTCCCTCAAGAATTCATGTCGGTATGTAATTATTTCTGGTTCCCTTTTGAATTTCGGTTTAAATTTGTTCATAAAATGTTGAATTTTGTGTTTTGATTTGATAAATTTCTCTTGTTTTTAATGGTTTTTGAGGTTCTGAGATTGTCTTGATTCATATGTTTTGGGGTTTTGATTCATGGTTCTATTGTATTCTCCTTTTCCTTTAAAAAGGAATCAAACTTGATGTTGTCGCTAATCAAACTTCTTTTTTTAAATGGGCACGTTTTGTTTTCTATGATTAATATTTTACCCTGTTTTATGAGTTTTGCTGGAAACTGATGAATAGGTATACCAGTTGAGCGATTTCCTCGTGTAATAACGTGGTTTATGGTTGGAAATTTGTTTCTTTTATTCAATAATAACTGATGAAAATGGTATGCATTAGGAAATATGTGAGTTATCTGGGCATGATTTTAGAATCTTGGTCTTATTAGGAACCAGACAATTTCAATTAATTTACCATTAACTTTGTGTTGAAATATCAAGAGTTGGAATTTGATTAGCTTTTTTAAGGAATGTTTGATCTTCTAATCTGTAAATAATAGCTCGAATGCTTGATCATATTCTGAGATGAACGACAATTTTTATGTCAAAAGATGTGATTAATTTATGCTTTGGTTTCCATGACTTGATTTTTAGTTTATGTCACTTCAACTTTTTGGCTAATTCCTTTTTATCTTGTTTTAAGATAAGTTGAGCTTTTCACTGTATCTCCATGACTGTGATCATTTCAAGTTATCCAGTTGTTTTTCATTGTATTGTTGATATCTTGGTTTGTCTTAGTTTATGCTCTTGCTTAGAGCAGTTGTTTCACAAACCATTTATGATTGCTTTTGTTAGTCGTATCCCAAACACCGGGGAATATTCATACTATTAAGACTCGGTTTTCTTTTCGTTTAGTGTAAGTAAGTTGAACTAAACGAACCACGGTCTATTTAGGCCCGCAAGTGAGTTGTAATAATTCAAATTGTATGAATCTGGAATGTGATTGATCTGAGCACGGTTGAAACCACGTTTGCTTGCCCTCAATATTGCAAAGCATGCCAATTTAGTTTGCAGTTGTTGAATGGAATTTACTTTATTTTAAGCTGAAACTGAAGTTATGTGAGAGCATTATAGTGTCAAGGAGCTGTCATTTAGGAGCTTTTCTGGCACTTAAGAGGTTGCTGGATTGTCTCGGTGATGTTATATTTACTAATGAAGTGGTTGCTAGTTCAGAACAAAAGAGATCGACCGTTGTGTTACGATTTCTAGAAATTTAGAAGCCTATAATGACCGGGAACATGTTGTGTATTACTTTTTTTTGCCCCGATAGGACAAGGGTCGTCCATTGCCAAAATTTGGTGAATGGGATGTCAACGATCCTGCATCGGCTGAGGGATTTACGGTGATCTTTAACAAGGCAAGGGACGAGAAGAAAACAGGAGGGAAAGCCGAATCACCTTCACAAGGTAACCACAAGGGCAAGCCTGGAGCAGAATCCGCCAAAACCCAGCCTGTAAGTAATCTCTAACGGCTGATCTTATTCAGGACGTCTGAATGCTTATACTAGGCTGTGGTCGTAACTCATAATCGTTATAAACCGTTGTTATTCCCGATTCTTATCCCGATTCGATGCTGTTTTGTTTTTCAGAAAAAATGGCTTTGCTGCATGCACGCCCCGCCTGCAGAATCTTAAAATCGTCCTGCCCGTAAACGAGCTTTTCCACAAGAATGGTCCAAACCCCACCATCCTAAACAAGATAGAACCTATAGGGCTGTATGTAATAAGCCCTTCTGGAATTTTTTTATTACTTTCTTCTAATATATATTGTATGGTGTAAAATTTGATTTTGGTGGGATGAAATGAGAGAGCAAAGAAGATAAAAAAAACACTTGTTGTATCTACGTACGTATGGATTTGGTGGGTTATATATATTATTAGAAACTGAGTTATTTCTGGTCTTTGCTTATAAAATGTAGAGCTATATTGTGTGACATATTCTTTCTTCATACGTTATACGAGAAGGTTTTGAACGGAGAAAAGTCCGGTAAAAAGCGAATAAATCACGGGGTTACCGTCTTTTGCATGCTGACCACAGTATGAAAAATGACGACTGTGTCTCACACCTGATGATCTTAACCTATGTTACTCGAACTCTTCATTTTTCTTAAAAATTCTCGTGTCTCGCATGTGTTGACATACATTCAAAACATAGATTTTAATAATGCCCCGAGTATGAAATCTAAATTGTGCAATAACTGAACATTTTAGCAACGGGGATAAAAGTACACACGACAGAAAACCGAGCAATCGGATCGGATGTAAGAAAGAGTTGGGAAGCTTACCACCAGATCGACACCCTCATGACTCGAATGCCAACCAGAATCGGCCTTAATGATGACGAACGTGAATTGTATCGCCTACGTACAACCTTATGAGACAAGCATTCTTCTCTATCAATCGTGAATCTAATTCCACACACTGCATTTAGGCTGCACAATAATGCTAGCAATGTAAACGAATGTTACCATCTCTAGGGAAGAAGTCGAGTCTTTAAACCATAGGGTCGAGGAGTCGAATAATATAGCTGAAATGAAGGTGGCAGCTGCCATGGCTCAGGTAGAAGCAGTTAAGGGCTAGCGAAAACGAAGCCCTCAAGAGGTTCGAGGTGATTCAGAAAGAAATCGAAAACATGAAAGTCGCAACTGCAGATGCTTGGAAGAGGACAGAGATGGCCGAAGCAGCGAAGAAGGTGGTGGTAGGAGAGCTCCAAAGGCGCCGCGAAACGGAACAGAAGAAAGCAGCCCGGAATCTAGCTAAAACCAACCAGATTTGTACCGGTTCAAAAGTTGAAAAATCAGTCTTTGTAAAAATTTCAGTTAACCGGACATTTATGTTCGTTTCATCATGTTTGGATATATGTAAGTTTTACAAAATATTCATCAGAATTTACTTCCAAGATAACTTGGAGTCCTTGAAAGTAAGAACGGGTGCTTGCTCAAGGCAGTAATTTCTGCGTTTAGAAAATATTCAAGAGGATGCTAACAAGAAAATTGTTCTAGAAGCAATTATGACCGTAAATGCCATGCTTACTACAGATAAATTGGTAAAATATGTGCTACTATCCACCACCCTACGGCGGCATATCAAGTTACACCAGATTAGTAGTCTGCTAGACCCACACCGGATTCGATCGGATGCAAGAAAACTCTGCTATTACATTTCATAATTGAAATACCACAAGGCCTCTCATTCGAATGTGGTTGATCAGTCGTTTCTTGTCGGAGTGCGACTTTCGAGTAACATATTGGCAACAATTTATGTAATCAGTAGTATGTAAAGATCTAATCACCATTTACTTTAAGGTCATTCAGTGAGTTGCATATACCATTTTGGTCTGCAAGCTTCTGGAACTCGGATTCGATGGTTTCTGCAATCTTGGCATCTTCCGGATCTACCTCGGGGAAATCTACATGAACTGATCCCTGTTTGATTGGCCTACCAGTCTCTACAAGTGTAGATTGTTGCTTTATGTAATCGTAAAGCTGTTGATGGTAGGTGTGGTCTAATGAGAAACAATTATCTACGCTTCCATTGCTGCTGTTTCGTGATGACCCGGAACCTTCCTTGCGACAAAAATGTGGAAGGGATGAATAATCCATTACCTGCATGGTTCGAATGAACGTGTCAAAAGGTGTAAGAACAAGCAAAACGGCCTGCGTTCGAATGAACGAGGAAATTAATCGATGAAGCTATCTTTTCATACATCATAACGAAACAGCATACAGAACAATGAAAGTAAGTTTAGTTGGGCCGGGGAAAAGTAAGGTGATTGAAAATGAACATTTGTAAAACCGAGAAGAGTAACCATTGAATATGGTCGAATGCATACTAAAGACATACAACAGTGGATGTCCAAGCCAATGAGGTGATTTTAGCATGAGTGCAAGGAAAGCGTATAAGAAAACCAGAAAAACGTGGTACTCAGCCGGTTTGAGATTCGAATCCCAACATCTGCAGCCCCCTTCCCTATTCCCAGGCTGAAATTTCCTTTGTACCAAAAATAAAAAAGGAAAGTATATCCGAAAGAACAAGAAAGAATTGCTGCTATTTGAAAAACGAAAACATGCTTTCAAGAGAGTTTTACGAACATGAATGGATGGCGTTTTCTTACTTTGAGTAACTCATCCCGTCCACAACCTTGAAGCACCTGAATTTTCCTCTTCGTCCTTTCTTGCAAGAGAGGTTTAACAGCCTGACATTTGCAGAAAAGCATTAGAACTCCATTTTTATATAAGTTAGCTGATAGAACGACGGAATTGTAAAAAAAAATAAAAACCTTCCAACATGCCGAAAATATGTATGGCGCATTGACAATATAATATGTCTCTGTCTTCTCCGGATAATTCAAGTCATCAATTGTTGATATAGTAGTCAGTAGCTGCATCAACAAGCAACCAATGAGACAAAGCAGCATTAAAAATTGAAGGGTTGGCACAGTAAAGAACAGAAACTCTTATTTATTTTTATTTATTTACTTATATATTTGATTATCCTTCCCTCTTAAGAAAAGAAAACCGATCTACTACCGGCTGAAAAAATAGTTCACCGTAGTACAAAATTCAGACCAGCAAACCAATTACTTAAGATTAGTTACTTATCCGAGCCTCTGATGGGGAAAGTTGCAATAATCTACAAACTAGAATAGAATTAAACTTCAATGGTACTCGCATTTTAATCATGTGCCTACAAGTATTTCCAGAATTTCCTATAGGGTCTCATACTGATTTGCACATAGTCTACAGTTATATAACAACGGGATAACAATCGAATAGACAAGGGTCTTAAATTCTTAGGAACAAAATTTAGGCTTTATTAAAATAGAATAGATAAATCAGTTCACTACTGTCAAATTACATTGAAATCAGGTGAGCGGTTTAGTTGTTGATTAAGGAGACTATGTTGAGAGAGAACTGGAGGTAAAGAGATGGTCGGGAAGAATGTTATGTGATAACTAAAACACACCTTTATTTGGTTCAATGCCGAAAGCTTCAAGCCAGTCATATCCAAAACCTTCAGACATGTGCTAATATGTCGTCCATACTTCTCTGTGGCCGCAGGCTGTAATAAAAGCAACATGTTAGACCATATAAAAAGTAATTATTCCATTGAAGTGAGAAATATCTCGTTGACAGAGTTTGTACTCACCAGTACAACACGATCTCTATATTCATTCATTTGAATGTGTGACTGTACATAGTAATTCACCTAGAACACAATAGAATTACAAATTTAAGTATCACAAACACTCCATGCACAGCAGGCCGAAGTACATGCATCTTAGAGTGCTATAAGAATGGTACTCGGACATGAAAAATTCAAGAAAAATGAAGAATCAAAGCAACATAGCCAAAAGATGGCAAACTCAATTAAAAGCTCATATTGCCAGGTTGAACAGTCTTAAATGCGAGTTTAAAGTTAGAACAAGTTCCGATCTCCTTACAGATGCTTTGTCATATGTGCTGAGCCCAACACCGATAGCAATGACAGGAAGACCCTGGAAATATCAAAAGCATGGGTTAATCATCATGAAACTACTTACGAAAGTAACAAAATGTTGCCAAACAAATATAAGTCACCAAAACTACTAGCAGTGCAATCAAACCAAAATAAGTAAATACCTCTTTTGAGTAACCCGACAATCCTATAAGCTGAGAATCTCGCACTGCTCTATACAAGTCAGCAGGAATAATTGGTTTCTATATAATGAATAGAAAAGTAAATCAATTATCTCGAGGGTCACCAATTTCCACAATAAATCAGGCTGTTTCAGCAGCATAGTTTTGCAATATCATAAACTGATAAATATTAGTAATTGATCAGTTTATAATCGGAAAAACTCACCGATAATATGTTGTCAATCTCATTCTGTATTCTCCATTCTAAGCAATCAATTAACTGAAATACACAAAATTTGGGGATTAATAAACATGAAATGGGGGGGGGGGGGGGGGTCTTTGATGCCGACATTTTATTATTGCTTAAGTGCACCCAAGGAACTCACCATTTTATAGGCTTTCTGAACATCCCAATCTCTCGCTTTGAGAAACCGCCCTAGAGTTTCAGTAGGATATCCATGGTGCATGTTCTGC
This sequence comes from Hibiscus tridactylites, assembly GCA_958450335.1. NCBI lineage: Eukaryota > Viridiplantae > Streptophyta > Magnoliopsida > Malvales > Malvaceae > Hibiscus > Hibiscus tridactylites. The sequence continues at coordinate 5,397,125 of OY288267.1, forward strand.
ATGCCAAGGAATTCAACTTTAAACTAAAATTTAGAAGCTTGAGGTATAAAAGCAAGGAATTTAAAACGCCGTAATCATCCATCAGATCCACACAAGTCCATAGAAACAGGTTGGTATAAGCAAAATTTCTTCATAACACCTCAAATACATATAAGAAAAAAGGGTTCGCGGAAAGGAAAATTTTATCATCGGCATTTTATTTATCTATACCGACACATATAGCTCTAGATATTGTGTGGCAGTCATGAAATTTTCATCAACATATCTAGTATTTCGACCACCGCACTGTTGAATGATAACTAACGAGGTAGCATCACGTTTCAATAACTAATCAAAAAGATCAAAATTAGCAAGTAGCAGCTAAGCTTTCCTATAACTCTGCCAATTTGCACAACTATGATGCTCGATTGCTCGGCCTTAGATGGGAGCTTCAAATACGGTTACATATCTGACACAGGTATACTCATTTTCTAAGTCTTTCTCATGTAGTAGGAGAACCATATCCCATATTCCTGTCCGAATATGTCCCGGGCATATGTACATTAAGAAATATGAAAATTCCGAGCAGATTCGATCATATAATAGTAAACATAGAGAACAAACAAATCTCCAAACGGAAACAAATAGAATTTCACATGACAAAAAAAAAGTTAACAAGACAGATCAGAACCAGAAAAGAACATCAAACTCTTAACATGAAATTGAAAAAGGGCAAGTAATCGGATCAAGTCCACAGCAGAAATCCTTGTAACTTAAAATTAAAAAAAAAAAACTCAGCAAAACATTACTAAAAATACATATTAGTTTCTATTTCTTATCTTCAGTCGCTTATCTCGGCATCCAAATATACAAAAAGAAAATCCCAAACAAAACAAATCTAACCTGAAATGTTCCCTTCATTATCTCGTTAACTGTTTAGGAAAAATCAAAAAGAAAATTAGCAAAAAAAAAATCGTTAGTGATTTGCAGATCAAAAAAAGAGAAACCCCAGAATGAGAAGATTAAAAAAAATCAATCCTTTTATACTTAAATCTCACCATTTTCCATCAAGGACAGAAATTTCTTGATAGCTTCCTCATGAACATTGCTCATGTTGTCTTCCCTCCCTCAGAAATTAACAAAAATAAAATGTAAAAGAACGAAATTTGATAACAAAAAAAACTAAAGCTTTAACCGACTAAAGCTCTAGTTCCACTTGATTTCTCCTTCTTACTCTCTATATATCTTAAAGTTGGAAATTTTAAGCTTAAGAATCACCGAAAGAGAGGAAAAAATAAGAAAGGAGAGAACTTTTCCAGACAGAAAAAACAAAAATAATAATAATAATTAAATAAAATCGAAACTAAAGAAATCTTAAATCTCTCTTATCAGCTGCTTTAGAACACAAGTGTTTAAAGGCAGCCGTGGCTTTGGCTAAATTTAGAAAGAATCTGAAGTGATTAAAAAATAAGAAAGAAAAATATCTGGGTATTTAATTTTAATTTCCTTTTTTTTTCTTTTAGGAAAATGGAAAATCAACGGTGGAATTAAAGAGGGGTAGCTATTGTGTGAGTTATAATATGGGGTAGTTGTTGAGACACACACATTCATTGATAGCACCTAATAATAAATATTTGAATTAATACACCTAGGGTGTAAATATTACAAATATATATTACAAATATAAAAAAATAGGTTTTGTGGTTAAACTAAAAAATGGTTAGTTTTTTGTAATTTAAAATAAATGTGAGATTCTACAATTTATAAATTGTGTTAAAATTACATGTTAAACTTTTACTTAAATACAAGTGTAATTATTAATAATTTGTCAATGTACGAATAAAAATAAAAAGTTTATTTCAATATAATAAAAGATACTTCTCTATTGTACTCAATTTGAATTAGTCAATCTATGATTTGAATATACATGGTTAAATTAAAATAACTAACGAGGGTTGGTCCAAGTAGTAATAAGTTTGTTATCACTTAAGCAGATCTCGAGTTCAGGTCTTTGTGTATGCAGAAAATTTCCGTTGAAAGATTTACCTACCAAAATTAGATAAGTGACGCGAATCAGTTTAGATTAGTCATGGCAAAATCCTAAAAATTGGAAGGGAAAAAAAGACACTATCAATGTATCACATGGATAAAATGAGGTGTGGCAAAAAAACATGAATATATATATATATATATATATATATATATATGAAAATATTTAAACATTATTTATGGAATTAAAACAATCCATCAATCTGTATACAGGGACGGAGCTAGGATTTGAAGTTAAGGGGGGCAAAACATAAATTTTGAAAGGTGGGAGGGGCAAATTCATAATTTTTTTCAGAAAAATATAAGAAATCAAAAAGTAAAATTATTTTTTCTCCCCTACCGGGGGGGCCACAGCCCCACCCATGGGAGCTGTGGCTCCGTCCCTGTCTGTATAGATATTAATCTATAAATAAAACATTTCCAGTTATGGATTACCTTTCAATTTGTTTTTCTTAAGCAACACGTGTAAATATAATATGGTTTTGAATTAAAAGTTAGTTGGGAGATTGTACCAAAAAAGAGTTAATTGGTAGAATGAAAAGGTGATCGACTTACAACGTAAATCTCTAATATCAACCTAATAAGAATATAATATAATATTAATCATTAATGTATTTAAATTTATATAATTATAACATGAAAAAGCACACGAATATAAAAAAATATGGATTATTTTTCGTATATATATGATTCTTTAGAAATTATATCCAAATGAAAGATAATAAATAGTTTTAAATTTGAGGGTAAATTGTAAAAAAAATGGGCGAAATCTTTGACCTTTAAAATCCCTCGTTGTTTCCATGTCTAAAAGGGCTGCAGCTAAGCTAATAGCCTAATACTATTGACCAAGTTCCCCACTTCCCTAAATATCAAGTCGTTGTGGACTAGCGTTCTTTATTCAGAATTAATTAATTCGGATCATTTTTATAAGGGACTAATATAGATCTATTTTTTTAATTTAACTTTTTTTTATTCACAACGTTATAGTTTAAACTCTTAATATGTATCTCCTAAAGCAAATGATCGTATATATGATATAAATATTGAATATATATTTCAAAATTACAAAAAGAAATTGGAATTATAAATGGGAATACAATAAATATATATATATATGTGTGTGAAATTGATCTGACACGAAATTAATTGATTTGATATTAATTAGACCTGAAAAATTGATATGAAATTAGAGATGGGCACGGGTCGGGTCGGGCCGGGTTTTTGGCCCACCCGAACCCGACCCGAAAATATTAACGCTAAACCCGACCCGACCCGACCATATCTTTAAAAAAACCCGACCCGACCCGAAAATAAATATCTAAAACCCGACTCCGACCCGACCCGACCTATATAAAAAAAATCACTTTAAGGGACTAAATTGTAAAAAAAATAATTTTAAGAGACTTAATTGTAAAAAATAATAAATTTAAGGACTAAATTGTAAATAAAAAAATCAATTTTAAGGACCTAATTATAAAAAAAATATAAAAAAGGGGTATTATTACAAATATCCCTAAAAAATTTAGGGGAAAATTACACTATTAGTCCCGGGTCGGGTCGGGTAGGATGTTTTCACCCTAAAACCCGAACCCGACCTCACCCTACACAAAAACCCGACACGACCCGACCCGAACCCGATTTTTTTCGTAAAAATACCCGACCCGATCGGGCCGGGTCGGGTCGAAACCCGTCGGGTCCGGGTTCCGTGCCCATCCCTATATGAAATCGAACTCTATCCATTTTATCATAAACTCGTACTAAATTCAAATTAGATTCGATCCTTTTCAAATCAAACTTAAATTGAATGAAATTTAGACTTAAAATGACGAACTGAACTAATCCGATCTAAATCGAAATCCGAACCGAACAATCTAATAGCTATACGAAATTTCTTTGAAGTTTCATTCAGACATGTTTTGTCTAACGTTGGATGCTCGGAGAAAAATATTCTGATTCTCCCAAATATGGGAAGCAAGTGGGGAAAGCTTTTTAAAAAAAATTGTACAGAGGAATAGATGCTAAGTTTCGTTGCTTATGCTAATTAAATTTTCAAGTTTAAAAATATAAAATTTTAGGATAAAGTACATAAATGGTCACTAAACTATTTCAAAAATATAAAATGGTCACCAAACTTTTAAAAATTACATAATAGGCACTAAAAATAGTTTTTGTTACAAAATAGTCACTGACTCGTTAATTGTTGTTAACTGGGTGATATGGCAGTTACCGAAATTTGGATAAGTTAATTTTCAATATTTACACATTCAATCCATTTAAACATCAATAATAAGGGTTAAATTAGGTCTAAATTGATTGAATGCGTAAATATGGAGGATTAAATATGTTACTTATTATTCAAATTTCTATAACTGTCACGTCATTTACTTAACGACAGTTAATGACTCAGTAACCATTTTATAACAAAAACTAAAGTTTAATACCCATTATATAACTTTTGAAAGTTCGATGACCATGTTATTTTGAGGATAGTTTAATAACCATTTGTGTACTTTACCTAAAATTTTATCATGCAGTTGATTCTTGTTTGATTTTGGATATATTATAACTACCGTTTGGTTCGTTTTTACATATATAATAGTTGATTATGATTATAATTATACGAGCATATTTATAGTTTATATATATATATATATTACACTGATTAAACTAATTTAATTTAATATATATATATATATATATATATATTAATTGTCACTATATTTATACATCAATTTTAAACTTTAAATCTTAAACTAAATTAATTGAATTTTACTCGAATAAAGTCTCGTAAAAGAGATGAATGTGTTTTATTATCTACATGAATTCCTTGCGTGTATGAACATTGAATCTTAATTAATAAAGGTCGTAATTAGGTCGACCATGCTTTGTTGGTGCGTAGATAAGCATCAAATCAGTCTCGTAAAATAGATTTATTAATATTTTAACTACATTTCTTCATGTGTTAAATTGCTCGTAAATAAATTTATAAATTCAAATCAATCATTTTCATGAGCAAGATGCTCCAATAATTTAAAATTGCATGTGTTGTGTTGACTTTGGTGGATGGAATTTAGTCCTTTATTGAAATAAATAAACAAATAAATAGTAATAATAGTGGCAGCAGTGCACTAGGAGATGCTCTGCAAAGGAAATATAAAAATATAGGAGTATTTGTTAATTTACTTTTCCTTCATCAGTTGACATATCAAAGTTGTTCCGAGACTCGATTTATTTAACTTAAAATTTGATATTAATTCGAATACGATAATTTAAATTTGATTCAACAATCGAAATAAACTGAAATAAATCGAAATTGACATCAATTTTAGTTGAACCGAAATAAACTCAAACCGTTTTTAACCGAACCAAATAAACCAGAACCGAATTTATCAGAATCTAAAGCAACTTGAACTGACGGCAACCCAAAATAAAAATTAAAAGAAATAAAGAAAGACTGGACGTAAACTTTCACAAAACTCACCAAAAAGCTAAATATACTAACTTTATAAAATTATATAGGGTGTAAAAAGTTGACATGACTAAACCAACCGGTCTCCTATTGACCCGAAAGCAATCGAACCAAAATGTCCGACTCGAAACCAACCGAACTAAAAATAACCCGAACGAAACCGAATGAAATTTAATAGTTTTTTTTTAATTTTTAATTATTGTTTGTTATACAAAACTTGTTTATTAATTCAAAAGTGAAATGTTTATCTGTATATAATATTTAGAATTAATGCAAACATTTACCCTAAAAAATATTTAGAATTAATTTAAGAACAGTTTTTTTTTTGTTCAATTTGTATAATTATTATTTTTAGCTTATGGATCTCAAAGACTCAACCCAGTTATATGTAAAACCGAACCAAATCTGCATATGTAAACTACATATACACTTAAGAACTATAGATGCTGGAGTTAAGACACTATCAAGATCTTTCAATGGCTTGACACTTTTTTCATGACATCATCAACATTTCATGAATTCTACATTTCTGAAATGAAAAAAAAAACAAACAGGAAAATGGTTCTGAGAAGTGAGAATGATTAAAAGAAATCAAATTCCAGATAGTTATTTTTATCCTTGGTGGCAGGAACAGCAGGTTTATTACCAGCTGACGATGTCCGGGCGGGAATCCGCTCGATCTCGACCGGTTTTGGAATCTCAGGTGGACTCGCACAACGGATTAAAGCCCAGTTTACGCCTTCAAAGAAAGGATGTTGTTTAATCTCTGTTGCGCCTCGCTTATATGCCAATCTCTGTTGTGGCTCTTTGACTAGCAAGCCCCTTATCAAATCTCTGGCTGAAAAACTCACCACCGGTGATTCGGGAAATCTTAGAGGCTGCCCTACGACGTTGAAGAGCGTTGCTCGGTTCCCGGATCCTTTGAAAGGAGTTTTACCGAACAGTAGCTCGTACAAGAAGATCCCAAAGGTCCACCAATCAACCGCACTTCCATGTCCCTCACCTTTGATAATTTCAGGTGCCAAGTACTCGTGGGTTCCCACAAACGACATGGACCGCGCATTGGTTGGCTCGGCAATAAGCTCGGGCAATGGACTGACTTGTTTTCCCATTTCATTCTTCGGTTTTCGGTCTTTCTTGGATTTTGACGAAAAGAAGCGAGGTGAAAAACATGTCGTAGGAGCCACACATGAAGGCTGAATGCAGGAAGGCTCGATGCAAGCTGGTTGTGCGCAATAAACTGGGTTCTTCCGCAAGGGTTCAGACTCCAGTGGGGATGACTTGACTAGTATTGGGCTGACAGCACAACGGAGGGAAAGATCAAAGTCTGAAAGCATTATGTGTCCATCTTCTCGAACAAGAACATTTTCCGGCTTGAGATCACGGTAAACAATACCAAGCATGTGGAGATATTCCAAAGCAAGGAGAATTTCAGCTACGTAGAACCTGCACATTGAAGGAAAATGTAGCAATGACCATTGGACTTCAGTTTCATCCTATTATCATCAAGTTACAAAGAAACAAATCAGACTCAAAATATCAACAGGAAAAAGAATTTGATGTTGTTCTCTGATATGAAACTCGAACTTTTAATTCGAAGCAATTCTTCAATTGACGGATCCGCAACTACGTAAGAGGAGTAAATACAAAGAAACAAATCGCTCCTCACAGACCTCGCCACATTATTATTAAACAAATCAGACTCAAAATATCAACAGGTAAAAGAATTTGATGTTGTTCTCTGATATGAAACTCGAACTTTTAATTCAAAGCAATTCTTCAATCGACGGATCCGCAACTACGTAAGAGGAGTAAATATGGTCCAGGCTAGTATGGTCAAAAAAAAAACCTTCAGAACTATCATGATAAATTAATTTCTTCGGCTAGAAAGAAACACAAATCACAGATAAACTTATATTACTTGAACTCGGGTGTGAATACTGATACGAGTATGCTCCATTTTCCCAAGTTTTGCATGCATCTAGAGGGTCATGTCGGGATATGCATCGGACATGAGTCAGAATAGCATAGTGGTAAACTATACGGTTTCATCTATATGTTAGTTCATATACGTATTATCAGTTATAACAGAAACCTACAAGGCTGCATGTTGCAATGATAATAAAAGTAATGCTAAAACCAATACCGATTAAAACTCAATACACATTTAACTCTGCAGATGTTAATAAGTAGGAGGAATTCACATACTTTACTGCTTGCTCGGTAAAATGCTTTCCTGGTTGTCTCTGTCGTAGTGTATGCAAATCACCACCAGGGCAGAACTCCATCACTAAACATGAAAATTTATCAGTCTCGAAATGGGAATACAGTGTTGGGAGGAAGGGATGGTCCAGGGACTGTAATATTTCTCGCTCAGTTTGAGCTCGGAGTAGTTTCTTACGACTTGCCAAAGATGCTTTGTCCATCACCTTCATTGCAAAATAACACTTTGTTCCACTTAGTTCCGAGAGGTAGACACTTCCAATATCCCCACAGCCTAATCTCTTCAATAATCGAAAATGGTTCAAACCCAATAAACCATCTTTTCCTTGGACAACTTGTATGGCTTCCCACCTTATATCGTTTGTCTTATTAGGTCTGTTGATCCGGCTACTTAAGCTGCTATATGAACTTTCATTGCTTATATCACTGCTCGTGCTACCTCTACAGATACTACTCTTACCACTCTCGGTATAATCAGGACGATCACCACCTTTGGTACTTCCACCAGTCTTGACAAGGCCAGTGGTCCCATCACTCGATTTACCCGAAGCTGAACTAATTCCATGTTCCGATGCTTTCTTTTCTTCACCAGAACCTTCTGGTAATCCACCATCCTGACACCTTTCAGAACCAACATGAATCGGAACTTCTTTAGGATTACTCAAGGATAGACCTGAATCTACTTTCTCTGTCAACGAATCAACAGACTCTAATCTATAAGTTTTCGACGCTTTTACATCATCTCTGATACCCACAGAAACTTGATTGGATGCAACTTTATGCGCACCTTTTGGTGCTGTCTTCGATGTAACTGGCACCAATTTGCTCGTCTCTGCGATTTGCATAGGATAAGGCTGAAGAGAATCACCTTCGGTGGCCATTTGGGTACCAAACGGTTCCCTCTGCTTTCCCGGGGAAGCTCTGGCACCAGGTCTCGAGGCAATCAAAGAGAAGGCGAACTTGTTACATAGAACAGACTACAGAAACATTACTCCCCACCGATCATCAACGCAAAGTTCCATTCACCCGCAATTCTAGTTACTTTCATCTTCAACTGGAACATCTAAAATTTGATTTACAAAATCGAAAGAACAGTAAATTAACACCTGCAAACAAAATATTCACATGACAATCAAAATATATTGTATACATTATATGAAAAATCTACAAACCACAACTGGTTGCTTGATTTATTGCATCAAAAAATTAGGTGATCCATGAAATAAATATCAAACCCTAGATTATTACAACACCCTTTTCTAGATTAAGTACCCAAATCAATAAATTTGATAGATAAACAGGAAATCAAAGAACACCAGGCCAGATCAATATATATGTATATATCCAAAAAAACAACAAAAAAGTAAAGAAAAACCAACCTAGAAATGGAAATCCTTTTGAGCCAAAAGGGGGTAAAAGATATCAATCAAATCACAGCAAAAATGCAGTTAATGATTCATAGTTCTCTCTAAAATAAAGGAAAAAGAAAAGAGAAGCAAAGAACCAAAAAAAGGAGAAGATAAGAACAAAGTAAAGAAGATTCAATAGAGATCTCTCAATAAATACAAAAGACCCACCTTTGGATCCAAAACCCCACTAAGAACCATGTGCTAAAAGACAAAGTAGAAGCTTAAAAAATACCCAGTAAGTAAATCATGAATATCAGTTAAAGGAAACTTTGAGAAGAAAAAGAAATTTGTACCTGAAATAGTTTTCAAAGTTCAGAACTTTGGGAGGCCATTGCTTTAGCCTTTAGCAGTGGAGCAACAAAAGACACCAACTTTCTCTCTCTAATTCACTCACTAAATACACTAGAGAGAGAAAGAGAAAGAATTTTTAAAAATAGAGAAAATGGGTTTGTTTGTGGGAGAAAGGTTGGATGGATCTACCATGAAAGAGGGGAGAGAGAGAGAAAAGAAGGGTCAAAGCTCAAGTAAAACTTTCAAATGCATGTATTTTGTTTTTTCCTTAAAAACAACAACAATGGTCTATAAAAATATAAAATAGTAAAAAGCATGTGGACCTCTGCAAGCTTTGTATATGTTATTTTAATAAATAAACAGATGCTAATGTTTTTAAAATTAGATCTTTAGGTTCTAATAAAAAAAATATTTATTTTAGAAAATACGAGTTTAAATCGTTTCGTCTACAAGGGTGTATGCACATTGTCAAAAAAATTAAAAATATTCATGAACAGATTTTACATTGCAATCACCTTTAGACCATTTAAAAAAAATAGATCTTTTTATGTATTAAAAAATATATCTATTTAGAGTTAATTACACTATATGTCCTTAAACTGTGATTTTCACTTTAAATTTTTAAACGTTTTAATGAAACCACAAACTATGAATCACTTTTTTAATTGATTCTCAAACTTTTAAATGTTTCACTTTTATACTTAAACTATGACGAGCATTTTAAATTAGTACTTAAACTTTTGAGTGTTCCGAGTTTATCCTCACATTATCGTTTATACCCTCTATCATATTATTACATAATTCATATTAATGTTCATCCTCAAATTATCTCTAAGGGTCTAAAGAGAATAAAATCTTATTTGTTGAAACAATTACATTAATTTTCTTGAAAATCGCTAACCAGATTGATTAAGAAGTTAAGATGGCTTATAAAATTATATTAAGCGTATTGTTCATTTTTTCATTTATTTTTTAATAATAGAAAGAAAGATGTTTTTTCTTTTTACTTTTTCCTATTTGAGGCTTAAATTATTGGGAATGATAAGCGAGCAATATACGGCCATATCATATCACGGAGCATTTTAGCTTCACTTAACTAGCTTATGATTAGTAGACATTAGTTTTAAAGTGTTTAGATATAGTTTTTTTTTGGATTTGTATTTATTAAATGATTGAAGATAAAATTTATATATGTGTTGTTATTGTCATTTAGCTCGATTCGTGTTAACACGTTTTTTCGATGCACACAACTTTTTTTTTTTTGATAAACTTATTCTTATTCTTTTTCTTTGTTTTTTTTTTCATTTTGGTCTTTGGCTTGCAAAATTTATCGTATTTCATCCGAAACTTAGAAGAGTTACGTTTAGTTTACCACACATTTTCTTTCAACACTAAAACGCACCACATAAATAAAAGTGTGTTTAGTCAACCACGTATTTCTTAAATATTTTCACAAAATAGGGTTATTTTTTAAAATATTTTTATAGTAGCAATTTAATTAATAATTAAAAAGTTGTTATTTAAGAAAACTCCATATACATGAATCACTTTATTAACTTTACATAGTGTTTTTTATCAAGTACTTAGATTTTTCTTTTTTACAAATATAAAGAGAGTTATCAGTCAGTTTCCTTGAATGTCATTTTCTAATTTATTTTTGTTGTTGTTTTAAAATTTTATATTGACTGCACTTTTAACTTATTCTGTTTTGTCAATAAGTTGGTATAACTTTTCTAATTGTACTGTTTATTTGTTAGGCCATGAGGATAAAATTCAGAATTTATACAGCATATTCTTTGGAGTGTCTTGGACCTATAATACAATTTTTAATTGTAATAATTTTCAGTATCTATATACATATTTTCTTTAAAGTATTTGCATATGCATTAGCAAAGTCGGAAAAAATAAATTAAAAAAATTCATTTAATTTTACACTAATTCATAGTTATTGGATGAATATAGTGGATGAATGAGATTAAAAGTTACAAATAAAAAAAATTAAAGAGAAAAAAAAACATGAGACAAAGCAAGTTGAAAACTTTTTTCACAATGCACATATTTCTTGTAGACAAAGCAATTTGAACTTGAGTTTTCTAAAATAAACATCATTCATTTTTTACTGTGACCACTTGTTAGATTTTTATATATTTGGTTTAAGACCTTAGTAATCGATAATTACATGAACTTTAATTATATTTAAGTCTTTAAATAAGCATAAAACTATATTTTATTCATAAAATTTAAACTTAAAATTAGATTAATTATAAATTTACCTTCTAATTTTAATATTTATGTTTTGCCCCCAGCTCTCGGTGACTGAGCAGGGGCAATTGCCCCAATCCCTCAAAACTTTCTTTTTACCTTTGGTCCCATATAATCCTTTTAATTTTTTGGGTTATTTATGAATTTGCCATTCTTGCAAGCTCTCAACTCTATAGTTCGTCCCTATTATTACTCTCAACAAACATTCATATATATATATATATATATATATATGGCTATTGCATAAGTGAAATAGATAAACGAGATTAACAGTAAAAAATGTGAAGATTATCACTTGAAAAAAAATAAGAAAAGAATCTTAGCTATTTATTTACATCATCCAACAGTCTAAAAATATTGTAAAACTTGTTGAGTTTTACAAAATATAAGTGGATCCTAACCCTATATATATTGTTGAAAAAAATGGGGGATAAATTGTTTACTATTTATTTCCATCAGAACAAACGGAGTAGTAGTTATTAGGTATGATGAACAGACGACAAAGGAGGAAGAGGACGATAGCTTTTTGGGCCAAATTCGGGTCAGCCTGATTTAGGGTTCGGGTTTGGATTTTATTAGTTTGGGCTTATGGGAAGAAATTTTTTGTTTGATTTTTTTACAGTTTTGTTTGATAACGTCGAATACGTCATAAGAAATCAAATTATTTGAATTCGTTAAATTTTGTTTATCTAGTAAAAAACGAACATAGTTTTCATGTTCAAAATTAAACTCAATTTTGAATTAAAATTGTTCTTTTTGAACAATTGAATTGAAATTGTTCATTAATAATAATAAAAAAAAACTCGAGTAAAGTATTCAAATATTGAAATCGATTCAGTTTAAAACTTTAGAACTCAAGTCGTGTTTAAGCTTAACACAAAAAACAACCTGACTAAATCCTAATAGCTTTCGAAGATGCGTTCGGTTATACCCTAGTAGCCTTCAACGATACGTATCGTATCGGGATTCAGTCATCGTATGGTATCTCATACATTTACATCAAAGATACATAATCCTCTCTATGCTGTCACCTGATGTCTCCCTTTACAAGAATCCTTCCATTACCCTAGTTGTCATTTTAGACATTTCGGAGCTGAATGATCAATGAGATCATGAATTACAGGGTGCAATACGATCGAAGCTTAATGTTTCTGCGTTCAACTTTTGATTCTCACAACCATAAACTTAATTCGTACCGGTTTTGCTAACGAAATGTGTAGGCAGTATCTTCTAAAACTTGTAACAAATACTCTGTTATTATGTCATGAACAAAATCACCTGGCAAATTATAAATGTGTAAGCCCGCTGTTCATCAAATCCATTGTCGACTTTGCAGTCTTGGAGACAAGTAGACAAGTTGTCCGCATCGGCCTTTACTTTCAAGTAACCAATGAAGGATCTTACTTGAAGAGTTCTGGATTAAGCCAGTCCCTGCAACCGGAAAGACGATAACATGTAAAATCACAAAAACCGGATAAAAAATACATCATATGTTTTTAACTTCTTGGGTTTAACGAGAAGAGGATACCATAAGACTTACTTTTTAATGTCGTCAAGATGATCATCGAAATCTACAATACCCTGCCATTTCTCAGATGAAATGTAATCGGACAAAACAACATTTGCTGCTGGCTCCTTGATTACCAATCGGCTGCCTCCATCAGGTCCAGCCAATTTCCAATTCTTGGATGTATCCCTTATATAAAGCTAAAGACGAGATAAATAGTAACATAACTACTAGCTGAAGGCAAGGAAAAAATTGTTGATCCATGGATGCATCCATTCACCAAAAAAATCTTGAAGGAAAATGACTCTAAATGACCAGAAACTAGCATCAAAGGCCAATTTCAAAAAATTCAACTTTGAGTTTAACATTACCACAAGAGGTAATATACCCTGTAAATACTACAAAATCTGATAGTCTTCAAAAACATTCAAAGCAAAGCAGAAAGTACGCAGAAAAATACAGCTAAGATACGTCATCTACAAGATATCTTGAGACGGAGCAGGTGAAGGAAATTGTCTCCAGACACTTTCACATCCACAAATGGGCAAAGGGAATACTTCAGTAAGCTACATATGTATGCAAAAAGCCTAATAAAGTTACGACCATTCCAACCAACAATGAGCAATAGTTAATCAGTTACAACATTCACATTAGTCCCTTTACTATTTTTTGGCCAAAATCCCTTCCCCAAACTCCTTTATGCCAAATGGGACATTCCTTCTTTAAGGTTATCCATCTTCTAACTCTATTCCACTAAATTAGGAAGAGCTATTGCATTTGCAGCCAACACAATAGATCGGACTACAAGTCTACGGAACAGACCAACATATGCAAGCCAAATATAGAAAAGCTCAAGGTTGTCCGAGGACTCAGCAAAGCAGTAAGACAGCTCAAGTCACAGGAAGTGGATATGCCAAACTACCATACATGCATATACATTATAAAGCAACAGAACTTTCAACTTCAAGGTTCAAGCACACCTTCAAGACCGCTGATTCTAACTCCTAATACAATAAATTGTAAGCTAGAAATGACCACTGATGGTATTACTATTTACTCAGGCAATGGAACCGTACTCCCATTCATTTAGCTGGAAAATCAAACATCAAACAAAACCAAAAAGGCGACTATTAAACAACCAAGTGAACACGAACCTGCATCACGGGACTCTGGCCTTTTCCCTTGGGCACAGCTTCAAGCTTTTTGTTATCTAACTACAGAAGACAAAATCACAAAACATAAAAGATACCACAACAAGCAAAGCAGCATATATAACAATATATCCAATTCCAGCATTTAGCAAAATACATACCAAGAGAAGGGCAGCTTGAGGAAAGTACCGGAAAATATGATCGCCGATGTTCTTTGCTACAATGCCTAGCTCTGCATCATCAAACCTCTCATTTGCATGGAAATATCCCACAATTCCCAAGCCCTGAGATCCGTAATGCTCCTCAACCTAATCAAACCAACCCATAATCTACATTAGCATCAAATCTTTTAAGAGAGAACTTTACCAAAATAATAATAGAAGTTTTAGCTGCCCAATTGAATTTTTGAAGAAAACTCAATAATTAAACCACCGTGAAACTCTAATTTTAAAACTAAGGAACGGAACAGTTAAAGAGCATGAAAATGAAATTAAATATTAAACCCTAAAAAGAGAATACCATGATGAGGGCGATCTCGAGAGGAGGCAGTAAAGCAAGATTGGAGTGGAAGAGAGGGACTGAGTCAATGATCTCAACGACGTTTTCATTCTGTGGGTTGACTCGGCCGAGTAAGATGCCATTGACCGCCGTGGTAGTGTGCTTCAGAGCATGCAGAACCAACTTTATGTAAGCGTTCTGAGAGATCTCGTACTTCAACTCGGCCGCCATTTTTGGTTTTCTAGATTGGTTTCTGACTCACTGAGCCTCTTGAATTTATTGGATCGCCGGAAATTTAAAAAATAAAGATCAGATCGCAACGTATGTATAATAGGAGGTTCAAGTGAAAATCGAATTCAATTTGCAAAAAATTCGAGTTCGGTGTTTTTGAGGCTAACATGAAAAGATTCCACCAGGATATACTTGGGGCTGATAAAAAATCGAACCAAACCGAACTCGTGAATGTTTTATAAAATATATAATTACGATTAATTAAATTGAAATTTTTTATTTAATTTATTATTATTATTATTATTATGGAAAATTAAGTATTTCAATAAGTTATAGATCGAGAAACAGTATGTATTAGAATAGACGATTCACTCTAAAATCCAAACCAATATCATCCTTAGAGATAGAGGATATACATATTTGCTTCTTTTTTTTAACAAATCATCATGTACAAAATAGAAAATCAAATTGACTATCAATTATGTCGATTTCGGTTAAGTGTCTTTTGATGTTTTTTTACTACTCTACTTATAATTATTATGAAAAAAATAGTAAAAATGTATATTTAACATAAAATATTTTTCTTTCATTTACGTACAAATAAAATCTTATTATTGTTGGGATGGCATGGTTAGCGTTATAAAAGACAATTAGGAATTCACAATACCGTTGAGGAGATGGTGAAATTAGTATGAGGCTTTTTTTTAGCATTGTTTTTCAAATTAGTTTTTGTTCTAAAATTTAATTTTAGACTAAAAATTGTATTAAGCAGTTAGCTTTTGAAGAAAAAATTATTTTTAGTAAATGATTTTTAACTCAAACAGAAAAGCTAAACTTTTTAATTTTTGCCGTTGTAAAAGTGATTTTAAGAGCCAAATTACAACTTTAACCTTCATTTGCTATTTGTTTATTTATAATTTATAAATTTATTTCTTCATAACATATAATTATATAATTAATAATTATTTTTTAATTTTAAAATAATATATATTTATTCATGTCAAGTTTTTTAAATAAAATATTTTAAATTTATTATATTCTCATGGAACACATATAATTGTTAAAAGATATATTTATTTTTTTGATAAATAAGAGAAGTAAACTACCCTACTTACAAAATAGGGAACAAGTCCATAACCAGTAGACTGGCTATCACCATAGGCGGAGTGTCAAGAATCCGACATTCCAAAGAGTCCGTGGGTGCCAATTTAGCTAACGAATCCGCCACTTTGTTCATCTCTCGGCGCACATACTGTACTTTGACTTCCCAACCTTGCCGCAATAAACCCCGGATGTGTTGACATAGAACAATGGACTTCCCCTTAGCCGAAGAGTCTTGAATAAGCGAAACAGCCTCTTTACAATCCGATTCTAAAATAACTCGACGATAACCCCTAAACCACGCTTGCGATAAACCAACATACATACCCCATAATTTCGCCTCCACCACGGAGCAAATCCCTACCGCTTTCGAGAACCCAAAAATCCAGTCACCTTTTTCATCTCTAACAACACCACCACACGACGTCATCCCCGTAGCCGCCGTACGTGCGCCATCCGTGTTAAGCTTCAGCCAGCCGCTTGGTGGAGCCTCCCACAACGCCACCTGCTGTCCGCTGTGCTCTGCAGGAGAAGATAGCACACGCGAAACAGCCAAGGCTCGGACGCTTTCATCATACACAAACTTACTGTGCGCCCAAACATCAAAGATCTCAGCAGCATTTCTGTCGAAGATACAAGCATTACGATGCTTCCATAGGGACCACAGCACCGCTCCAAAACGAAGGTCCCAATCCTTCGGCTCGCGCGCAAAATGTTCCGGGGATGATAAGTTTATGCGTAACCACTATTGCATATTCACAGTAAGGAACTCCGTAAGTTTGGAAGGGACAATTAATTGAATCCAAAGTGCCATCGCCGTTGGACACGAACGAAAAAGATGATCCACGGATTCCGACATCGAGCCATACACGCCACAATTAGAAACATCCCCCATATGCCTCCGAACCCTCTCTGCATTAGTGAGCAGCTTGCCACAACCAAGCAACCACAGAAAAATTTTAATCCGTTGCAATCCTCGGAAACGCGCTATGCAACTCCACAATAACCCCTCGCGACCCTCATCCTCCTTCGCGCGCGCACGGTAAGCAGACCCAACCGAAAATGCTCGTTGAGCCGTCCACTTCCACCCCACTCCATCCGTAAGCGCGGCTTGCTGTGGCGACAACGTCGCTGCCAACCGAAGGACAATATCTTGCGGCACCAACGGCTCTATCTCAGCCCACTTCCAATCGCCTCCATGTGTTGCCATGTTGGCGACGCTAACATGGGGAAGGCTCGCACGCGCAGTCCCGTCCGTCACATACTCCGCAAGGACCCCAATATCACTCAACCAAGGGTCATGCCAAAAGTCTATATCGCGTCCATCACCCACCGACCAAACAAGCCCGGATCGGACCTCCTCCCAAACTAGACTAATACCCTTCCAAAGATGGGAACAACGGGGACGAATCAAATTATCCGGGACAGCTCCAACCCATTTATACTTAGACCGTAGGACTTGCGCCCATAGTTGATCCGATTGTCGTATTAGATTAAAAGCAAGCTTCATTAAAAAAGCTTCATTTTGCACCACTAACGACCGAAAGCCAAGACCACCCTCCTTAATAGGCGAAACATACCGATTTCCAATTTACAAGGTGTACACCACCCCGTCCTTCATCCTTACCCCAAATAAAGCTCCGAATTAAACATTCAATGTCACGACATGTACCTTTAGGAAGGAAAGAAGACTGCATAGCATAATAGGGAATCGCAGACAATACCGATTTAGCAAGTGTAATTCTCCCCGCAAGCGAAAGAGACTTAGCCATCCAACCCGAAAGTTTATCCCGTACACGCTGAACAATGAAATTATACGATGCCCGAGTCACGCGTTTGTGGAGTAAGGGGACACCCAAATACTTCCCAAGGTCCAAAACACGACAAAAGCCGAACCGAGAACTGATAGCTACGCAAAGATCATGCTCCACATTCTTGGAAAAATAGATGCATGTTTTGGCTATACTGACCCTTTGACCCGAAGCCGCACTGAAACGCTTTAACACCTCCTCAATAACAGTAACCTGAGCCGGCGAAGCTTCACTGAACAAAATCATATCGTCAGCAAAGAAGAGATGCGATATAGAGGGCCCCGAACGAACCAATCGGACCGGTTTCCACGCACCGTCTTCGACCTCCGCCCGGATAGCATGAGCTAAGCGCTCCATGCACAAAACAAACAAATACGGCGATAACGGATCCCCCTGTCGAATACCCCTCGACGGTGCAAAAGACTCTGAAGCAGAACCATTCCAAAGCACTTGTGTAGTAACCGATGAAACACATCTCATGATTAAGCTACGCAACTCCCCCGGAATCCCAATCTCCGATAACGTGTCCGCAATAAAATCCCATTCGAGGCGATCATACGCCTTCTCAAGATCTATCTTGATCGCCATCGAACCCATCTTTCCTTTTTTTGAACGCATAGAATGGATGACCTCCTGGGCGATAATTATGTTATCGGTTATGGACCGCCCAGGGACAAAAGCAGTCTGACTATCCGAAACCCAGCAAGGCAAAAGAGGCTTAAGTCTATTAACAATAGTCTTCGTGATAATCTTATACAGCACAGAACACAGTCCAATTGGGCGAAACTGAGAAATCGATTCCGGGTTACGTACCTTAGGTAACAACACAAGGAGAGTGCGGTTCAAAGAAGGATCGAACGGCTTGCCCGCAAACACCTCACGTACAAATCGACAAACTGATGGGCCAACGATATTCCAATTTCGTTGATAAAATAATGCGTGAACCCCGTCCGCCCCAGGGGCCTTAAATGGTGCAATATCAAACACCACCGATCGCACTTCCTCATCGGTTACCGGTCGAGCTAAACCTCGGAGTAAACCATCATCCACCGACGGAAAACAATCTCTCCCTGCTAAATCAACGTCAACATTCCCCGACGAAGTGAACAACTCCTGATAAAAATCCACTGCCAACTTCTACAACACATTCTGATCAGAACACCATCTACCGTTAGGGAGTCGAAGAGCTTGCACATAATTTTGTCTACGGCGCTGCATGGTACAATTGTGGAAATATTTGGAATTTTTATCACCAAAGCGAACCCACTGTTCCCTGGACTTCTGAATCCAAAGACTTTCCTCCTGTAAAAGCACAACATCTAATTCCGCTCGTAAAGACGCATCGAGCTGAACAAGGAAATCCGAATGCGCAACTCGAAGAGCTTTATCGATCCCACGAAGCCTCGCAAGAAGCTCCTTTTTTTTCTTTCCAATATGCCCAAAAACATTGACATTCCAATCTCTAGCATTACGCATGAAATTGTCCACATTATCTACAACCTCCCGCGAATCATCCCACGTGCCTTGCAAAAAATCCTCGAACTCAGGATGATCTTGCCAGGCCGCAATGAAACGAAATGGGCGCCCACTCCGCGAACCGTTCTGAGACATAGCATGGAACCAGAGAGGGCAGTGATTCGAACCAACCCTGTCAAGATGGGAGACTACTGCAGACGGAAACAAACTCGCCCAAGTGACATTATACAAACATCTATCCAAGCGTTTATGAAGATCACCACGCTTCCAAGTAAAATTACTACCCTTAAACTCTACTTCAATTAGGCCCAGGTCAAAAATAAAATCCCGAAATAAGGTGCACACGCCATTACCCCTAGCCGAACCTCCAAGACGTTCCTCCCGCCGCAATATAGTGTTGAAATCGCCTCCTAACAACCACGGCACCCCATCGCCCGGATCCAAACTAGCCAATAACGGCCACAAGAGTTTGCGCACGGAAACAGTAGGACTAGCATACACAGCTGTGAAATAAAACCAACGCAAAGAACCAACAACACGAGCTCTACCATGCACGAACTGATTCGATACCTTCACAACCTCAACCTGAACCGAATCTTGCCAAAGAACCCAAACACCACCACTAAGACCTCTCGCCTCCACTCTGAAAGAATTAGGAAAACCCATCCGTGCAATAACCCTATCAGCCGTATCACCACTGATCCGTGGTTCAAAAATAGCCAGAACTTGAGGTCGACTTATCCTACAAAAATCCTTCAAATGTCCACGAAAACAAGGGCTAGCCGCCCCTTGACAATTCCAGAAAATAAAACTAATCATCGGAAAAATAGGATAATAAAACCACAGAACTCACAAATTCGGTGAATGAGCCGTGGTGGACTTGTTACCGCGAACACCACTGCTCCTTCGTCCCTCGACGTTACCGGAGCTGCCAGCCGAAGAACCTGCAGCCGTCATTGCCCGGTTCGCCACGGAAGATCGTCCCCCATCACCATCTAAAGCCGGCTCCGGCGCAAACACCGGCAACCAATCCGATAGCCGCCGGGTAGGAGGGGAACGATTCTCTTTGCCCTTCTTCGGATGAGTAACCTTCCGAACCCCGACCGAACTCAAAACTTTGGGTCCTTTAGAACTCCTTTGTGAACCCTTTGTTCTTTGCTTCTCATTAGCAGCCTCGAAAATAGAGATAGCCTCGTGTTTACCACCCATTGGAGGCACGGAATGTGCCACAACAACGGGAACAACAGTGGCCACGGACGCCACAACCTCAACTGCTCCATGTTGGCTCCCTGTACTAGTTTTAGCTCCCTCGATCTCCCCCGGCAAAACCGCCTGATCCGACACAACCCCTCCAACCATATTTTCATCAACTTGAACCTCTATGACATCCTATAGTATAGTTTCCGAACCAACCTCCTCCACGGGTACGTCCCCCACATTCTCCTCGTTGCCCACTAAAACCGTCGCCGGGGCCACGAGTTCAACAACTTCATTCGTTACTGCATGATCCACCTCCTGAAGGATAGCAAAACGCGAGCCGCCCTCCCTAACGGAATCCGAACCCTTGAGACTTTTACGACTAACGTTATCACGTCGAGCACGCCCACGCCGTTTGTCCGCTATCATCCACGGGCCATATACCTCGCTACTACCCTTATCCCCCCGTCCTGCACCCGCTGTATCAATATCCGCATTGGACGGCCCTGCCCGATCAGAACTTCCAGAAAAGATTTCACATACCTCCTTTACATGACCATATACCCCGCACTTAAAACAAATATTCTGGAGGCCCTCATATTCTAGATTCTGCATGACACCATCAATCCGAACACAAGGAATCAACAGTTTACCCAAATCAACCAATACCGCAAGTCTAGCAAACCTCCCCTATCACCGGCATGCGTACTATAGTCAATCCGAATAACCTTTCCAATGAGACTCGCAATGTAACGAAAAAGAGCCTTGGAATAGTACCTATAAGGAAGACCCGGTAACCTTACCCATACCACAACCTTTGATGGATGACTCTCCGACGTGGAAAATTTCCTATGCCACGGCTGGACCGTAAGATAACACCCGAAGATCGTCCAAGGACCCTCAGTGAGGACATGAACATAATCCACTTCCAACGAAAACATCACCAAAAAAATTCGTTATCCAGGTCCACAACTTGAAACTGACCCTTCAATTGCCACAATGTACGGATCCTACCCAACAACGTTCGATAACCTATGGTTCTCCCCAACATCCGTACGATAACCGAACGCTTCATACTCAAATCGATCTGTTCGTGAACCCTTTCCGAAAAGGTCACCGATGGAAAAGGGCCACTGCGATCCACCACCACGTCAAAATCCTCCACCACAACGGCATCCAACCCCGGCAGCGGCGCGGAATCCACATTCTTCTTCTCCGCCCCCTCACTGCCCCTGCGTACGATGGTCGCGGAGGAGATGTAGAACCGTCCCCCCCGACGGCGTTTGTCGTGCCTTCCTCTCGAACAATCTCGTCGCCAGCGTCCGCCATGATCGAGTCCCCTTCACCTTTAATATCCGCTTCAAACAAAGGGTTTACATGCTCATGTCTACCCTTTTTTATCGCTCGAGTCTCCTCCACCATGAGCGGCGACCTAGGCCGTTCCAGCAACGGAGGGAAATCCACAGACTGCACATACCCATCACCCCTACCCGACCGATCAGGGGGAACCGCCGGCGGAACAAGGGGCGGGGTCACCGTGGCGATAGCCGACTTAGGGTTTTCTGTAGGGTTTCCGTTAAAAGTGGTTGCCATCTCTCTACAATATTCTAAATTATAGACAAAAGATATATTTATTAATAAAATATTTTTGTAATAATTTAAGCTGATACATTTCATATATTATAACATTAGAGAATTTGAATATTATATATATATATATATATATATAGGGATAATATCAAATTACACTGTGTAAAACTCTCTAAGTTTTACACGTTTTTTGGATCGTTGGATGAGTGAAACGGATGTATGAGATTAACAGTAAAATATGTGAAGATTATCACTTGGGAATTAAAAACACGAAGTTAATCTCAACCATCCATTTCCGCCATCCAACGATCCAAAAAACGTGTAAAACTTAAAGAGTTTTACACAGTGTAAGTTGATCCTAACCCATATATATATATATATATTACAATATCATGTTCGAAATAGATATTTATCTTCTTAAAAAGTATTTTTTAACATCAATGCTGAACACTAAAATTTTACAACTAATCTTTTAAAATATTTTTCTAACAACACTTTTAAAAATTACATTTAAAAAATAATACTAAACTAACCCTAAAAATCTATTCGTTTGAAACTCAAGGGCATGGGGATTCGAGGAGGGCAGGCAAATGGGCCTCTCTTTATAGAGTGAGAGTTAGAATGTTAGGGGAAATTGGTTGTATTAGCTTGTATAGTGATTGTTTTTTTTATAGGGTTACTTTTTTGATCAATTTTTTATAGGGTTCCTTGTTGCAGATTCCTGCATTTTCTTTAATGTAGTAGCTTATCTATTTTACTGGATAATAGAATCACATTTATTCAAAAAAATATTATTGTTATTTATTTTAAAAAAAATTATTACTACAGTTGTTGTTATCGTTGTAACATTATGAATTTGAGGCTAACATGAAAGATTCCACCAGGATATACTTGGAGCTGATAAAAAATCGAACCAAACCGGACTCGTGAATGTTTTATAAAATATATAATTGTGATTATTATTATTATTATTATTATTATTATTATTATTATTATTATTATTATTATTATTATTATGGAAAATTAAGTATTTCAATAAGTTATAAATATTATATGTTTAAAAATTTAAAAATGTTTACATAAAATACTTAAAAATGTATTGAATAATGGTAAAGACACAAAATAAATTTGTTTTGTCAAACAAAAAAAATCAAACAGTACGTACCAATAAAATCTTATTATTGTTGGGATATCATGGATAGCGTAATAAAAGACAATTTCAAGGAATTCACAATACTGTTGAGGAGATGGTGAAATTAGTCTAATGCTTTGTTTAACATTAGGTCTGGGCAAAAATATTCGACCCGAATTTAAAAATACCGAATAATATTTAAAAAAATACTCGACCGGGCCCGGGATACGGGTCGGAAGTTTTTTCTTACCGGGTACCGGACCCGACCCGATAAAATTTAATATATATTTTTTTATATTTAAAATTATATTTTTATTTTATGTTTCTTAATATTTTTACTCTAAAATTAAGTTTAAATCCCTAAATTTTTTCTATATTTGTATTATATTCTTTTAAGTTTTAAGTTTAATTTTTTTAAAATATTTTTTTGTTTAACATGTGTTTTTTTTAAATTTTAGAATTAAAAATAAAAAATAAGAATCGGGCCGCTTAATGAGGTACCCGACAATGCCCACCCCTATTTAACATTGTTTTTCAAACTAAATTTTAGTTCCAATAGTTGATTTTAAGTTAAAAATTGTATTAAACAGGGCTTTTGGAAAAAAAATTGCTTTCGAAAAGTAATTTTCAATTCAAACACAAAAACTAAACTTTTTAACTTTTACGATTGTAAAAGTAATTTTAAAAGTCAAATTACAATTTTACATTCATTTGCTATTGTGTTTATTTATAATTTATAAATTTATAATTCTTTACGAAGATATAATTATATAATTAATCATTATGTTTTAATTTTAGAATGATATATATATTTATTCATGTCAAGATTTTTTTAAATAAAATATTTCAAATTTGTTATATTCTTATGAACACGTATAATTGTTAAAAAATATATTTATAAGTAAAAATATTTTTATAATAATTTAAGCTGATATATTTCATATATTATAACATTAGAGAATTTGAATATCATTTATATATATATATATACACATATATATAACTTACAATATCATGTCTAAAATGGTTATTTATTTTTTAAAAAATACTTTTTGACATCAATGTTGAACATTAAAATCTTACAACCAATTTTTCAAATTTTCTTTCTAACAATATTTTTAAAATCACTTTTTAAAAAAATGCTAAACTAGCCTTAAAAATATATTCGTTTGAAACTCAAGGGCGTGAGGATTCGAGGAGGGCAGGCAAATGGGCCTCTCTTTATAGAGTGAGAGTTAGAATGTTAGGGAAAATTGGTTGTATAGCTTGTATAGTGATTGTTTTTTTTTTAGGTTTTCTTGTTGCAGATTCCTGCATTTTCTTTAATGTAGTAGCTTATCTATTTTATTGGATAATATAAGCACATTCATCAAAAAAAAATATTATTGTTATTTATTCAAAAAAATCTTATTACTATTGTTGTTGTTGTCGTCGTCGTAACATTATAAATTTGAGTATATTTGTTTACAAAATTTTGGTATAATTTACGTTTATTTATATTTTATATTCAGAATTTGTGACTTTCCTTTTCAACAATTTTATCTATAAGATTCGATCATGTATTTTGTTCTTAAAATTACAATGAATATTGTTACTTGGTTGATTACATTTTTTACAAGGATGAGTCTACCAAGTGCGACGAACATTGATGAACACCATTAACGATGAACGTCATTATTTTTTAAATTTTAAAAATCCAAATGACTAAAATTATAATTAAAATTATCTCTTAAAAATAAAAAATAAAAATCAAATTTAATAATTACTTTATAATATTTTTTAATAGGTTAGAATCAAATATACCCAATTCTCCTAAACCCTAACAAAATCAATCTCTTAAAAAAATAGAAATCAATTTATGTTATGAATATTTATCTATGTGGATGTCTATCATGATTAGAACTTTATCAAAGGAGTTTGATTTATTTATTATTAGGAATATTATCTCTATGAATTAGAGTTTAATGTATTATGTACTTCTTATGCCTATAAATAGATGATTCATTGAAGGCATTGTATACAATTCTATATTTTGAGAATAATACAAATCTCCCTCTCCCTCTTCCTCTCATCTCTTTGTTCTTCTTGTTCTTCTTTATTTTATTCACAACACGTTATCAGCACGAGACTCTAATCAACTGAGGTCTTCATCGTTATAATTCAAAAGAAGTTACCGGGGAGAATTCGATTATAGAATAAACCAAAGATAAGTTTTTTTTTTCTCCTTATTTTTTTTAGTTTCTGATTGTCTTTCTCTTTATATTTTAACTTTGTTTTAATTTTTAAAAATTTTGGAAGTATGTTTGATTTTATTCGAACATTGGAAAGAGATAAATTTGTGGCTTCTCACAAACCAAAAGACGAATCGACAGAGACGAAGAGGTTGCGTTTGGTGTAAATTACGTGTATTTTCTCTTATTCTTAAAAGGGTTAATTAGTGGTATGCTTATTCATACTTTTACTTATATGATTATATTTGATATTTTTCATATTATTATTTATGTCATTTTATTTGGTAAAAGTTAATATTTTTAACCGTGTTTTGAGTTTTACATGATATGCTTAAATGGCTTGGAAAGAGATGTGATATAAAGGGATTATGAGAAGCTATCTCGGTCATATGCTATGTCTCCATTGTCCACGAGAGAAAAATCAATATCGGTAAATTTTGGTTTTATTTTTATTCTTTATATTATTATTTTAAAGTGCGATAAATCATGATGATTTTGGATTTACAAGAAGATTATTATAAAGTCTATATTTGCTTGAAAGCAATATTTCTTCTTCGTCAAAAAACTCGACCATGGACTTCTCCCAATTTCAAGTTACGAAAATTCGTCTTGATCCAAAAAGTTTTATGGGAGGCATTCCTTGAAGTGAATGCAAAGCATGATGTTTATTCCATGCGATTATCAATGATGGGGCATTCCCTGAAGTGAATGCAAGCTTGATGTTTATTCCATGCAATTATCAATGATGGAGCGCATGATGTTTATTCCATGCAATTATTGGATCTGTTTCATTCCCTGAAGTGAATGCAAACATGGTAAATCATTATTCAATTAGAGACATAATTTCGATATAATCCAAGTATAATTGGCTGGACATCCCGTTCTGCGAGGCTACTGGTCTCAAAGGAGGTTTTTAAAGGACCTTGTGGACAGGTTTAACAATGCCGCGTACGAGGATTAAATCTTTGTTCTCTGTGATAAGGATATGGGAAAAAGGTTTTAAAGGCCCACTGGCTCTACTCCATTCCCTGAAGTGAATGTGAGATTATATTATGGAAGGAATAAAAAATCACATTAAAAGTTGTGGTCGTGGTCGAGGCTATGAATATACACATGAAAAATATAGTCATTTTAAGAATACTTCTACCCGCTGGTAGCGAAGTTATAAGGATGACAAGAGTGATAAAGATCATTCTAAGGAAGTGAAATCCTTTTACCAATGTGATGTTATAAACCATTGGTTTCGTACTTGTCAAACGCCAAAGTATTATGGACTTTATCCATAATCATGAATGATAAATGAAATAAAATATAAACAAAATTTGTTTATGGAGAAAATAATTATGGCGTTATTGGTCCAACTCAATTGGATATTGTTAATTTTCTCATAACCCTTGAAGGGAATAATTTACCATTTATTTATTTCCCTTATAACCTCTAACATGAATAATTGGTTTTATTTTATTTTATTTTATTTATGTTAATTCGTTTTATTTATTATTTATTTATGTTGGTTTGATTTATGTTTATTTATTTCACATATTATTTATTTACGTTTTATGTTAATTTATTATTTGAAGAATATGATTACATCCGGAATAAAATATACAATGAATTGTGGCTATTTATGCCTAGAATTGTGGCTATTTATGCCTAGAATTGTGGCTATTTATGCCTAGCAGATAATGCAAGTACTCATATTGTACTTAAGCATAAGAAATAATTTTCCCATTTAAATGCAAGGGAAAATATGAGTAGTATTTCTCAAAGTACTAAAATATCAATACTTCGGAAGAGCACTTGAAAGTTTATCTCTGATAGATAATCGACTTGATATGATGTGCTATATTTTATATTTTTCATTCCTCGGAGTGAATGATACAAAGTACATATTTTCATTACCTGAAGTAAATGAAACAAAGCACATTTTGAAAGGTGCACAATTATGCATTTCTCGATTAAAATGCAAGGGAATAATGTGAGTACTATATCCGGAAGTACTAATATCACAAAAGGCTCTGGTTGAGCAAATATGTTATTGTCAAATGGAACTTTATTCCATATTCACAGTGCGTTATACTCGTCAAAGTCATAAAGAGAGCAATATGAGTTCGCAAACTATCCCTTTGGGAATTATAGATAACATATGTTATCAATTGGCATTTGAAATAAGCCAATATGGATATAAGTTCTGGTAGCCAAAAAGTCAGTTGAAAGCTCTAGGAGAGCTATATATTGCTACCAAAAGATCATTTCAATTGAAAGCTCCGAAAGAGCTAAATATATTCCTATTTAAAGGAACAATTTTGATGGTCGTACTAGACATGTACGAGTGAGATTGAATTACATGTTATGGTAAACAAGGAGCTTACAAATTCAGAGATATATACATACATATATATAGTTGGCATGATCGGTTAGACCATCCTGATCAATAATGGTGCAGAAATTATTGAGATTTACATGCACGTGTATTAAAAGAACCTGTAGTTCTTGTAGTGCTTATTCTCAAAAGAATGGATTAAATTCCACTTATTAAAGAATGTGAACTTGTGTTCCTTAAAGGAATTGATTAAATTCCACTTACTAAAAGAACCTGAAGTTCTTGTGTTGTTTGTTCTCAAAGGATATAGATGATCCCACTTACCAAAAGAATTAGAACTTAAAGTTCTTGTACTGAAGTTAAGACTGTATGTCTTGCATATCTGAACGAAATATGGGCCCATATATCCACAAATGTGGAAAGTTTTATATGATTTTAGTAGATGCATCTACATTGTTTTATCGACTTACAACCAGAAGTTTGTGAGATTGATTCTAAAAATATTCAGATTATGCAGTTAGACTATTCGTCTTGAAAAGCTAGTGGATTTATATTTTAGGCTATATCAGTTGTTACAAAGCCTATTGATTATGAAAAATATAATTTAGCAAAATTTCAATTGGATGCCTCCTATTTAATAGCTAAACTATGAGAACAAAAGAGTTATTATTTATATGGTGTTTCCATATAGCAACACTTATACGCATCAAGCCAACGAGTTATAATAAACTCCCCGTTATGATTGGTTTTTGGTCAGAAACCATACATTTCCCATTTTATGATTTTTGAATGTGCGATATGAATTGCTCCACCACAACGCACAAAATGGGTAAATAAAAAGGGTTGAGAATATATATTGAGTACGAGTCTCCTTTTATGTTTAAATTCTTAAAGATTAATTGGAGAATCATTTATGACATGATTTTTCTCAACATCAGGGGGAGATAATAATCAGCTGGATAGAGGAAAATGAATTATCATTATCTAGATCCTCGTATATGAAGTAGAAGTTCATAAGATAATTCATGTTATTACATGTCAACTGCCAGACATATTTACTGACCCAATGAGAGTAATTAAGTCTCATATACCAGCTGAAATGCTCTAAGTTTAAATTACATGTTAGAGCGAGAGAATGTAAATCATGCCTGAAGCATGATAGTTGAAATGGTTCCAATGATCAAAATTCTCGTAAATAGAAAGTAATATGAGATGGTCATATATTGGAGGCGGGTGCTTCTGAAGAGACCCAAGACATAACAAATAATAAAACTCTTGAAGAGTTTCAGGTACCTGAAATAAAGATTGAAATCTTGAAGAGATCTCGATGAGTTATGTCATTACGAGAATGGAACTAGAAAAATTGGAAAGTTGTCGACAACGATTTTACAAACAATTTTACATAAAATACTTCTATAGAAGTAAAGAAAGAAATCGAGGATCTTGTATAAAATCTATCCAGAAGTATAGATATTGAATTGGCCAATGTTGAAAGACGCGTTGAACTTCTAAAATAGAAGTATTTGGACCACCAGTCCAAACACCTAAAGGTGTAATGCAAGTGAGGCACGAATAAGTAGTCGTAAATACGACTTGAATTGTGATTTATGAAAAGTTTTAATTACTTCATGGTGGATGCAATTACTTTGGCAGTTTTAAAAATTTTACATGCGTCTAATTATTTGTGGATCCATATTTATCCTTGAAGGATCTAAAATGCTATAAGCATTTGGAAATTTTTGAGGAATTTATTTAGACATGTCTCATGAATATTTTGGCGCATTTGGTATAATCGCCTTAGTGAATACTATAAGAATGATAAGATTTCCTTATATATTTTATAAAGGAGTTTGGATCAAGATCCATTATGATAATTTTAGAACTCCTAAAGAGCTTCAAATTGTAAACTCATGAAGTACTTTCAATACAAGTACTTGAATCTTGACATCAAGTTTATCTCGACCTGAAGATCGAGCATTTTTATATATTTCTTTTGTCTATGAATAGACATAAGCTGAAAGAATCTTAAAGAAGATTCAATATGAATAGAGCATATCTATTGAGTATCCCAATAGTTGTAAGATTTTTGGATGTGAATAAAGATAATTATATCTTTTCTTGGTCTTGAAGCACTATATATTAGTTGGTCAAGAAATATCTATGAATATACAAAGATCATTACATTTAGATCTTCAAACATTCGTTGATGCCTCCTCAAATGTCGTAGAAATAATTGTTATGAACGAGGCAAGCCAAAAAAACTGTGTTTGGCTAAGACTATTGACCCAACATATCCAAAAGATAAGTGGATTTACTTTTACAAGATATGATAAAAGCTATCTTGTGTGAAGATAACGCAAAATGTATATCTCAGTTTGAAAGTGGATACATCATGGAACATATTACTCCAAAGTTTTCATCCCTCACGATCTTTAGAAAAATGATATTCAAGATTAAATTATGAAGATTCAAAGATCTTCTGTGATGTTTGCATGAGGGGGAATAAATACGCGTTGCACTCTTTTTCCCTTAACCGAGGTTTTGTCCCAATGGGTTTTCCTGGTAAGGTTTTTAATGAGGCAACATGTTATGCGTATCAAAGATGTGTGTACTCTTTTTCCTTCACTAAAGAATTTTTTTTCCCACTGGATTTTTATCTTAGTAAGGTTTTAACGAGACACATTATCTTCATAGACATCCAAGGGGGAGTGTTATGAATATTTATCTATGTGGATGTCTATCATGATTAGAACTTTATCAAAGGTTTGATTTATTTATTATTAGGAATATTATCTCTATGAATTAGAGTTTAATGTATTATGTACTTCTTATGCCTATAAATAGATGATTCATTGAAGGCATTGTATACAATTCTATATTTTGAGAATAATACAAATCTCCCTCTTCCTCTCATCTCTTTGTTCTTCTTGTTCTTCTTTATTTTATTCACAACAATTTATAATTTTTAATAGATTATAATCAAATATACACAATTCTCATATTATTGATTCTAATCTATTAAAAAATTATAAACCGATTTCTATTTTTTATAATATTTTTTAATAGGTTAGAATCAAATATAACCAATTCTTCTAAACCCTAACAAAATGATTCTAATCTATTAAAAATTATAAATTGATTTCTATTTTTTAAGAGATTGATTTTGTTAGGGTTTAGGAGAATTGAGTATATTTAATTCTAACCTATTAAAAATATTATAAAATAACTATTAAATTTAATTTTTATTTTTTTAAGAGATAAATTTAATTATAATTTTAGTTCAATAGATTTTTAAAACTTTTTAAAAAATTAATGATATTTATCGGTGTGGTGTTTATCAATAATCGTGGTCCGTTGTAGAATTTTCCTAATTATTATTCTTGAGTAGAAAAACGTATTACTTATTTTATTTATTGAAAAAAATGTAAAATTATACGCTGTAAATGGTAAAATATAAATAGATAAGACATTCAATTCAACCCTACATGTCAAAACACACCCATCATTAACAGAGAGGGAAAAAAAAAGAAACATAATATTTTTCTTCTTGTATAAATGCCCTAGTTCTTATAAATTTATATAAATATAAATACACAAGACATTCAATTCTTTTATTGTTTCTTTGCTTCTTCATTCCCTTTTGTCTTCTCTCTCTCTTTTTCTTTCTTTGCTACCATGAGCAGCAAAGGTGGCGGCGGAGGCGGAGGCGGTGGAGGTGTCTCCGAAGGGTCAAGGGTTTCGATCCCCGACAATGCAAAGAAAATGATCCAGAGCATAAGAGAGATCACAGGGAAACAACACAGCGATGAAGAAATCTATGCAACCCTCAAAGAGTGCTCAATGGATCCCAATGAAACTGCCCAAAAGCTCCTTTATATGGGTAAAATAAATCAAGATTCAAATGTTTCTTTTTCGACTTCTTTATCTGTTCTGTTAGTGCTTTCGATGCCCTTCTAGGGTTTCTCGCTTTCTATGTGTTTGCTGGGTCAATGATCTGTTTGTTTGTGTATGGATTTTTGCGTTGAAATGCGAGAGAAAGTTTGGATTTGTTAGAGGTGATGTTTTCATGCTCTCGTATGGTTTTGCTAATGGAAAAATGAATTGTGCATTGTTTGAGTTGTTGATTTCGTGTTTTGTGTTGGAACAGTGAAGAAAGTTGGGATTTGTTTGCTGGGAAATTCAGAATCGTTCCTTTGTTTTGATTTATTATCAGCTATAGCAGTCTGCCGTTTATTCAATCTTTTTCGATATCGATTTTTATAATTATATTATCATGATAAATTTATAATCTTATTCAAACTAAGGAAACAATATTCTAAAATTCAAAATTTTGATTCCATTTCTTATTGGTTCTATCGAAGGTAGCCTTCTGATTTGACATATTGTGATTAGCTTTTCTCTTGTCTTTTTCTTATCATTTTTGGATATTCTTATCTCATTTAGCTCATACTTTTGTCTTTGCTTAATGTATCTTACAGTTTAATTTTCTGAAATTATAACCATTCCATTGTTTGGTTGGCAGATACATTTCATGATGTGAAAAGAAAGCGAGACAAGAAAAAGGAGGCAAGTGTTCTTTTCCTTAATGGTTGAAAATATTGATTATCACTGATTCTATTGGTTTTATGCTAGACTCCAGTCTACTTCGTGTTTCCTTGTTAACAACTAATCTAGTGGCAAGTGTGAAATTAAGAATGATGAGCTGTAATCTGTTGGAGTATGACTTGCTAGAATTAGTTTAGTTGATGTGTTTTTCTGGGGGGGGGAGTGAATTTTTGCTTTAGTTAGCTTGGTAAATTGCGAATTGTAACTGAATTCTTCTTTACGCAGGCTGCTGGTACACAAGAACGAGGGGGCCGGGGCAGTCGAGGGAACTATTATTCATCATCTGGTAAAGGTATTAGTTCCTTTTACCTCTTCTGTTTATACATCAATTTAAGATTTTAACATATTTGTATATTTGTAAGTTTTTAATTTGACAAGCCTTGTTCTCTTAAGATGTAGTAGGTGGAAGGAATTCATTTTCTAGAAGGGAGAACGGGGTTAATCATTCCACAGATAGAGGTTCTATGCCTTCCCAAGTATCTCGAAAAGTGAAAAATAATGCACCACTTCACATGACAAAGTAAATATGCATAGTGCCATTTTTTGCATTTGAGCATGACTTTTATGTCCTTGTTTATTTGTTAATTCTACTTAGTACTTTTATATCTTATATAAAATCTTTCTCATCCTCTCACAGAACACCAACTGCCATACCCAATGGCACTACTAGTTTACCAAATGGGAGCTCCAATCATGGACATGGAACCCAATTGTCCGTTGATGGTATAGTTAGTGAAACTGAAGGTGGCTTACCTGTAAACAAGACAACTACTATTTCAGCGCAAACATTTGTCAAAGAACCTCCTGCCTCCATTCCTGCTCAGTCCTTTAGCTCTGTGATCAAAGGTCAAGAGAAGTCTGCATCAAATTTGAATGCCCCATTAACATCTACAACTTCACCTACACTGTCCGTTGTCAATTCATCTGCTTTAGATCCTGGGTTGGCATCAACTGTCTCCCAGCATGCTGGTGCTGCGGATACAATGAGCCGTGAAGCTGGAAGCCAACAGGAAGCTACTGAATTAAACCATATTCAAGTAAACAAACTTGCTCCCTGTGAAATTGATGAATCTAAGACTGAGAAAACAGTGTCTAAGGTTCCAATCTCAATGGATGGAAAGGAGGAGCCCAGAAAATCGAAGGTTGCTGAACAGGTTAAGAATTCCAAGCCTGTAGAGCAAGGTATTACCTCTTCATTTTGTTCCGTTATACCATAACATATCAGTCTATAGTAGTTCATGTGGTCTTTGTTTAGTTTTTTAGGTCTTTCCTGTTTATCTCCTTTTAATGTACAATGTTGCTTTTTTAAAGTACTTTCTGGAAGGCTTCTGTATTTACTCTTTTTCTCTTTGACAGTGGGTTGGTATAGTATTCGACTTTTATGGTTTTGCTTTTCTGTTTCCCTGCCATGAAGATCCCATTTAAAAAGTTTGTGCAACTATTTGTAATTTTCCTTGTATTGCCAGTGGTCTCTAGGTCTTGCACCTGTTATTTAAACTGCCATTCTTCTAATTGTTTTTACTTTCATTTTAAAAAAATAGAAATAAAGTTTTTTTGTATGTGATAATGTTGCTAATTTATTCATTTGTTGTTTTATTGCTCTCCCTGCTTTTGAAGCATCCCTTGCCTGCATATGGACATAGATATTGTCTTGATGTGCTTTCTGGTATTCTTTTTTTTTTATTGTCTATTTGACTTTGCTCTTGTTTTGAAACAGTGGTCACATCTGAGGTTGCAACTGTCACTGGTAAAGCCAGTTCACAATTGCTTTCTGATTCAAATGTCCGCAATGGTCAACATGTTACTTTTCCTACCCACTTCCAAGTTTCTGAAGCATTAAAAAATGGCTTAACTTTTGGAAGCTTTGATGCTTGTTTTGGACAAGTACCGAAACATGCTAATGTTACTAATTTGGAGATTGACTCTGCAAGGCCTGTTGAAACTTCTCAGGGTGTTGACGATACTGCTGGAGAGCCTGCTTCTAGGTTGGTGGATATTAGTTTCTACATTTGTTTGAATTTGTATATATACACATAATTTTTTGGATCAGGGTACGGGGAGGGTTTGTCCAAGGTTTGAACCCGGGACTTGATGTCAACGAGGACTTAAGCAATGTAGGTCATTTGCCACTACACCGGTGGCTTAGTTAACATAATTTATAATTTTCTGGTGCAGTGTTATTAAAGCGCGCAGCTGGGTGCCGCGCGTTAGTGCCAGACAACAAAAGCACCTTAGGTTATTTAAGGCAAGGCACACTCAATTGAGTGCATACCCTGTTATAAAGCCTTAGATGGAAAAAGCCCTCACAATTGGAGTTTTCTAATTTCTAAATTACTATGAATAAAAAGGTTGCCAGATGTCAAGCTTCTTATCCAAGGAAAGAAACCATCTTATATAGAATCATTTTTTTTTTCATCCCAAAAATTAATTTTAACTCATTGGTGGTTCTTGTTTTATCATTCCACTGTTCTAAATCAAGAAGAAAATATTTCCTGTTCAATCCTCTGGTGGATTACCAAGGAGAATCATGTTTGGATAATATATGTAGTTATAAATGCTAGAATGTTGGGATCTTTAAACGGTATTCTGAGTTATCTATTTTGTTTATTAATCTTTAATTCTTATTGGGCCTTTATGATTTCTCCACAGCCAAGGTAAATTACCAGCTGCGGAAGGGGACAACACTGATCAACAACAAGCTCCTCCTGAGTTTGAGAAAGTGCTTGAATCAAATTGTAATGTTTCACCTGACGCTGACTTGAAAGATGACCGGTCCAATCAAGAAATGCATCTGCACCCAGAGAGTAATCAGAGCAACATCCCAAATGTCCCAAGCTATGGGCTCAGTTTCATGCCGGCATCAACAACTCACCTTTCACAGTTTGATGGACCTGATGCAAGGATCCATGATGTTTCTCGTCTGACAAACCTCGTTGTAAGCACTTGCTACTTAATTGTAACAGTAATATATATACATATATGTATTTGATTTAATTGGTTACTCCCTTGCATCCCCTCAGTTGGCTATGGTTTAAAAAAAATTATTGTGGCTTCTGTATTTTTTTGTATGCTTCTGTTTCTACTTCTTTATTTCTATAGTCCATAGTGTGCTTTAGTAGCATGGAATATGATGAGAAAAAGAATCAGCTATCATAGGTTCCAGCAAGCTTCAGATGATAGTCTGTTTTTCCTTTTTCATAGTGACATCAAATTATAGTCTATGCTTTATACTATTATAATTACATGCTTCTTACACTTGAGTTGTCAAATTTGTAGAGTGGTAATTCTCCAGCTCCATCTGGTAGTTCAACTCCACCTATTCAGAGCTCTGTTGCTGCAGCACCACAAGCCGTTCATCTTTTCCGGCAGCCATTTCCACCTAATTACTTCCCTTATCCCCAGTATCTTTCACCTTTTTATATGCATCCAATGCATCAGTTTCTAAGCCCCACTGGGATTCCTCAACAACCTTCAACCGGCAACGTATACATGCCGCCTGGGGCAACTCCACCTGGGGTCAAATTCCCTCTACCACAGTTCAAGCCTGGAACTAATGCAGGAAATCCTGCTCACCTCGCAATTCCATCTGGCTATGGTCCATTGACTTCTCCCCCTATTGGTTTCAATTTACCTGTTCCATCAGTGACTTCCGGAAGCTCTAGCAGCAAGGAGGATATTGCAGCATTGCAGTTGAAGGAAAATCATATATACACAACTGGACCACTGGTTGGTTTTGCTGTCCTTTTCTTTTTATATTTCCTCCCAACCGTATTTCCATATAGTTTGTTTTACCACGATGGATTATATGCCATTGTATTAGTGGGATTAATTTTAAGACAATGCTTTGTTTTCTTGGCAGAACGAAGGTTCAGCTCTTTGGATGCCTGCACCAGGGCATGATTTATCCAACTTGCAGGTTAATTCATTATACAACCTTTCCCTTCACGGCCAACAGCTTCCTTTCTCTCCTGCACAAGCTGGTCATGGTGCCTTTGCGGGACTTTATCAGTCGCCACCACAAACAATGGCTGCTCCATCCAACATTAACACCCTACTACAGCAGTCTCAACCCATGGCTGCAGCTGTGGGAACTGTAGGTCCCCCTACGGGCCCTTATCAGCAGCCTCAACTCGCACAGGTAAACTGGAAAACTAGTTACTGAACCATTAAAAATCTTATGATGTCGCAATCTAGAAGAAATCCATTGAGCAACTTTTCGGAAGGTAAAACACTGAATCTCTGGCCTACTCTTGGAATGTATATACTAAAGGCATCTCAGATATGTATTAGAGTTATTGTGGTGGGGAGAATATGGTTGTTGCTGACTTTGTTTTGCCCTTTCGTCCCGCCATTTCTGTTGGTAGTGTTGTTCTTGGTAGCAAACCTTTTGTTTGTTGTTCGATTCGGAACTCATATTATTCTCATAAGAAAACTCTATAGGAATTTGAAGAGGTCAATTAGATTAGGTGGGATTTTGCCAAAATTTTCCTTTTTTGTCTTGATAATGTCTCACCTGTATATTAAATTTTGGATCGAATAGCGAGGAAATGATGATATATAAAGCTGTAATTGGTATATGAGGAGGTTATTCTATTTAATTGAAATTTGAAATCAACAGCTACCTCAGTTACTTTCTGGACCTGCTTATTTTATGCACTTTATAACTTTGTTATCGACTTTAAAGCTGACTTAAAATTTGATTATTTTCGGGCAAAGCTAAAGCATTTCTACTAATTTTAAGAATAATAAATTAAAGAAAGAAGCTGAGACTACAAATTTGATTATTTTCGGGCAAACCCTAAACCTATAAAATGAATATGCAAAAGAATTCGATCTAGTTAAACTTACCAAAAATCTATATCAATCAGATGTTGATTTGAGGATCATTAAAGCATGCACGAAAATATAATTATCTGAAATGTGGTAAAAAAAAAAACAAGAGACTCCTGAATGGGAGCAGTCAGGGTCACAGTTGTGATTATTGTTTCACGAACAATATAATGTAAACACTATAGGTTCAATTGTGTCGCTGTTGTTGCTCCAGGTATTCGTTTTCCTTCACAATGGCGTCAAGGTCTGCTTGTAGCTTGTCTGCATTTAACCTTCGGGCAGACATGGCTGCAAGTTTCTTTTCGAGATCAGCTGTTTCTCTTCTGATTCGATCGGTTGCGAGAATTTTCTCAGAGATTTGCTCAAAGCTATCATGGGTGCTGGTGAGCAGTCTATAAACCTGTTGCCGGTCCGCATCTTTCTTTGCTTCCCTGCACGTACACACTTCTTTGTAAAGCCAGAAATGGAGGGCTCAAAGAGAGCTGAAGTAGCAGTCGGTACATACCGGAAGACAATTTCATCCAAGACAGCGTAGGTGCGATGAAGGCTCTCCTGAATGGAATTGCTTTCTAGCTGGAGCACCCTAGTTTCTCTTAAGATGCGTTCTATGTCAGAGTCGAGTTTGCCACCATTTTTCGTGATCTCCTTTATTCGTTCGATATAAGACCTTCGAGATTCCACCTCGGGCTGCTTCTTGAGATCAGCGGTAAGTTTCAAGCGTTCCTCTTCCCTATAAAATTACCAAGATACAAAGTCTACATCAAGGCAAAGTAATTTAGAGGATGTGCACAGACAAGTGTGTAAAGATTCTTTCTACAAAACTATGTTGCTAGTACTTGAGTGTGAGCGTCGGGTGTAAGTATGCATTTGACACAGTACAGTCAGACAGTCACCTGATTCTGTGGAACACAGGTAGACTCAGTGGCGGATGTAAGGTTATATTGAGGGTGGGAACGTGCCCACCTTGAAAATCTGAATTTACTTTACTAGTTATCCATTTTACTGGGTGTGTCCACCCTGAAATTTTATTGTGCCCACCCTGCAAATCTAAATTTCTTTTATTGGTTATCTATTTTACTGAGTGCGTCCAACCTAAAATTTTACTTGTACCCATTTACGTACAAAAAATGTTATGTTGTTAATACTTAATATGTGTTCTCACCCTAAAAAAAGAATTCTGGATCCGCCACTGGGTAAACTACTGCAGAAAACAACATTGATTATACTGTTTCATCTTCCAAACAACACTAAAGATGGAAAATCCTTTGTGACATATCATTTTATGTTAAGAACAACAGCAATGTGCAAAAGATACTAGACTTTCGTTCAGATAACATACCTTCTTTTTATTTCAGATGAGGTAAACTGCATTTCTAGCTCGATTTCTCTCAACTTTTGGAGTTTCTCTAGAGCCTCTGGATTGTTTGCATATAAACATTCCTCGAGGTTTCTTTTTTTCTCTTCAATAGGTTTACGGAAAGCATCCCTGCAAAGGAAAAAAAAAGATGATGCCAAGTTAAAGTTGACACTGATGCTGGTATGCTCCCAAAACACTGGACTCTTCTTTCTTAGTAATAACTTGTACGCACAACCAAAATGGTGTGAGTGAAAAGCATAGAAAAGATTATTATGAACAATGTTATCATACCACTGTGACTCTAGTTCCAGAATATTATACTTTTTGGCATCAATCTGCTTGTTAAGTTGCTCCAAGAAAAAATCCATAGGATGACTTTCATCAAATGCCATATCTGCTGCCACCTTCCACAATCCAAGCTCTTCCTCAAGATGCTGCATTTGTAAAGCATTTGCTTTCAATTCCTCCTTAAGCACTTTTTCTTGAGATAGCAAGTTTTCTGCTTCATACCGTCTCTAGTAAAACAATGGAGATCAGATACACTCATACACAGAAGAATGAACATTTTAGGCTTAAGGGTGTAAGAAGCCCCTAAACTTTAAAAAATCAATTAAGCCCTTGAACCAAGAAATTTAATCAATTAAGCCCTTTAACCAATTTTGACCATTAAATCTTGACAGTTTTTTTGGATCTGTTGGTGCAGTGCGTTGTGTCACAGTGTTTTCACTTGACATTTGCAGAATTATTTTATTTTATAAAGTTCTGAAAATTCTAAAAAACTTATAAAATTTATAAAAAAATATTTTCTCAAAAAAAATTGTAAATGCAATAGGATAGAACTGTAGTGTATCATGTGCCTAGTAATATCTAAAGAAAAAACTGTCAAGATTTAATGGTCAAAGGGCTTAATTGATTAAATTTCTTGGTTCAAGGGATTAATTGAGTGCAAAAAAGTTTAGGGTCTTCATTGATTTTTTTTCCCAAAAGTTCAAGGGCTTTTGAATCCTGTTTAGAAGCTTGAGCTTGAACCAAAGTTTGAGCATTGAAGTTCAGCTTGTGTTCTATAGAGTTTACTCCTAAAGCTCGAGCTTGAATTGAGATGAAATCAAACTACATGAGCTTGCTCGATTGAGCTCATTTACATGGTAGAAAAATGAGCACCATTCCCATCTTAAACTTGATTATTTGTGCTCGAGCTCAAGTTCATATTGAGATTTTTCAATACTAAGTAAAAAAATGAAAAAAAAACCTAGATTAGTCGCACAATCTACTAAAGTCGAGCATCAAGATACCCAAATTAAGCTCACTCAGTGGCTTACATCTTTTGATGTCAATCCCCATATCTAAATTTAAGGCCATCTGATTTTCCTTGGACACTATAACAATGCTGTTATAGACTAGAAAAAGGAAGAACCTCTTTGGAAGCCAATATTTAGTTTTTACTCA
This sequence comes from Hibiscus tridactylites, assembly GCA_958450335.1. Classification (NCBI taxonomy): domain Eukaryota; kingdom Viridiplantae; phylum Streptophyta; class Magnoliopsida; order Malvales; family Malvaceae; genus Hibiscus; species Hibiscus tridactylites. The sequence continues at coordinate 5,437,293 of OY288267.1, forward strand.
AAATTTAGTTTATAGTCAAATAAAGGTACCTTGGAGTTCGTCTCTTTGGGAGAAGTTGAAACATCTTCATCATCTTTGTGATCTGCAATTTCTTCATTTCTAGATGCAGCGCTTGATTCCGCAACTTCAGCATTTGAATCACTAAATAGGTCATGGATGACTGCTGCATCACCGGTCTTGATCTCGGATGATTCTGACAATTCATCTACTCTAAGATCTTGCAAGATAGCTTCAACCTTTTGAAGATTTTGATCGACCTCTTCCTTATCCAGATTCTGAGTAAAAGACTCCGAAACTTTCTCGAAGTTATCCTCCTCAAATTTCTGTCTCAAATCAGAATTTCTTTTCCCAGAAAATTTTACAGCTTCAGAGGAAGCAGAAAGCTTCTCCACCAAAAACCTTACCAGCTTATATAAGTCCTCTTCTGATGGATATAAGAACTGCCGTAAGCAATACATATAATTTGTTCTAAGCATAATTTCAGAACAATAATAATAGCCGAAATAAAAGGAATTCACGGTAACTTGTAAATTTTATTTTACTGAATCTATAGTGCACGAAATAGAGCTACAAATCCGCATTTATCCTGTATTCAGATTCATCTTTTTTTCTTTCTAAAATCCACAGATCAATTCATCCATAAAATTAAATGTTTCATCCAAATCTACCATAGCCAATAAGAAATTATCATTACAAAATCTAAAATACTATAATTCACCCATAAATCGGTATCATTCCATTTGAATTCAGCTCCATAAATCACACGATGATCATTATTTAAAAAAACGAAGAAAAACACAGTACCTTGTGATAGTTCATGTCGCCAACATAGCCCAGATTCTTAAAAGCCAGTGAGATTTCGGAACAGATCTTGAACTTGTCATCCATGGAGATAGAATCTTCAATTGAATCGGGAAACAACACGTCGTTTTGATCGCCGACTTCGTTGATTCCGAGGGTGTTAAGTGACTGGCAGCAGACGGAAATCAACGTTGTAAGAGTTAAGTCGTTAAACGACGAAACGTTCTCCGGTATCGAAATGCCGAAACTGCTTAAGGATTTTAGCAGAATCTCTTGAGACTCTTCCATTGTTCTTTTTTTTTCGAAATTAAAACTAGAAACAAAAAGCTTTGAGCTGGGTTGTTTGCTTTTGAAGGAGAATGTCAAAGGAAATACCTAATTAAACCCTCTCGTTTCGATGGTGAATCGCATACGGTGCCGTTTAGTTTGCCACAATTTTATCGGATAAGATCGAGAAAGTATATCAAATATTTAGGTGACAATTTTGTGCAAATTTATGGTGAAGGTTTTTAAAATGAATAAAAATACATCTCAACTTTATGGAAGAAATACATAATTGATTTTTAATACTTTGAAAAGAAAGTAATTTTTTTTTAAAAATAAGTGATTAATTTTTGAAGTATGACATCCGATATTTTTTTTTGGTTATTTTACCCAACTATCCTATTATGTTTAATATTATTTACATTTCTACCATCCAAATAAAATTATGATCTCTCTCGTATGAGCATTAAAATAATAAAATATCGCCTTTTATGAAATTTTTTATTTATATAGAAATGAAGTATCGATGTGTCTCGTTAAAAAATTTCTCTAAACCTAATGGAAAAAAAAGAATATACGTAATAACAATAGAGTAACAACATAATAATTACAACTAAGATGAAGCAAGTCTTCACTTAACAGGTCAACAACATAAAACGGGGCAGAAGCCAAAGTAAATAAGTCGAACTTCGAAAAACTTGTATGTTTCGCCAAAACATCTGCAACTTGATTATACTTCCTAGCCATAGCACGAATAGAGATCTGTCAATCCTTTTGAATCAAGGTCTGTATAGAACGAGTGAGAGGAAGAGATAACCCATTGATGAATAAGCTTGACGGCTTGCGCATTGTCAGTTTCTACCTCAATACTTCGAAAACCCAACTCTCAAGCAAGAGAGGCCTAAAAAATACTCCACAATTCAACTTCCACAACTGAACAACAACCGATAAACTTAGTAAAACCATGATCCTAAATTATCCCTTAGCACCCCACCGCACCAAGCTCTCCCATAGTGAGTCAAACACGAAACATTCACATTCAGTTTAATCCAATCCACAGCCGGTGGCATCCATCAAAGCACAGGTCTCACTGTTGACAAACAGCCCTGTCTTCGACGGGTACCGGCTAGCGAATCCCGAGTGGTGGCTTGCAACTCGTCAATGTTGATATGACAAGTACTATGAGTTTTTATATTTTTTGATGCAACTTGTCATACCAGTCAAACAAGTTCTTGCAAAAAAAAGTGCTAGATCCAGAAATAATTTTGTTTGGATGTCGTGAACATAAGTAATACTAAAAATGAAATATTTAGATAAAATGGCCGATATTTTCGAATATAGATATTAATATATATATAAGAAATATTATGAAAAATTGAACTATTTTGAGTCGACACTCCACAACCACTATGTTGGAAAATAATCAGTTCAACAAAAAGTTTATGGTTGTCAACATACATGAATTCAACAAAGTAGATTGAAGCAAGTAACAAGATCTTCCAGCAAGGTCTTGCACAATTTCAGGAAAACATATATCATTTCCATATGCAATAGGAGATATAGGTTTAACTCACAACATCACACATTACTTCATGTATTTCAGCAGGAATTTCCTGTGGAAGTCATTCCTTATGGTATCATTAATGAAGCGCTTTTGAGGCTTGTTTTCACCGCGGGCTTGGTTCTTGAAGACCACATCATCATCCCACCTGAACGAAACAAAGATCGGGAAAGAACTTAGCACGTTTGCAATGTCAGGCTTTAGTTAAATAACACATGGGGGGAGTTTTGATTTCGCAAGGTACCTTCTTTTTACACCGAAAGATGTTGGATTATTGATTAGTGGGTTTCCCCGAAGAAGCTCAGCCTCTTTGGCTTTTAGCTGTTCTTCTTGCTCTAGTTTTTCCTGCACAAACATAAGCCATTTCTTTTGTTATTGATGAAATATTTCAAATGATACTCTATGGCGGTAAAATCAAGAGGACATAGAAGCTCAGAAGTTATGAGCAGTGAAACTATGGTGTATAGAGCTTACCTGACGGAGTTTCTCTTCAGCCTTCTCTTTCCTTATCCGTTCAAGCTCAGCCATAAGAGCTTCTCCGTCATCCTCATCATCATCGTCATCCTCATCGTCACTAAGACAAAAATTAAGATCATTAAAAAGAGTGAAGAAAAACAGCAATATCCAAAAGTTACCAACAATAACAAGGATAATTCTTTTACAGATTTCACACACAATGAAACTACAAGTTTTCACAATTTAGTGTTTTAATGACTTAGAAAGACAGAAACCATGAAACTATATACCATATGTTACACCGTGTCATCTGAACTATACAAAAAACATAAAGAATTCAATAATCTGAGAGATAAATTCTGCTAGGCTGCTAGCATAAAAAACAGGGATAGAGGCAGCAAGTAGAACCTTTCGTCGTCATTGTTGATTTCCACATCAGAATCATCAGCGTCAACACTGCGTGGAACAATTCGATCTTCAGCCTCCCTTTTTGCCCCTACAAGTGACTTACGCAGTTAGTGAAGTGCGTTGACAGCACATTAATTCGATAACAAATAGGCAAGTTGGCAATTTACCTTCCAGAAGAAGATGGCTTCCCCTCCTATGATCTCTATCATCTACAAAAATATACTCACATATTAAGAACAAAATGATTTTGGAAAGTTATGGCGACCCTAAATATAGAAGAAGAGAATTCGTGCAATATACAAGGAACAGTTGCTAAATTGTTTTCCTCTTTACCGTTATAGGACTTGTCCTTTGATGAGAAATGCCTTCGTTCACGCTCTTCAAGCTCATCACGGAGGTTTCTCTTCTGCAACTCATCATGGGTGTCCTGCCCATCCTTTCTGCATACTCACACATGCAAAACAAATCGATTATTGAGCTCATTTATGATACAAGTAGAGCTACAATACATCTGTAATGCTTAGAAATAGGATTTTGAAGTATGCTGTTCCAACTCTTCATTTTTCTTGAAATACCCATGTTTTGACATTTGTGCCCAACGCACGTATATGAGGATATGACCTCCAAAAATCCTACAAATACATGAAGAAATTTGGAAAAGTTTGACTATACCCCTATGAGACACGTACACATATCAGACACACTCAAGCCAAAGTTAAAGTAACATAGGTTTTGGATACAGAAAACCTCCAAAATCAACCCTTGTAATACATCACTTCAACATCATACAGGTGAAATGACAAGAAGACCAGGATAACAGTAAATACCTGATGAACAAACAAGATTCATTTTAGACAGAATTGTTACCTTCCATATAAATACATCATACATTCAGTTAAGAACAAAAGCAAAGCAAACAACATATCAAAATATGTTTTAAAACCCTAAATTTTATTTTTGGGGCATTGACACCCTAATGCATGAGAAAACAATTATAAACATTATAGAGAAGTTAAAAAAAAGAATCACCTAGGCTTTAGATTAGTATGAGCTGCAAGGTCCCTTGACGAATACTTCTGAGACGGGCCGAAAATGCGAGTACCGCCTTGTTCATTCCCACCTTTGGCAGGTTGCCATGTTGGTCTAGCAGCAGTTGTCATGTTTTCTTCAAGATGTTGTCAGCAAATATCTGAACCTGCCTAATTAAACATATATTCACATAAAACAATCAACACAAACTAATTGGAAAAACGAAATTCTTGGTATCTAAAAAGGCTAAAATTGTCAAGATTTACAATTAGGAATAAGAAGGAAGAGCTAAATTACTTGAAGAATTAGCACGGTTTATAAACAAACTTTATCATATAAGAACAAGTGCAAAAACCCTAATTCATTGGAAGAATTGATGCATACCCAATAACCAGAATCTGCCTAATTCAACATATATTCTTATAACTATGCAAAATAATCGGGAAAATGCTGGGTACATGAGAAAGGGGCTAAAAAGTTCAAAATTATCAACTCAAAATAAGAATAAAGAGCCAATAACTTCAGTAACTGGTTCAATTTAAAAACAAATTTGATCATATACGAAAAAGCAAATAACCCTAACTCTTTACAATTCTATTTTCCTCGGCAAACAAACAGATAAATAAATGAAGTTCCGACGATCAGAATAAACCCTAAATCAGAAAACAGCTTAAAATAAAGGAAAATTAGAGTTTTACCTTTTTCTGAACCTGCAACAAATTCGATTGGACGAACAAAACTCGGGAGAGGAAGAGGGAAAAGGGAAGAATTATCTTTCCCACAAATAAGCCAAATAAATAATACAACCCGTCGGATCCGAGTTAACAAGTTATTTTCGGTTAAATGGGTTGCTCGACTCGGGTCTAAGACTTGAAGATCAACCCAATTGAATTTCTTTACTTTAATATTGGACCGTGTCCTTTTTTGGGCCTTCTGACTTGGATTTAAGCTCAAATATTTTGTCCATTAATTTCATTTAGGTTAAAATCTACTCCGAATCCCCGTACTCTTCATACTTTTGGAATTTGGTCCATTTACTTTTGCTTTCAAGAATTTAGTTCCTCAACTTTTTAATTATTATAGATTTAATTCCATTTTTTTTCACCGTAATATTTTTATTAAATTTATTGATTTGATATTTTAAAATAAAAAATAAATTAATTTGACAACCAAGTTACAAAAATAAATATGTAATATATTTAAATTTAATGGTGTTAATAATTAAATTTAAATTGTTATATATATATATATATATATATATATATATATATATATATATATATATATATATATATATATAATTGAAGGAGTGAACACAAAACTCTGAACAAGAAGATGTTTATACCATTTAATCATTGAGACAATGACGAATAAGGACTCCACGGCACATTTTAATCATATGATTGACAAAATATGAATTGCTTTCTTCAACTTATTGCATTAATAAATGGTCTAAAATTGAGTTATTTTGACAAGGTATGTATTATTATAGTGAATTGGACATAAAAAAAACTAAAAATAATTAGTCAAAAATAATTGTTCAGTGTTATTATAAGAAAGTGTTTGTTCATTCATCATAATTTTTAAATACGACACACAATATACATATAAATTGTTTGAATTTAAATTATTTAAAAATAACATTATTTCATTTTCTACCGAAACTACTTCAATAGTTCAATATCACAGTTTTTTTAACCTAATCTAATAAATAAAACGAATATAAATAAGTACCTACTATAAACTATTTATAATAGAGTAATGTAAATATAAACCTAACGCAAAGAAAGGATATATACAATTCCCTCAAATGTCAACGATTTTGAGGAACATTGCTTTTCTTATTATTATTATTACCTTCTCGATTTTCAAGACTTCGATGTAACTAATTCAAGTCGATATATGTCATATATTTAGTTTTGTTAGATGGGTCTCTCAGAAGAAATTTTCTGCATACACAACACATCGAACTCGAGACATGCTTAAGCGATACAAAGTTACTTACTACATAGACCAAACACGTTGATATTACTTTTTAATATGCTTAGTAAATAATACATTGATTTTGAAAATGACTATCATCCATCCCTTGAACACGTGGCCATTATAAAATTCTCAGATGAAGCACATGTTGCTATCAATTGGTCAAATTTACGTTAAAATAAAAAAAAAAGACCACAATTTTTAATTCATCTATTTCTTTCGTGACAATGTATTTCGAAGATGTTAAACTTCAATGATTCCTAAATATATTGTAATTTCCAATCATTTGGAATGAACCACAAATACAAAAACATATTGGTGTTTTGTATAGAAAGTGAACCGATCGTGAGATAAATTGAGCTGATTTTCTTTGAATGTAGATTTATGAAGTATTCTGTCAAGATATAATTGTTTTATTAAATAAAACTTAATCATGTAAGAAGTTGATAATAGGGTTATAGAACCTTCATGGTATATAATAACAAGATGATTAATGATTTAAATGACTACGTGCAATTTATTAAAGTGTGGTTTTTAATTTTTAAAAAAATTAAATGTTTGTTAATTTATTATGTGTGTAATAATTAGGGGTAGGTGAAAAAAATTGTAATCGTTAATTGGTATAACATTACATTTTTACATGTTAATTAACCTAACTGCTAAGGTTAAATAGTTTCAATTAATTGAACCGTTAAAAAATGATGTCAATGGTTAACATATATGTTAACCATTATTAAAATATTTATACATAAAATGAAGTTTGTGATTAGAATCTCTTTATCTAAGTATTTTTAAAAAAAAAAATTAATATATAATATTTGTCAGAGAGATAATTTCATTATTCTAAAAAAATAATGAACATTTGAAAAAAAAATTGTAATATGTTACAAGTTAACCTATAACTGGTTAACCACTATAACAATTAATCGTTAAAAAATAGTTATTAATCGTTTCTTAACGGTTATGTTACGGTTTAATAATCATTATAACGATTAATCAAATGTTTAGGTTAAACGGTACAGTTAACTTACCATAACAACCCTCGTAATAGGTTAATTTTTGAATAATAAATTAGTGTAAATTCAAAATGTATGAAGTACACCAATATTTTATTTTTCTCTATGTTTTACTCGTAATCTGTATCTAATCTTATATATTTTTTTTGTAAATAGTTAATTCAACTTATTTTGAATTTTCCTTTTTAATGGAAATTTTGTGTATCCGTTATTATTATACATATACAGAACTACACTTGTACTAACTAGTAACTACTAAGCTTTGATGGATATGTCAAAAAGGTGTTGGGCGATTTTAATGAAATTAGGCGATGGTCTTAAAGTCGTTGAGCCTTATTTAACATAAACGAGTCTAAAGGTCTTAATTTCCCTAAAATAGCTACAATTGTTTATAAATTATTCTAAAATATAAAATTATAAGTCAATATATAGTGAAATATATATTTTGCTCCAAAAATAATAAAATTGTGAGTTAGTCCTTATAAAATTATTAAATTATAAATTAATAAATTATATTTTGACTCTACAAAAATATATAATTCGATTTTATTTCTAAATATTTTTTTTTGAGAGATGACGGTAAGGCACTTTTCTCGGACAAAATATTAGTTAATCCTAATTTTTTTGTTGAAATATTTTGGATAAAGCTTGATCAAGTCATTGGATTTGGTTACCTATCCTACATTGGTCTTGAAGTATTATTTTAGACCATATTAATCCTTAAATTTACATTTTAAAATATAAATTAATAATTTCTTTTAATGTCATTAATTTATATTTTTTATCCATATGGGTTTTTGAACTTATTTTTTGTATTTACATCAATTCCACACCATGAGAACAGATCAAAACAAAACAGAGTAAAAGTCATCCGATATGAACAATATGAACAAGCTGAAATTATTGTTTTATAGAGTAATGTTTTGTTTTGTTTTTTTTTGTTTGATGTTTGTGGCTTTAACTCGTTTTTATTTCATAACTTTTACTTTGTTTTTAAATTGTATTTCATTTTCTTTTTAAACTAATTTTAACGTTGATCTTTCAATATTCTCTGGTTTTTTTACAGTACATGGACTAAATTGATTCATTTAACAATAAAGGGACAATTTGATTCACTTCCTATAATGCAGACCCAACTAAAACGTGTAAAGGTGTGTGTTTATGCTTATTTGAGATAACAAATTGAGTTGGAACATGATCTAAATATGATTTTTTTTACAACGGAAAAAAGATTTTGAAGGAAAATACAGTTTTCATGATCACCCAAGCCCAGCAATTTAGATATTTCAGGCAATTTTCATGAGTTAAACTGATTCACATGTTTCGTAACCAAATGAAGAGAAACATTATTGGAGTTTTATTTTAAATACTAACCCAAAACACATCCAATACGTTTTAGTTTAATCTAATCATTTAATAAATTTAAATTTTGAATTTTAATATGAAAAATATTTCATGCACAAGAGCACGGGTGGTGAAAACTTTTTGTTTCTACAAATGCTCTAGTTTAAGATTTAGGGTTTATGTGTTTAGAATTTACGGTTTATATGTTAAAGTTTAAGGTTTAGGGTTTATGATGATATGTTAGATATTTAGATTTTAACCTATAAAGACTAAACTATAACCATGATCCCTAAATTTTAAGCACATGAGCACAAACTCATAAACCATGAACCATAAAATATATCATCTAAACCTTAAAATTAAGACGCTTATAGAAACAAAAAGTTTCCACTATCAGTGCACAATATAATTATCCGTTTAAGATATTATAAGAATTCCATCTAAATTGATTTCTTATTATAAAATAGAAAATACATTTTTTGGAATGTATAGTTTAAAATGAGATCTACTAATTGGTCTACTAGCTAAGAATGTTCATCTTGCCTTATCTTATATGTGTTTGAATCTCGATATGAGAATTGTAATACTTCACTATTTAATAAAAAAAAGCGTATAATTTAAAATGTTTAATTCGTATTTGTTGTAACTTTGGATAATTGACATATAGTAATATGGATTAATATCATATACACAATTTCCACAAGCGCCTTAGTTTTAGGGTATAAGGAGTTAGTTTAGAGTATAAGATTTAGGGGTTAGGTGTAGTTGTTTAGAATTTAAGGATTGTTGTTTCAATTTAAGGTTTAGGGTATATAGGTTAGAGTTTAGTTTTTAGGGTAATATGGTGAGAATTTAGGTTTTAACCTATAAACCCTAAATTATAACACTAAACCTTAAATTGAAACAACTATCCCTAAATTCTAACCCTTACACCTAAACCCATAAACCATATACCCTAAACTAACTCCTTATATCCTAAAACTAAGGCGCTTGTGTAAACTTTCAGTTTCTACCGCCTGTTTATAAAATATTTATCCTAATAATATTTCATTTAAATTAAGATAATTTACGAATATATTTTTTTTAAATTTCTAGGCCGATTTATATAAGTTGATATTTTATTATTTATTTACTTAAAAAAACGCACCCGAATTACTGGCGAATACGAAGCTGATTTGCGCCAATAGGGATGATCCCTGAACATAATAATATTGTGTGGGAACGACTTGGTTGGATTTGGTGGCCAACAACAGCCCACGCCAAAAAGGGTAAAAATTTGTCCTTTAACTACTGTACCCGCCACGATTCAAAATATTTTACATGAATATGATTGAGTTTATTATGGAGAAAACAAAACAAAAATCTGTTTACCACTTTGATAATTAAAGTTTTTAATTAAGATTAACTCAAAGTTGAATTAAGATATTGCCTTTATAAGAAAAAAAAAAGAGAGAATGAAGAAGATTTGCAGTTGAAGAAGCAGTGCTTTGCTTACATAAGAAACAAGAACCCTCAGCGAAGTTAGGCCAAAGGTTAGCTTTCCTCCTGGTTCGCCTCTTTCTTTTCACTTGGAATCAAAGCAAAGGTTCATTTTTTTTGTTTTGTTTCAGTTGATTTCTGGTCACCATCTCCGACCCAATTTCACCTTTCGTCTCCTTTTTGTATCATTCTATATATCTCCTTAAATACCCACCTGAGTTTTTCAGTTTTTGTTTGTGTTTCTTGCTTTTTTGGGGGGTGAATTCTTTGTAAAAGTGTGGGTTTTTGTTAGTTTTTGAGGGTTGATTTTCTATCTGGAGATGGGTTTTTTTTTGTTATCTTGATATGGTGGGTTGTATGCAAGCTTTTCAATTCAACAGTTTGGCTGCAGCCTAAGCCTACCTGGTGTTTGTTTTATTAACTAGCTCAATATCATATATTGATGATCATCAGTTTCATATGATTGCTGGTACCGTATAAATTTGGTTGAGAGTTGGAAATTTGGAATCATGAATACCAGATACACTTTTCAACCAGATTCAATGTGTAATTCAAGTACTGCTGTTCCATTTTCATCGAATCCTCTTGGGGAAGAACATAGGATTGCTGTCGGTACGCGTAATAGGTTTCCTCGTGCCTCGTCTTCTTCGATCTTGGTAAGAACGGCGATGAGGGTGTCTAGAGCGAGGTGGTTTATCTTCTTGAGAAGAGTTTTTCATTACCAAAATGGATCAAGGTCTGATCTTGGGTCCAACCCTTTTAATTCTAGTACTTGGATGATGCTGGAGTTCTTGGCTTTGGTTATTCAAATAAGCATCATTTCATTCACTTTGGCTATTTCAAAGGAGGAGAGGCCTATTTGGCCTATGAGAATATGGATCGTTGGATATGACATTGGTTGTATTGTTAGTTTGTTACTTCTTTATGGGAGTTATCATCGCCTTCACGTTACTCAAGGCGATCGTTTTGGCCTTTCCGAGATCGAACAACAAAGAACAAATGAAGAATCAAGGTAAGCTTTTTATTACTTGATTTGATCTTGCTTGTTATTCTTCATGGTTTCATAACAGAATGAAAGGTTTCATTTTGGCAAATATCATATTAGCATTTACATGACACATCAAGCATTAGGGAAAGCCTTAAACTTCTTTGTTTGTCTATTAATGGAGATTATGGTATGTTCAGGAGCTCACATTTGATGAACAAATGCCGGACTTCACTAGAGCTGTTCTTTGCGATATGGTTTGTAATGGGAAATGTTTGGGTGTTTGATTCTCGATTTCGATCCTTCCATCAAGCTCCGAATCTCCACGTACTTTGTATCTCATTATTGGCTTGGAATGCTGTGAGCTACTCTTTCCCATTCCTGTTGTTCCTTCTCCTATGTTGTTGTGTGCCACTTATCAGCAGCCTCCTAGGTTACAACATGAACATGGGTTCCATTGACAGAGGAGCATCTGATGATCAGATCTCCAGGCTGCCTAGTTGGAGATATAAAGAAATCAACACCAACTTAGAGCTCGATCACGATTCGGACCGCAACAAAAACCGGGCAAACGAAGATCCGGTAAGTCATATATATACTCTTTCATCACAAGAATGGTTTTAAAAAAAAGAAGGTTAATCTTGCAGGCTAACGGGTCTTTTTCCTTGTTTCTTGTGGTTGAATTTGAAAAGGAGTGCTGCATTTGCCTAGCCAATTATAAAGACAAAGAAGAAGTGAGGCAGTTGCCATGTTCCCACATATTTCACCTCAAGTGTGTGGATCAATGGCTCCGGATTATATCTTGCTGTCCTCTTTGCAAACAAGAACTGGACACGTAGAAACTCGGACTTGGATGTGAGAGTCAAATACGAGTACATGTCCAACATAGTAAGGTTCAATTTTTTAAAGTTTTTTCAAGATCACCGTACCATGTTCGGAAATGCGTCGAATGTGGACATTTTAAGAAGATCGAAGGATCGGAATTCACAGCAAAAAAAAGCTTTTTTATGAGAAAAAAACAATTATTTCCCCTGCGAAGTCCCTTCTGGTGTGATTTTTTTTGTTTGTATATTTACAAAAGGTTACCTGAGTGAGTTATTTGTACAGTGTTCCTCACCAGTAACCAAAAATCTTACTGAAGTATAGTGTTTATGATAACATTGAAACAGGACGGATGTGTAATTTAATTGCATTGAAAAGGGTAGAAATTGAAAGTTCATGCTGAAAAATTAAATTACCTTTAAACCTTCTTATTATCCTTCATGCTGAAAAAGAATGCGTAGTGAGATTTGATGATGGGAAGTTTTAGTTTTCAAATAACAATCAAATTTGAGTCCAAAGTTCATAAATCTATCTCAAAAGTTTCGGTAATGATTTGAGAATAAATAAATAAATAAATAAAAGTTTGAAGGTGAAAACATTCACTAAGATGATGATTCATAATGAAGATATGTGCCTAAGTTTAATAAAGTCCAGAATGTCATCATTATGCATTCAATTATATTGTATTTTTTCAATAAATAGGCTCCCAAGCTTGAACTTTAATATTATTATTTATTACTTTATTCAAAAAAAATATTATTATTTATTACTACAAATAAGTCGAAAATAACTAATTTGCAAAATAGTTAAGGAGGGCAATATAATTTAAATCTTATCCAAATCTAATCGAAAAAAATTTGAACTCGAACCTGAAAAAAAATTCGAGTCTTAATAGGAGGTGGATCGAATATAGACATTGCTATGATTCGATTCGATTCGAATCTGATCCATATATAAATCCGAATAAAAATATTTAAAACTCTTAGATATTAAAAAATATAAATATATATTAAAAACCTAATTAAATTGAATTGAAATTATATATATCTAATATATATAATTTTTGAAATTGAAATCCTAATATAAGTTGAATTAAGATTATAATGGCTATGAGAGATCTAGCCGTCATTAATATTTTTTTTTTGGAAAAACCCTCTAAATAGTTTAGAGAGTTTTATATGATCGTTTTAACTGGGTAAAGTACATAGAGTTATCGTTGCGGCTTAGAAATAAACATCGTGTATTGTGATTGATATCTATCTTCTCTAAATTCAGAATTCCAGAGTTAAACAGGTAATTCTTCATCCTTAATCACCCCGATTAGTTTGATAAAATTATTTGTTATTTTTATTTAAAGATATTTGTTTGAACTGTTACTTTGAAAAAAAGAAAAAATTAATTAGATTCAGCCTTTCGGATTTAGATTTGAATTTTAGATATTTTTTTAGATCATACTCGAATTTATGTAATCAAACTTGGGTTCAAACTTAAATTTTTTTAAAGTTCAATTATTAATTAGATTGGACTTAAACTTTACAAAGTTCGATCTAAGTCCGATCCACTGTCATCCCTAAAAATAGTGTATGAAATGGACTGCCTCCCCTCCGAAAAAATCTTTTATAAGGTTTTATATGATTTTATTTAAATTCTAATTAATTTTTATTTAATTTGTCTTGTGTTTAATATTGTTATTTTTAATTTTGAATTACAATCTTCTTTAGAAATAACAATTCGATTATAAATTTGTATATTTACAAGATCTATTTTTAACAAATTTAAATAATTTGTAGATTCGGATTTAAAAAATAAATAATCGATTAATAAAAATAAATTGTAAACTCATCGGTTAATCAAAAATAAAACCATTGTAATTACAATGCTATCATTTAAAAAAAAACCGATTAATAAAAAAAACAATACGGCGCCGTACTAGGTTTCCTTCGTCCTGATGAAGCTCTTCTTGTCAAACGAAAAGCAACCTCCCTATCAAAGTATCAGCATCAGACGCCACGTACTGTAAAATTTTGGCAAATATCTAATTATTATTTAATTAATTAATCATTATATATATACTTTTTTATTCTCAATTAATTAATTAAAAATATTCAAATAATTTTTTTTCATGTCTGCATATATATATATAAATCATTGAAATCTCCAGCTCTCTCCATTTTCTTTTAATTCACTGCCGGTTTCACAGATTTTCCATACTGCACCCATTCACTCTCCCCAAGAAAAGGTAACAAATAACATGTTTTTTGTTCCATAATTTCGTTTTTTCCAGTCTGTTTGTTTTCCGAGAAAATTGACAAGAACGTTTTCTTGAAATCTTTGTTAGCTTAAAGTAAATAGTTTCATTTAAAATTTTCCATGCTTTCGATAGGTTTTGATCAGGTTTAATTAGATTGGATTCTGATCAGGTTCAATTTGTTATGAGTGTGTGATTTTTTAGGTTTGAATTGATATATATATATTCTTATCATTCCAAATTTTAACTGCTGCAATTTCTTGAGAAAATTAAGGCTCAGTCATTTGTGATCAACCTGGACGTAACGGGAAATTATTTAATTATATCATTACTCTCTCTTTTTTCTTTCGTCGCTTTGTATTTCTTGATTCTTGAATTTGCTGTATGCATTGCCTGATTGTATTGATCATATCTAATGCGTGAAAAGCGAACGCGAAGTCATTTTCCTCAGATATTTCTTGAATTAATTTGTGCAACAGATATTGTTTCGAGTTTGAGGACGCCAAGCATACTGATTTTCACAGATCAGGCTCAAACATTTCGGTTTGAAGCATACAGATATTGGTTGAAATCTTGGTTTCATGTTGCAGTGCTTCGACGGATTGAAGCATTTATTTGCTTCGGTATTGCACTGTTGTGATATTGATTTGCGCAAGCAACCCAGAGGTCTCGAGGATCCTGAACTTCTCGCAAGGGAGACAGTTTGTATGTTATCAATCTTTTACTCCTTGTTAGAACGATCGTGTCGATGCTTTGCATAATTCAACATCTTCTTCGGAATTGGCCTTTGTTATTTTAGTAATTCATTTTACTGGAATTAGTTGTTTTGCTCACCTTGATGCAGTTAGTGTAAGTGAAATAGAAGCACTTTATGAACTCTTCAAGAAGATAAGCAGTGCAGTGATAGACGACGGGCTGATTAACAAGGTTTCTTTATTTACTTTTTTTCTTACATTTTATTGTGAATTAATACATTTTGTTAGGTTTTTCGAGTTTTTGAACTTGGATAGTCATTTTAACATTTAACTTTTGTTTATATTCTGTTTGGCAGGAGGAGTTTCAGTTGGCCTTATTCAAAACAAACAAGAAGGAGAGCTTGTTTGCCGATCGTGTAATTTTTTTTATCTAATGTTAATTGATATTTTATTTCCATTCTTGATAATAGAATTCCTGTTGATCTCATCATGCCAGTTATTTGTAGTATTTTATCTAATGTATATCCGATTTCACTGCAGGTGTTTGACTTGTTTGATACAAAGCACAATGGAATTCTAGGTTTTGAAGAGTTTGCTCGTGCTCTTTCGGTCTTCCATCCTAACGCTCCTATAGACGATAAGATCGATTGTATGTGCCCAATATTTTAAGTTGTCTGCAGCAAGTCCTCTATTTGTTTATTTGGCCATCACACATAATCATGTTAACTTGGTGGTTGTATCTAAATACTAGAAATAAAATTATGAACTGAAGCATGTTAGCTTCCAGTAGCCAAGTAATTCTTCTCTCAATTATTTTACTTTTTTTATTGCAGTCTCTTTTCAACTATATGATCTCAAGCAGCAAGATTACATTGAGAGACAGGAGGTACGTGCTGCGATTTCGATTCGATCATTTTTGTTTTTTTTTTCCTTCTATTTTACTGTCTCTATTCATAGTTTTTATTTATAGGTTAAGCAAATGGTAGTGGCTACACTTGCTGAGTCTGGAATGAACCTTTCAGATGATGTTATAGAAAGTATAATTGACAAGGTAATAACTCTACCTGATATAACTGAAGCTGTATTTCGTATAAATTTTGTTTTCTTGGGTCTAGTTTCTAGATATTAAGTTTCAGATATTTTTGACAGACTTTCGAGGAAGCTGATACAAAACATGATGGGAGGATCGATAAGGAAGAGTGGCGAAGTCTCGTTTTGCGACATCCATCCCTTCTGAAAAATATGACCCTGCAATACCTCAAGTAAGTTCCAAATATACTCCGTAGTAAGCAACATTATCAGCTATGTTGTCGTGAAAGAGTTACCGATAGTGATTTGTGCTCAACTTCAACTGCTCTTTGCTTGTTTCCTTGAGCAGAGACATCACCACGACATTCCCGAGCTTCGTTTTCCACTCACAAGTCGATGATACCTGAAATCAGTAACTGGATTAAGGGTTTCATATGGCCTTATTTCATACAAGGCTTGGCAGATTCAAATATAAATTGGAAAAGAGAGTGTCTTTGAAGTTTTGGTTCATTGGTTCATTTTTTTTTATTGTGTGTCCATATTCAACAGCTGAATATTCTGTTTCTTGTTCTCCTGAGTGTTTTTGGTTAATTTCAAATGGTCCTAATGTAAAAAAGAATTCTAGGACCATTTGAAAAGAATTTTCAATTTCTATCATGGAATATGGAAATCTTTGTTTGAGAATGTAAATGTTGAACAAGGCAAATAAGCAAATCAGTAGCAGTTTTAGTGAGATGCCAACCTTTTTGTTCAATATCAAAGTTGATTGTTCTGGTAAGTGGCAAGTGTTTTTGGGTTTATGTTTGAATAAAAAACACAAATGGCTTAAGAGCGTAAAATCCCTTGAACATTTAAAATAAAATTAATTAAGCCCCTAAACTTTTTTTACACCCAGTTAAATCTTTAAAATAAAAATTAATTAAGTTTTTTTTTTTATCAATTTTGACTATTAATTTCGACAGTATTTTTAAATTTGTTGACGCAGTGCATAATGTCTTCATATGACATTTTGAGAATTTTTTATTTTATTTAAATAATTTTTTAAAAGTTTTAAATATTCTAAAAGACTTATAAAATTTATAATTTTTTTTTAAATAAAGTGTTATTTATCCAAGAAATATCTAAAATTTTTGTCAAGATATAGTTAAAATTAAATGTTTTGATGTGAGGACTTAATTGAGTGGGGGGAAGGGTCTTAATTGGGTTTTTTCAAAAATTCAAGCCAAAACAAATTGCCCATTTCCCATAATAAAATAAAATAAATAAGAAATGCCGACGCTAAAACGGTGTTTAAGATAGAGATGTTTACATATTTTTAATTAATTGTCATTATTTAGTTTTTGTCTGTAATAGAATGTTCTAAGCTTTCCCACAAAGACGTGAATTCTAGTTGTTGCAGCTTAGGGTGAAATCATTTGAGTGATAGTTTCTGCCGTTAATCCATTTAAAACATCGTCATTCAGGTTTTGCCTATAGAGCATCAATTCAGTTTGCAAACACCATGGCGCCAATAATAAAATCTATAATATTCCAAAATATAAAAACATTTAAAGTTCACCAGAATTCCCCATTACAACAATATTAGAGCTAAAAGATGTCATCAGAATGAAATAAGAGTATGCATCAAAACATGTTCTTAGTCGACTTCCTCCATCTTGGAGCCCTCGGCATCGACGTCCTCTAATGGAGGCATCTCAGAGTCAGCCTCAGCATCCCCTGCATCCTCATCAATGCTCAGCCCAAGCTTCAACATCCTATGGATTCTGTTTCCAAAGGTGTTCGGGTCATCGAGACTGAACCCGGAGGTGAGGAGAGCGGTATCGAAGAGCAGAAGAACAAGGTCTTTCACAGACTTGTCATTCTTATCAGCATCAGCTCTCTTTCTCAGCTCTTCCATGATGGGATTCTCAGGATTGATCTCCATCGTCTTCTTGCTCGACATATATCCAGCCATACTGTTATCTTTCAAAGCTTGTGCCTTCATGATTCTCTCCATGTTGGCGGTCCAACCATACTCACCGGTTACCAAACAGCAGGGAGAATCAACAACGCGATCGGAGACCACCACTTTCTCAACCTTGTCACCTAAAACATCCTTGATGACCTTGCAGAGACCCTCGAATTTCTCCTTCAATTCTTCTTTCTTTTTCTTCTCATCTTCACTCTCATCAAGTTTGAGACCTTCCTTTGTTGCAGATACGAGCTTTTTGCCCTCGAATTCCTTGAGCTGACCGACAGCATACTCGTCAATGGCATCAACCATATAGAGCACCTCGTAACCTTTCTTCTTCAGCTTCTCAAGGAATGGGGAGTTCTCAACTGCCTTTTTACTCTCACCAGTTATGTAATAGATGTCGTTTTGACCCTCCTTCATGCGGGTCACATAGTCCTTCAAGCTGGTCATCTCATCGCCACTCTTGGTAGAGTGATATCGGAGCAATTCTGCGATCTTGTTTCTGTTCTGAGAATCCTCATGGATACCAAGCTTGAGGTTCTTGGAGAAGGCTTCATAGAACTTATTGTAATCTTCCTTGTTCTCGGCTATTTCGAAGAAGAGCTCAATGCACTTCTTGACCAGATTCTTGCGGATAACCTTCAAGATCTTGTTCTGCTGCAACATTTCTCTAGAGATGTTGAGAGGAAGATCCTCGGAGTCAACAATACCCTTAACGAAGCCAAGAAACTCAGGAATGAGCTCCTCACAGTTGTCCATGATAAAGACACGCCTGACATAGAGCTTGATGTTGTTGGGCTTCTTCCTCGTATCGAAAAGATCAAAGGGTGCCCTCTTTGGAACAAAAAGGATAGCCTTGAACTCGAGTTGGCCCTCAACTGAAAAGTGCTTGACAGCCAAATGCTCCTCCCAATCATTTGTAAGGCTTTTGTAGAATGCAGCATATTCTTCCTTGGTTATCTCCTCAGGCTTCCTCATCCAAATCGGCTTTTGTTTGTTCACCAATGACCACTCATGCGAGACCTCCTTAATCTTCTTCTTTTTCTTCTCTTCCTTCTCCTTTTCCTCGTCAACATCCTCAACTTTCCCTTCCTCATCCTTCTTATCCTCCTCATCCTCATCGTCCGAAATCTCCTTCTCAATCGTTTTCTCAATCCAAAGGGAAATGGGGTAGCTGATGAATTCAGAATGCTTCTTAATCAAGTCCTTTAAACGTCGCTCCTCGAGGTACTCGAGCTGGTCCTCCTTCAAGAAAAGGGTAATTTTAGTACCCCTACCAAGGTTCTCCCCGGAGGTATCCCTTGTGACAGTGAAGGATCCACCGGCTTGAGACTCCCACACATATTGCTCATCGTCATTGTGTTTCGTCGTAACAACAACCCTCTCGGCAACCAAGTAAGCCGAGTAGAAACCAACTCCAAATTGTCCAATCATACTAACATCAGCACCAGCAGCCAATGCCTCCATGAATTCCTTGGTCCCGGACCTCGCAATGGTACCGAGATTGTTCACTAAATCTGAAATAACAGAGAGATAATCACATTAACACCCCCTCTTCATAAAAATTCAACAGCTGAATGCACAAGAAAATGAAGCAATGATGAACTTACCAGCCTTGGTCATGCCAATACCGCTATCGATGATCGACAAGGTGTTGTTTGTCTTGTCTGGAACAATGTGGATAAAGAGCTCTGGTTGAGCATCAAGCTTGCTCTTGTCTGTCAAGCTCTCAAATCTAATCTTGTCCAAAGCCTGGAAACAGTTTTTAACAATAATTCAATATTGATAACCATTAAAACCCAGGAAAAGAAAACATATTTATACTTATACTAAAGTACTGCAGCCTGCAGGTTAAATTAAGCGTTAAAAAAACAGAATTTCATAGTCTTTCCTTTTAATTTCAATCTAAAACTTCCATACCTACAAATTCATAACATTAACAGAAATTATTAACTACAAAAAAGTAAACCAAATGATAAAATGGAAACCTTTATTAACAAATGTAACATGCAATCAAAGTGAGCAACCATGGAACAGGAAATTGCATAACTTGAAAACAAACAGAAAACCCACAAACTTTGCCATCATACAATCAAGAAAACTAAACCCACAAACATGAAAGCGAGAGAGATTTAGGCTTACATCGGAAGCGTTGCTGATGAGCTCGCGAAGAAAGATCTCCTTGTTGCTGTAGAAAGTGTTGATAATCAAGCTGAGAAGCTGGTTAATCTCAGCTTGGAAAGCAAACGTCTCTGTGTCCGACATTGATGAATAACTCAACACCCGGTTTCAAAAGCACCCAGAAAAAGGAAGACAAAGCGTAACAGTAAGAAGAGGATTATAATCAGATTTAGAATTAGAACTGGACAGAACAGAACGGTGAATTCATGAAATGGTAACGATGTTATATAGAAGTAGAACTCTTTAGGGTTTCCAGATCCTTCTAAATTGACCGTTTGCACACTTTTCATTTTTTTAAATGTTTTTCTCTTTCCTAAATGAAAGATTTGGCCAGTTTTGTTTTTCTAGATCCTTCTTTTTTGTTTCTCTTTTAAGTTTGTTTTTGTTAATAATATGAAATTTAATTATCCTATATGATAGGTTAAATTACACGGAAGATCCCTATAATTATTTTTAAATGTGATACTATTTTTCTTGTATTTTTTGTTTAATAATTTGAATTTCTTTTTAAAAAAATATGCGGTGATTCGATATATATATATATATATATATTAGCATCTTTTGTACATTTTATCGAAAATTATATTTTTTACATTTTCTTTTCTTTTCAAATGTGTAAAAAATGATCAACTATATAAGTATATATGTTAAGTTCTCACGTATTAAAAATATGTTAGATTATTTGGTTTAATTAATAAATTAAAATTAGTTTCAAGATTGACAATACGAAATTTTAAAAGTAAATAAAATATAAATGTCCAAGCATATTTATATAATTTAAAAAGGAATTAATTATGACAAAAGTATATTTGGCGGATGCAATTTATATAATTTGATGGGGTTTTAGTGAATAATATTTTGAGAATTAATCCTTGGACGTGTCAAAAAAAATCCTTCGATCCAACTTCCATCATAACTGAATTTGTTTAATGATGATAAAATTATGACTAAATATTATATTAAAGAATTTAACTCTCACTGTAGTCGAATTCATCGTAAAAAAACAGACGTTCAATGAATTGTTTGGAACTATTTATATAATGTTTATTTATTAAGTTAAATAAATAATTTTATTTATTTATTTAATAAACGAACGAATACAAACAAATATTTGTTTGGTTCGTTAATATTCACGAAAAGTTCGTTTATTGGCTCGTTTCTTTCCTTTTATTTGTTAACATTTTAGTAAAATTAGGGAGTAAATTGAACATATTCTAAATTTTGGAGTTCAACTTGTAAAGCATGATGAGCTTAGGACTAGTGGTATAATTTGATGATTTTTTTTCAATTAACATGTTCACTAATACTGAACGAACATGTTTACAGTGCTAAACGAACGAACATAAACCCTCTAAAAATAAATAAACGAACGAACATAAACCCTCTAAAAATAAATAAACGAACCAGAACACAACATTTTTCGATTCATTTACGCTCCAACATATATAAAAAGGATATTTGTAGAAAGGTATAATTGCTCTTTTTACCTTAACATTTGACTATTTGTGAGGAATTATCCTCTTGTCGTTTTGGTTTATTTTTTCCTTCAAATTTTTCATTTTGAATGAAGAATTATTAGTTAAGTAATGATTAATATTTTGACGTGTCACGGCATTTTATCTTGACATGTATTTATTGGTGTGAAATACGAAGAATTATTAGATAGATTTAACTTATCATATTATCTATAATCTCAGTCAGTAAGATCCGAAAAATAATGGCTGTAATAATAATGATTAGAGACATTGTTTTACGTCGTTCAGAAAAACAATAGCTACATACTTTGCTTTATATCATTCAAAAATCACTAAAGAATGAAAGCTTTGCCAATGTATGAAGACAATTTAGAAAAATATTAATTTAAATATTTTCAAAATTATACATGGTTTTTATTTTAACTTCAATCATAGGAAAAATATATGATGTATCGGTGGTAGAAATATTTTATTTCCACAAGCGCTTTAATTTTATGAGTTATAGATCCAGTTAAAGGTTTTATTGTTTAGTGGGTTAGAATTTAGAGTTTAGGGTTTAGAGATTAAGGTTTAAGTTTTTGGGTAATATATTGGGGATTTAAGTTTTATCTATAACCCTTAAATTCTAAGCACATAAACTTAAACCCCTAAACTAAATTAATAACCATAAAAATTAAAGCGCTTGTGAAAACAAAATATTTCTACCGCCTTATCTTTGATATAATTATATCAAGTAAACTCTCTCTAATAAACGTCTCTTGTATGTTAATTTCAAGCAAATTCATTTGTCCTTGGAAATTATAAAATTATACATTTTAAAACATTTTTTTATTTAATTAAAAGAAAAACATGATTTTATTCGGATTAATCAATGAGTTGAATATCCGTTGTAAAAAAAAAATAAAGGGAGGAGAAACATGATTTTATCCGGTTGCTAAATATCGTTTAACCAATAAAACGATGACATTATCGTCTATCAAGAAGATGCCACATTATCTTAGAAATATATATAACAGTAAACCCTAATTTGCTTCCAGAAAATAAAGTACTTCGATCCTTGAATAATAAACTCAATAAAACCTCGAAATCAATCAATCCTACGTATCACCCGCCCCTTTCTCTCTCTAATCATCCATTAAATCAGGTATTTTAATTCATAATCCTCGTTGTTATTACTGTTTTTTTTTCTGTATTAAGTAATCCGGGAAATAAATACTAATATTTTTCTGAATTAGTGAATTGAATCTGAAATTGATTTTCTTTTTGCAGTTAATTTGTTATTTTTGATATGGGTATTTATAGTTCTTTCAAAAAGATTTAGACATAGTTATAATGAATGGAGATCATCAGTGATTTTGTAGGGATTATATAGATTTTTGTTCCACGTTGTTGGATGAAGTATTACGTTATGATTGGGAGCTAAAGACTCTTTTTTTATATGTCGGTTCATTTTAATTCTATTTGAGTATAGCTCTATTTTGTTGTATGAGAGAGTTGATTGGTGTGGCATAGCAAAAGGCTAGTGCTCTGCATTGTAGTGTTTTGGTTGTGTTTGTTTGTAGCAATCATGATCATTTACAATGTTCAAAATCCAAGAAATAAAAGAAATGACTTTACTTGGTTTTCTTTAGCATGATTTTGCTTCTTAATGAATGTTCTGCAATTGGATTGCAATACGCCTTATTGTTTTAGCTTTTGCTTCTGTTGAACTTGTAATATGTAAAATTGAAAACGGTATAGCTTTCATGTGTATTGGTAAATTAGGGGAGAATATTGCTTTCTTATAATGATTTCATGAATGGGATAAGGATAGTTGTATCTGTAAATTGTTCTTTTTCTTCTTGGAAAGGAAATGAAAATGGACTAAGACTCAATTCAATCGACCCAGAGTTTATGTTGGATTTAGCTTCTATCTTGTTTGTGATATTGTATAGTTGTTTTCTCACTTGTAAGCTTTATTTGTAGGTCTAGCATATGGATTCTAAACCAGTTGAGGATATGTTAGAGGCCTCGTCAAGGGTCCATTTTTCTGGGTTCCATATGGATGGTTTGAAGGTAAACAATATTGAGAAGCCTTCAACCTCACCGGCTACTGACAATGCGCATAAACAACCTTTTATTATAGGTAAGTTTGAACATGGTTCTTCCGGATTTGTTGTGCTCGAAACATGAGCCTTGTTAATAGTAGTTACGTGTAATGTTCTTTTTTATTTCAGTTCATGTGAATATGGTTTAAAAACTAGATAAAGGCACTGAACCAATACTTATTTGGTTACTGCATTTGCTTTCTTTCACTTCTGTTATGAGCTTATTCTCTTTTTAATTTTCATGTTATCTAACTTTGGGTGTTATTGTTTTGTGCATCAGGAGTTGCTGGAGGTGCAGCATCTGGTAAGACTACAGTCTGCGATATGATTATTCAGCAACTTCATGATCAGCGTGTAGTGTTAGTCAATCAGGTAAATGTTCTTAGTTCCAATTGCAGTTTTGTTAAGGATCATTCAGACAGAATCTTCAACATAAATTATAACTTCCATGAATTTTCAAAGTTGAATAATTGAAGCTTTATGAAGTATATGAATTTGAAATGTAGTCCTACCTTGCTGCTTGTTTTAGAACCTATTTCTTCTCAAATAATTTTAAACTAGGCTCTTTGAATTGTTTTCTCAGTCTATTGGTTCTGTTCTTCCTGTCGTTAAATTGGCTCTGCATTGAGTAGATAATAAAATGATTGGCAACCATTCAAACAAGAAAATGGAGAGGGACTTG
This sequence comes from Hibiscus tridactylites, assembly GCA_958450335.1. Taxonomy (NCBI): domain Eukaryota; kingdom Viridiplantae; phylum Streptophyta; class Magnoliopsida; order Malvales; family Malvaceae; genus Hibiscus; species Hibiscus tridactylites. The sequence goes on from OY288267.1 coordinate 5,461,792, forward strand.
GCGTTTATCATTTGAACATCACTTGCCGAAGAAAATTGTTGAACATTTTGATCTGACCTTTTATTTTAGCCCTCTTTTCTTGTACTGCTACAAACTATTGGTCTCCCATTGGTTAAGTTTATAACATGATCAACGTGCCAGGATTCCTTTTATCACGAACTCACTGACGAGGAACTTGCAAGTGTTCATGAATACAACTTTGACCATCCTGGTGAGGACAGTTCCTAACAGAGATCCAAATATTAAGATCACCATGGTCTGCTTAGTTGCTCTGCTTATTGATTGACTGAAACTCGTAGTATCCATCTTGCATCTCTTTTTTTTTTGAGCAAATCTTGCATCTCTATTTAATTGTTTACAAAGTGTTTCCTATGTATTATCCTGGTAATGGGGATGTCAGAAATTATTTGCCTTATTCTGAACTTTCAATTACTTGATGTCCTTCACATGTGCTAATACTTGAAGTTTTTAATATGTTCTGAGCATTCAAGTACTTGATATCCTTAGAAAAATGTGCGACTGTTATTCATGTGCATTCTGTTTGTGTTCCACTTTAAGTTTGCTTTGAATTTCATTAATACAGTGTAGTTATTTTCTGCAGATGCATTTGACACAGAGAAATTGTTAGATTCTATGGAGAACTTGAGGAATGGCCGAGCAGTAGATATTCCTAATTATGATTTCAAGAGTTATAAGAAAAATGTGTTTCCAGCAAGAAGGGTATGGTCTCACAATGTCCAAAATGCATGTTACCATGACATGGAACACACTTTTGTTATATCTTAAACTTTGGCACTTAGAGTTCAATTAATAACTTCAACATGGTACACAATGAACCCAGTTTTTTGATAAATCTTTTGCCTTGGGTACCTAGAATTCAATTAGAACTGTTTTATTTGTACGATGTTGAAGCTCTTAACATCCTCTAATAATTCCTTCTATATGGTATGCACATCTTTCCTCATCCCTTTTGAAAAAAATTCTACGGAAAAGGAACTGTGATAATGGAGTTTCAACTCATATTTATTGTTTTTGGATGTGTAGAAACTCACTGTCATAAAACTTTCTGCAGGTAAATCCTTCGGATGTTATAATTTTGGAAGGGATACTCATTTTTCACGATCCTCGTGTCCGAGAGATGATGAACATGAAAATATTTGTTGATACAGGTTATTGGATCAAACTTTTATCCCTATTCTTTGGCTGATGAAATTTGTATGCATGCTGCATATCTACATTAATTGTCACCTAAATTCTATGTTTTTTTGGTTCTAGATATTGTTAATAGTATAGTTTTCTTATCCCCCCCCAAACCACAAAATGTCACTATTCTTCTCTAGTCTACGTTGTTCGGACTCTTCGTTTTTCTTGAAGTACTTGTGTCCAACACTCGTGTTCGATACATGGATATTAGGATACATGGATATTGCTAGGACTAGGAGCATATTAGGTTGGACATGCATCATTGATCAGTGTGGGTCACTTAAATTAGCAAACTGTTTTCATTGGCCTGCTATTATTAACTTAGATGCACTAGAATTTTCTGCTAAGAAAACAACGATTGGTAATTGATTATTATCTACTGGTGAAAGCTTTAAGTGCATAACATGCGTAATTGCGTATAGAAGTGGACATATCATTTCTTATTTTCTTGGTGTGACTGAGTTGGGCTATTACTTCACATTGAAACTTTTCAGTGCAGATGCTGATGTACGGTTGGCAAGAAGAATAAGGCGTGATACTGTTGAGAAGGGCAGAGATATTGGTGCTGTCCTTGATCAGGTCTACATTTGCTTCATTCTTTACAGTGATATGATAAAATTTTGTTTTGCAAAAACTGGGGCACCACAATTGCGTTAAGGTTTTTGAATGTAATGTTATGACTCTGGCCTAAAACAATAGAACTGGGGCTTTATTGCATAAACTTCTCAAACTGTTTCCGGCTTTAATGCTATTGTAGTTGTTCAATGCAAGGAATCTTTTCTATTATCGCTAATGTTTCTGCCTTTTTCTTCTTTTGAAGTTTTTCTTTTCAGCTGATATTATATGCAACTAATTTTTAATGCAGTATTCAAAATTTGTGAAGCCTGCTTTCGATGACTTTATACTTCCAACAAAAAAGTACGCAGATATTATCATTCCCCGCGGAGGAGATAATCATGTAGCCATTGATTTGATTGTGCAACATATTAGGACAAAACTTGGCCAGCACGACCTCTGTAAAATCTACCCAAATCTATATGTTATTCTTTCGACTTTTCAGGTATAATGCTTTTGTTTTCTGCTATTAACTAATGGTGTAATATTTTTCCTGCATGTATTGAGCTCCTAATAGCTTTTTGAAAAAAAATATATCTACACATTTGTGAAAAGAAATGATTTTTGATTTATGCAGATAAAAGGCATGCATACCCTCATTCGCGACTCTCAAACAACAAAACATGACTTTGTCTTTTATGCTGATCGGTTGATTCGTCTGGTGGGAATTGTTTGATTCATATGCCTTCTAGTTTTCTTCACATGGTAATGTGATGCAATAAAAAGTTCCCTCGGGTCTCTCACTCATGGAAGACCTTTTTCCAGGTTGTTGAACATGGGCTGGGACATCTGCCATTTACCGAAAAGCAGGTGATCACACCAACTGGTAAGTTGATGTTACTTCTTCTCCTGAGCATCATATAAAGTATTTGATAGGTTATGAAATCTTTGATTGTTGTTTTTTCTCTCACACTTCATTAATGTTATGTATGTTATATCTTGTTGTAAAGATTTGTTCTCCATCATCATCTGGTTGAAATGTTATATGGAATTGGGTTTTGTAATAGAGTTTATTCTTGTGAATGATTCCAAGTTGATTCTGTAATGTCCTTAATTGTCATGGCTCGTATTTTCATTCACTGATACAGTGCTAGTTAGTCATAAATTATTAATACTGGTGCTATTGTTGGTGCAGGGTCCGTATATACTGGTGTGGATTTCTGTAAGAGGTTATGCGGTGTCTCCGTTATCAGGAGGTACGACTCTGGTCTAAAGTTTTAAACATCAGGATCAGTAATTCCTTGATTTACATCTGGGAATGATGTGTCAATGACGTTGGAGAAAACTGGATGATATTTTAGTGATTTTACGAGGGTAGAACATAACTGATTCCTATAGCCATAGACACGTGAACTTAAAACTAATTCTCTTGCTGTCTACCACACACAAGCACTCTATCTCCATGTACTTGGCACAAATTATTTTAAACCATTAGCTAATGACCTTTCGAAACCGATGCTAGTGGTGAGAGTATGGAGAATGCTTTGCGAGCATGTTGCAAAGGGATCAAGATTGGCAAGATTCTTATTCATAGGGAAGGTGAGGACAACGGTCAGCAGGTTTGTAAACTCAACTACCTTCCAGATATCAAATTCGTGACTTTGGCCTACTTTCTCACTATATTTCATTCTTGCTTCTATAATTGGGTAGCTTATATATGAAAAATTACCACAAGACATCTCAGAAAGGCATGTGCTGCTACTGGATCCTATTCTTGGGACAGGTTTGTTTTTGTTCATGGTTGATATTCATTTCTGCAAAGGATACATGATTTCATGTTAACCATTTTTTCAGTATCATTTAGTTTCACGTGCGCTTATAAATTTTCGCATAGTTGGAGTTCATATTTAGGCCGCACCAGTGAAAAACCGATGGTATTTTACATTTTCCTCCATCAGGGACTAGTGATTAACATATTGCAACTATTCTATAGGCAATACAGCTGTCCAAGCTATTTCATTACTTATAAAAAAGGGTGTACCGGAGTCCAACATCATTTTTCTCAATCTCATATCTGTAAGTTATTGCGGTTTCAAGCCATTAATATTTTAAGTATCTCATGGCGTTCTTTTCTTGAATAATTTCGGTTTAGATTTATCTTGCTCACTTGATTCCCCAGGCTCCTCAGGGTGTACATGTAGTGTGCAAAAGCTTCCCAAGAGTAAAGATTGTGACATCTGAGATTGATATTGGTTTAAATGAAGATTTCCGTGTTATCCCCGGTATGGGTGAGTTCGGTGACCGATATTTTGGAACGGATGATGACCAGCAAGTGGTGCCCCCTTTGCAATAGTTCAATTCAAAATATTCTCCCCGGGCTGGAAGATCCAACTTGAATATGCTTCAGTACATTTTGAGCTTCACTCATATATACTAGGGTTGTATGTTACTCAGACTCGAGTTATGGGTTTGTGTCTGACACATATAATTTTTAAAAAAGTTTCTCATGTATGTGGACATGGGTGTTAGATCCGAGTATTTAAAAAAATATATTCTGAATAACACATTTATGCATAATATAATATCTTCCCTTGTATATTTTGTATTTATGAACCACAAATATTCATTTCAATAAAATGGAATTCCCTTTCACGTTTTAAGGTTACCAGGAATTGAGCACTGGTCATTGGAATTGAGAATTTATCTTGATAGAGAACTTAGGTTTTTTTTTATGTCTGTTTAAAGTGTAAATAAGGTACTTGTGTTCGGGTTTGATTCGAAAAAATTGAATCCGGTTCTTTCTCGGGTCAACTTGAAGTTGAATTCAGTGTGCATGAAAATCAAATTCATTTCTAAATAAATGAATCTACTCAAACTTTTATCTCTAGATGCTTTATTTAACCTCTAATCTCAATTATTTGCATTGGCTACCAGATGTTCCAAAATCAATTAAGAAGGCAAGTACAGCCCGAGAGTTTGAACCAGTTGTTAAGGATGTGGCTGAAACACAGGAATTGAGTTTCCATCTCTCGATTCCCCCAACTAAACAACAGTTTCAAGGATAAGCCAGGCATTGTAAGGAGGGATTTAAGGTCACTCGTTACTTTATCCGACTATGATAAACTTCCATGGGTTCTTCTTTTGACACGTGTAACGTTCTGGATGCATGTCATGGATTCTTTTACATGCAGCATAGCATATTCCTTAGGAGTTAGGACCTCATCTATATAAGAGTCGTGCTCCTCCTTTGGATTGGCTTAGCTTTTGTATTTTCCTCTCCACCCTTAACCATGTCGGCTTTTGTTGGCAAGTATGCTGGTAAACTCTCTCCCACACTATAACAACGTAGGAACCTATCTGCTCTGTAAAATGCATGTTCATGTGTTCCTTACGTATATGTTTTAATTAGGACGGACACGAAATTTTATGTTAAGGGTTCGATTTATCCTGCATTAAAAGGTCCATCATACCTTCAATGCATGAATTCATTAACCCTAGCTTGAACTAATATGCATGCATCTTTTCTTTTTCTTTTTTCCTTCAGAGGAGTTGATCAAGAACGCTAAGTACATAGCCACCCCCGGCAAGGGAATTTTGGCGGCCGACGAGAGTACCGGCACCATCGGAAAGCGTCTCTCGAGCATCAGCGTCGAAAACATCGAGTCCAACCGCCAAGCCCTCCGCCAGCTCCTTTTCACCTCTCCCAACGCCTTGACGTACCTCTCTGGCGTCATCCTATTCGAGGAAACGCTTTACCAAAAAACATCTGACGGGAAACCCTTCGTTGAGGTACTTGAAGAAAACAACGTCATTCCGGGTATCAAGGTCGATAAGGGCACCGTCGAGATAGCCGGCACCAATGGCGAGACCACCACTCAAGGGTTTGACTCCTTGGGCGCGCGGTGCCAGCAATACTATAAAGCCGGTGCACGTTTCGCCAAGTGGCGCGCAGTGCTCAAGATCGGTCCAAATGAGCCGTCCGAGTTGTCGATACAGCAGAACGCGCAGGGGTTGGCTCGTTATGCTATCATCTGTCAGGAAAATGGGCTGGTCCCCATTGTTGAGCCTGAGGTGCTGACTGACGGCTCTCATGATATTCAGAAATGCGCCGCCGTCACTGAAACTGTGCTGGCGGCGGTTTACAAGGCGCTGAATGAGCAACATGTTTTACTTGAGGGCACCCTTTTGAAGCCTAATATGGTCACTCCAGGTTCCGACAGCCCAAAGGTAATGTTCAGATGCTTCACTAGTAGTATTAAATTACGGCCGCAACGCCGCATCGTAACACCGCAAACAGCATCTAAAATTACAGTTATTTTATGCATTTTTTAAAAGTTATGTATCCCACAGGTTGCAGCGGAGGTGATTGCGCAATACACGGTGACCGCACTTCGCCGAACCGTCCCGCCGGCAGTGCCAGGGATTGTGTTTTTATCAGGAGGTCAAAGTGAGGAAGAAGCAACGCTGAATCTGGACGCGATGAACAAACTGGAGGTGTTGAAGCCATGGACGTTGTCGTTCTCGTTCGGACGAGCCCTGCAACAGAGCACGCTCAAGACATGGGCAGGGAAGAAGGAGAATGTCCCGAAAGCGCAAGAAGCATTTTTGTCGAGGTGCAAAGCCAATTCGGAGGCCACACTCGGGAAGTACAGCGGAGGAAGTGCCGGTGGATTGGCTTCGGAGAGTTTGTTTGTTAAGGGTTACAAGTATTAAAGCATTTATATATCTATATATGTTTTATGTTTTAGAGTTTGTTTAATTTCTCAGCTAATTCAATCAAAAAAATATATAATTTCTCAGGTACTGGGTGGCCTTGTACTATAATATATATAGTTTCTTCTTTACAAAGTGTTTAATGACTAATTCTGGTTTAATATTAATATATATTTTAGTTTTCCGTGTTTATTTTACTAAATTTATTAACGTAACAATATTGTTTGAGAAAAATATTTTCTCATTTGGAGTGGATGAAAAATTATTTCACGAAATAAAGATGGAGATATAATAATAATAATAATAATAATAATAATAATAATAATAATAATAATAATAATAATAATAATAATAATAATAATAAAAGTTATCAAGAAGAGGTGACAATTTTTAGAAGATGTCGAAAAGATAAAACGATTTTGATTTTAAATCATCAGAAGAAGGTGGTGATTTTTGCTTGGCGGAACTAGGTATTATTTATAGAGGTGACCATTTAAATATGTTTAAATATATGAAGGGTCTAACAATAAATTATATATTTTTAAAAGATTAAATAACAATTGGCTTAGTGACAAATAAGTGACTAAATTATAATTTTTTTTCCAGATAGGTGTTTAAAGTATTTTTTGAGCTAAACATGTACCTTACGTTTCCAACGTTACTTAAATAGGTGCTCGTCGTGACTGTCCGTTAAAGAAATTTCGTTAGTCAAAAAAACATGACACGTGGCAATATTAAACATTATTTTTATTTTTATTTTTTAAAATAAATCAAAATTTTTAAAATATTTTAAAATTTTCAAATAGTCCCAAAATCCCTAAGCTCCCCAAGTTCGGCCACTAACAACGGCGTTGGTCTTATTTTCGGCGACGGAATGAAGCGTCCTCCCCTCGCCGAACGACCCATACATCGTTCATCGTCCGTTATGTCGTTGTTCGTTGTGAATTATTCAAATGAAACATTCGACGATTTCGACGCTTCGTACGGCGTCAATCAATTTTCGGCGACGAGATGATGGGGTAAATGACTGTGATGGTCAAATCACGATTTGAGTTTTGGGTGTTAGGGATTTCAAATTTTGGGGCTATTTTGTAAAATAAAGAAAATATTTTGTTTCATTAATTTTTATTTATTTATTAAATATAATTTCAGAAATTTAAGAAGTTGACACGTGTAAGTTAATGGTGAAAGTTAACGGATGTTGATGGTGGACACCTATTTGAGTATCGTTTAAAACATTACGCACATGTTTAGCCCTAAAAATACTTTGAGCACCTATCTGAAAAAATGTATAATTTGAACACTTATTTACCACATAATCTATAACAATTTTACCACTACATCAACCTATATTTTTTTACATTTCTTAAAACTTTGGTGGGTTGTAGCCCTACCTGATTTTTTAAAGGGTTAACTATCGGGATGGTCACTTATGTTTCTCTAGTAAAAAGTTGATCACCGATTCTGAAAAATGATCAGTAAGGTCACTTACGTTTTCGGGCCATAAACTTTTGGTCACTTAGTCGTTTGTTGTCGTCAGCCTTTGACGGGAAGTTGATCTGAAATAATAAAAAAAGACAAATTACCTAGACAATCCCTAACCAATTACTTCACTCCTATTTTGACCATCGAAATAAAAAAATGTATAATAACACATTTAATGCTCCACTTTTTTAATTTTTTTATTTCTTCTTCATCTAACGCAATCTCTAATTTTCTATTATATTAATCATCAATTCACATCGTATATTATAACACAACACTATATATATCCATGTTTCAAATAATATTTGTAATCCTTAACTCAGAAATTTTAATCTTTCAAAAAAATCTTAAATTTTTTGAAATTTTACAAAGTAGTCCTCAAATCCCTAAAATTACCCAATGCGACGTCATCGAAAACGACGTGCAACCGAACATCAAACGCGAAATCGACGTTCGACTGACATGTCGTACATCGTTTTCGGTGACACTGTGTTAGGAGAAATGACCGCCATGCTCTAGTGACCAAAGGGGTTTGGTCAGGGGTTGCGATCAACTGTGGAAGCGGCGACGATTTGGGGGTTTGGGTAATTTTAGAGATTTGAGGAATGTTTTGTAAAATTTATAAAATTTCCGAATTAAACATTAAAATTTCTGAGTTTTTTCATTAAATTGATTTTAAAAAATAAAAATAGTGTCACATGTCGAGCATTGATTGGTTGATAATTTTTAACACCCCTTTAACGGTCTAGCACCTAAAATTATAACGATTGAAACTTTGGGCGCATATTTTTACAAAAATACTTTAGGCACCTAAAGTTCAAAAAGTATACTTTAGGCACCTATTTTCGTTTAAGCCTTTCGAATATGCTATGTAAACATTGTTGCACGTAAATTGAGCATTATTTTGTATGAACCATATTAAAAATTACAAACATTATTTGAAACATGAATATATACGATGATAGATTATAATATAAAGGGTAAACTACTGCAGGGGTCACTTACGTTTAGCGTCTGTACAGAGTTAGTCACCACTTTTGAAAAGTGCATATTAGCAGTCCTCTACGTTTTCGATGTGTAAATACTTGGTCACTCCGACGTTAACTCCGTTAGTCCCCTAACGGATTGCTGATGTGGCGAAAGGATAAATTACTGCAATAGCCATTAAAATTTATCTCATGTACATTTTTTCTCCTCAATTTAAAAAACTAAACATTATAGTCACTAATAAAAATGTTTCTTTATAATTTCACCCTTAAATTTTTAAAAATTCATTTTTCAATCCTAAAATTTTACAATCAATTAACACAATAATATATAAATGCTTAGATGAAAAATAGGTGCCCAAAGTCGAGTGTTGCACTTCCTTACATATTATTTGAATTTTTGAGTCGAGTTTATGAAATTATGAGTTGAGTATTTTCACATCAAACCTAAAAATTTAATTTTTTCGAATCAAGTCGAGTTATTGGAATTTCTATTTTATAATTCAAACTTTATTTTGAATTTTTGAGTCGAGTTTATGAAATTATGAGTCGAGTATTTTCACATCAAACCAAAAAAATTAATTTTTTCGAGTCAAGTCGAGTTATTGGAATTTCTATTTTATAATTCAAACTTTATTTTGAATTTTTGAGTCGAGTTTATGAAATTATAAGTCGAGTATTTTCACATCAAACCAAAAAATTTAATTTTTTCGAGTCAAGTCGAGTTATTGGAATTTCTATTTTATAATTCAAACTTTATTTTGAATTTTTGAGTCGAGTTTATGAAATTATGAGTCGAGTATTTTCACATCAAACCTAAAAATTTAATTTTTTCGAGTCAAGTCGAGTTATTGGAATTTCTATTTTATAATTCAAACTTTATTTTGAATTTTTGAGTCGAGTTTATGAAATTATGAGTCGAGTATTTTCACATCAAACCAAAAAAATTAATTTTTTCGAGTCAAGTCGAGTTATTGGAATTTCTATTTTATAATTCAAACTTTATTTTGAATTTTTGAGTCGAGTTTATGAAATTATGAGTCGAGTATTTTCACATCAAACCAAAAAATTTAATTTTTTCGAGTCAAGTCGAGTTATTGAAATTTCTATTTTATAATTCAAACTTTATTTTGAATCTTTTAGTCGAGTTTATGAAATTATGAGTCGAGTATTTTCACATCAAACCAAAAAAATTAATTTTTTCGAGTCAAGTCGAGTTATTGGAATTTCTATTTTATAATTTAAACTTTATTTTGAATTTTTGAGTCGAGTTTATGAAATTATGAGTCGAGTATTTTCACATCAAACCAAAAAAATTAATTTTTTCGAGTCAAGTCGAGTTATTGGAATTTCTATTTTATAATTCAAACTTTATTTTGAATTTTTGAGTCGAGTTTATGAAATTATGAGTCAAGTATTTTCACATCAAACCAAAAAAATTAATTTTTTCGAGTCAAGTCGAGTTATTGGAATTTCTATTTTATAATTCAAACTTTATTTTGAATTTTTGAGTCGAGTTTATGAAATTATGAGTCGAATATTTTCACATCAAACCAAAAAATTTAATTTTTTCGAGTCAAGTCGAGTTATTGGAATTTCTATTTTATAATTCAAACTTTATTTTGAATTTTTGAGTCGAGTTTATGAAATTATGAGTCGAGTATTTTCACATCAAACCTAAAAATTTAATTTTTTCGAGTCAAGTCGAGTTATTGGAATTTCTATTTTATAATTCAAACTTTATTTTGAATTTTTGAGTCGAGTTTATGAAATTATGAGTCGAGTATTTTCACATCAAACCAAAAAAATTAATTTTTTCGAGTCAAGTCGAGTTATTGGAATTTCTATTTTATAATTCAAACTTTATTTTGAATTTTTGAGTCGAGTTTATGAAATTATGAGTCGAGTATTTTCACGTCAAACCAAAAAATTTAATTTTTTCGAGTCAAGTCGAGTTATTGGAATTTCTATTTTATAATTCAAACTTTATTTTGAATTTTTTAGTCGAGTTTATGAAATTATGAGTTGAGTATTTTCACATCAAACCAAAAAAATTAATTTTTTCGAGTCAAGTCGAGTTATTGGAATTTCTATTTTATAATTTAAACTTTATTTTGAATTTTTGAGTCGAGTTTATGAAATTATGAGTCGAGTATTTTCACATCAAACCAAAAAATTTAATTTTTTCGAGTCAAGTCGAGTTATTGGAATTTCTATTTTATAATTCAAACTTTATTTTGAATTTTTGAGTCGAGTTTATGATATTATGAGTCGAGTATTTTCACATCAAACCAAAAAATTTAATTTTTTCGAGTCAAGTCGAGTTATTGGAATTTCTATTTTATAATTCAAACTTTATTTTGAATTTTTGAGTCGAGTTTATGAAATTATGAGTCAAGTATTTTCACATCAAACCAAAAAAATTAATTTTTTCGAGTCAAGTCGAGTTATTGGAATTTCTATTTTATAATTCAAACTTTATTTTGAATTTTTGAGTCGAGTTTATGAAATTATGAGTCGAGTATTTTCACATCAAACCAAAAAAATTAATTTTTTCGAGTCAAGTCGAGTTATTGGAATTTCTATTTTATAATTCAAACTTTATTTTGAATTTTTGAGTCGAGTTTATGAAATTATGAGTCGAGTATTTTCACATCAAACCAAAAAAATTAATTTTTTCGAGTCAAGTCGAGTTATTGGAATTTCTATTTTATAATTCAAACTTTATTTTGAATTTTTGAGTCGAGTTTATGAAATTATGAGTCGAGTATTTTCACATCAAACCAAAAAATTTAATTTTTTCGAGTCAAGTCGAGTTATTGGAATTTCTATTTTATAATTCAAACTTTATTTTGAATTTTTGAGTCGAGTTTATGAAATTATGAGTCGAGTATTTTCACATCAAACCTAAAAATTTAATTTTTTCGAGTCAAGTCGAGTTATTGGAATTTCTATTTTATAATTCAAACTTTATTTTGAATTTTTGAGTCGAGTTTATGAAATTATGAGTCGAGTATTTTCACATCAAACCAAAAAAATTAATTTTTTCGAGTCAAGTCGAGTTATTGGAATTTCTATTTTATAATTCAAACTTTATTTTGAATTTTTGAGTCGAGTTTATGAAATTATGAGTCGAGTATTTTCACGTCAAACCAAAAAATTTAATTTTTTCGAGTCAAGTCGAGTTATTGGAATTTCTATTTTATAATTCAAACTTTATTTTGAATTTTTGAGTCGAGTTTATGAAATTATGAGTTGAGTATTTTCACATCAAACCAAAAAAATTAATTTTTTCGAGTCAAGTCGAGTTATTGGAATTTCTATTTTATAATTTAAACTTTATTTTGAATTTTTGAGTCGAGTTTATGAAATTATGAGTCGAGTATTTTCACATCAAACCAAAAAAATTAATTTTTTCGAGTCAAGTCGAGTTATTGGAATTTCTATTTTATAATTCAAACTTTATTTTGAATTTTTGAGTCGAGTTTATGATATTATGAGTCGAGTATTTTCACATCAAACCAAAAAATTTAATTTTTTCGAGTCAAGTCGAGTTATTGGAATTTCTATTTTATAATTCAAACTTTATTTTGAATTTTTGAGTCGAGTTTATGAAATTATGAGTCGAGTATTTTCACATCAAACCAAAAAAATTAATTTTTTCGAGTCAAGTCGAGTTATTGGAATTTCTATTTTATAATTCAAACTTTATTTTGAATTTTTGAGTCAAATTTATGAAATTATGAGTCGAGTATTTTCACATCAAACCAAAAAATTTAAATTTTTCGAGTCAAGTCGAGTTATTGGAATTTCTATTTTATAATTCAAACTTTATTTTGAATTTTTGAGTCGAGTTTATGAAATTATGAGTCGAGTATTTTCACATCAAACAAAAAAATTTAATTTTTTCGAATCAAGTCGAGTGTTGCACTTCCCTACATATAATTTTTAATTTTAATCTGAAGTTTTTCTTGGGACAAACACGGATTAAAATTAAAAATTATATGTAGGGAAGTGCAACACTAGACTTGATTCGAAAAAAATTAAATTTTTAGGTTTGATGTGAAAATACTCAACTCATAATTTTATAAACTCGACTCAAAAATTCAAAATAATATGTAGGGAAGTGCAACACTAGACTTTGGGCACCTATTTTTCATCTAAGCATTTATAATATTATTGTGTTAATTGATTGTAAAATTTTAGGATTGAAAAATGAATTTTTAAAAATTTAAGGGTGAAATTATAAAGAAACATTTTTATTAGTGACTATAATGTTTAGTTTTTTAAATTGAGGAGAAAAAATGTACATGAGATAAATTTTAATGGCTATTGCAATAATTTATCCTTTCGCCACATCAGCAATCCGTTAGGGGACTAACGGAGTTAACGTTGGAGTGACCAAGTATTTACACATCGAAAACGTAGAGGACTACTAATATGCACTTTTCAAAAGTGGTGACTAACTCTGTACAGACCCTAAACGTAAGTGACCCCTGCAGTAGTTTACCCTAATATAAAATGTGAATTGAAGATTAATATAGTAAAAATTAGAGTTTGAGTTAGATGAAGAAGAATATGAAAGATGGTGAAGGAAAGAAGAAATAAAAAAATTGTAAATGTAGAGGATTAAATCTTTAATCTATAACTATACAAATTGTTTTTATTTCTGTGGTCAAAATAAGAGTGAAGTAACAGTTTATAGACTGTCTATGTAATTTATCTTTTTTTATTGTCTCAGATCAATCTTTCATTTACATTTAACGGCAACAAACGATTAAGTGATCAAAAATTTAGACCCAAAAACATAAGTAATTTTACTGTTCGTTTTTTAGAATCAGTGACCAACTCTATATTAAAAGAAAACATAAGTGATCATTCTAGTATTTAACCCATTTTTAAAAGACGTCGGGAAGACACCAAGACTTTATCCATTTTTAAAGGGAAACTTTTATCTGTATCTGGTAAAATAATCTTAAACCATGCCATACAAGAGTCTTCTTCTCATGATATCCAAACAAGGAAGTTTTGTTTTACCGTTATATTATAGTTTATAGATTCCTAAGAAAAAGTTGAAATGACAACTCTGCTTTATTCCAAAACGCATGGATCACTCTGCTGCATAACCTTTTTGTAAACTTGAACAAAATATTTCCTCTGCTTTAGAGACTTAATACTCTCTGTTTCTATGATTTCTTTCTCGCCATTGCCCATTTAATCCCAAAAATGATCTCTCTCTGTTTCCCTCTGCAACTCGCATGGGAAAACAAAGATCAAAGTCAATGGAATTTAATTGTTTGCTTTGTTCAAGTTTTTTTTTGTTGCTTTTTATGGAAGTTTCATTAAAGGATCAAGAACATAAACATTCGAACCTTCTGTGTTGGACCAGCAATTAGCTACTGTATTTAACTTCATTACAAGTGATGATACGTTCCCCGAGGGAAAATCAGCTCTTTTTTTCCTCGGAAAATGACAGTAACATCACATCACCAATTTCCAAGAAAAGAGAATAGAACTTCGACACGACCGCCATTAACTCACCATAAAACCCATTATTTTGCTCTATTTACCTCTCTGCAATGCCATGTGAAGAAGAAGGAGAAGAGAAGGTTCAATGGGTCGAAATATCCCCTTCATTCAAAAGCTTTTGTCGTGCTGCCCATTTTTCAACCCCATTAAAACATGTTCCAGTCCTCAAAGTGAGGAGATATCAGAAGATTCCAGCTTTAGATTCCAACAAAATGTGGACGCTTTTTGCATTGATATCGTGGAGGATTTAGAGGAGATATCAAATGAGGAGTATACCCTTCTGGTTTCCACACCAGAGCTGTTGGATCCTTGGAGTGACGATGAAAGTGAGAAAGATTCAAGCTTTAGATTTAATCAAAATGTGGACACTACTTGCATTGATATCCTGGAAGAGACCAGGCAGGATCCTGCTGCTTGGGTGCTGAATGTGGAGAATTTGGAAGAAAGCCCGAGAGATGGATACGACACTATTGCAGTTCCCATAGGATGTTGTTGGTGGGTGAAGGCGATTTTTCTTTCTCTGCTTGTTTGGCTCGTGCTTTTGGTTCTGCAACAAACATGGTTGCCACTTCTCTCAACTCTACAGGTAATAGAATTCCATCAAAGTGTTTAGTGTTAAAATTTAGGGTTTAGAAGTTAGAATCAAGGATTTATATTTCAGTACGTAATATGTTTTTATTGTCTATGTATAGAATATATATTATTATCCTATACACTGACGGTAGGTAGTGTCTTAGTTTAGGGGTTTAGGCGTGGGGTTTAGAATTTAGGAGTAGTGGTTTAGGGTTTAGAGTTTAAGATTATAATTCAGAGTTTATAAGTTAAAATTTAAATTCTAATCATATTACTCTAAAAATAAAACCTCAACCTCTAAACCCTGAATTTTAAACATAAACTCTAAATTCTAATAGTTATTGCTAAATTCTAAACTTATACACCCAAACCCTACACCCTACATTAAAAGTCTTAACCTAAAACTAAGGCGTTGTGAAAACTTTTAATTTTCATGGTATATAGGATATAAACCCTATATATATATATATATATATATATATATATATATATATATATATATGATACGGGTACATTTTGCAGAATTTTTGTTCAGTAATTATAAGAAGGCAATGACAAATATCAATGAGCTAAAAGCCCGAGGATCCATGGTTCTGCACGGTATAGACGCGACCGAAATGGCGAATCATTGCTACCTGGGAGCCATTAAATTCGATCGAATCGTTTACAACTTCCCGCACGCTGGTTTTCGTTCTGACGAATCAGTCGACTCCCAGAAACGGTAAGCCAAAAAAGTTTTCATTTTTGCAAGTATAAAATCTTTCACTGGTTTTCGTTTTTTTTTTCATTTTGCAGTCGGCATCAGTCGCTGGTTTTATTGTTTTTCAAGAACGCGAAGGAGATGATTAAGGAGAATGGCGAAATCCATGTGACCCATAAATCGAATCGGTTCTTTCTGGACTGGAATTTGCAAGGGCTGGCGGCCGCCGTTGGGCTGAGGCTTATACAAGAGTTGCCGTTCAAATTGAGCGATTTCCCAGGGTACCGCACCAAGTATGGGTTCGGCGGGGACAAGAATTTCAACTGTCATCCTAGCAAAACTTATAAATTCGGTTTATTTTAGAATATATCGCCATGAAAGTGTTACTGTTCTGGGAAATTATGGCTTTTGAATGCCTGTAAATTTGAAAGGAAAATATAGTTATTGTGAGAAAATTAGCCCCCTGTACCGTACATATTTTAATTCTGGCGTAGAATGAAACATTTCAGTTTGTTGTAATTGAAAAATTAACATTTTAGTCCAAATTGATAAGGCTTATAAGCTTAGAATAAGTTCAAGTCATATCAGCCGTCAGAGTTGAGATAAAAACCAGGAAGAAGACAAGCTCAAGATTTAACACAAAAACCATTTCTAATAAATAAGAGATATATAATAAAAGTTGTAAATTCTCTTGGATATTGATACTTGGCCTGGCTAAATGGTAGTGTGGCATAGCACTTTTCCGCAACCACTTAAATAGTTAGGTGCTCAAAATGACACAATTAATAATATAATGATTATATCTAAAATACTTTTATAGTTAAGTGGTCATTTAAATAGTTTATCATTTTCTCTATTTTTTTCAAGGGTAAACTACTGCAGGGGTCACTTTCTTTTCCCGTTTGTACAGATTTAGTCACCACTTTTGAAAAGTGCCAATAAGTGGTCATCTACGTTTTCGATGTGTAAAGACTTGGTCACTCCGACGTTATAGTCCGTTAGTCCCCTAACGGATTGCTGATGTGGCGGAATTAAAACAAGGATAAATTACTGCAATAGCCATTAAAATTTATCTCATGTACATTTTTCTCCTCAATTTAAAAAACTAAACATTATAGTCACTAATAAAAATGTTTCTTTATAATTTCACCCTTAAATTTTTAAAAATTCATTTTTCAATCCTAAAACTTTACAATAAATTAGTACAATAATATTATAAATGCTTAGATGAAAAATAGGTGCCCAAAGTATACCCTTTGAAACTTAGGTGCCCAAATTGCTCCTATTTAATAACTCAAACTTAAAATTTTAGTCCACTAACTACTAAAAAATTCGAGTTATTGGAATTTCTATTTTATAATTCAAACTTTATTTTGAATTTTTGAGCCGAATTTATGAAATTATGAGTCGAGTATTTTCACATCAAACCAAAAAATTTAATTTTTTCGAGTCAAGTCGAGTTATTGGAATTTCTATTTTATAATTCAAACTTTATTTTGAATTTTTTAGTCGAGTTTATAAAATTATGAGTTGAGTATTTTCACATCAAACCTAAAAATTTAATTTTTTCGAATCAAGTCGAGTGTTGCACTTCCCTACATATAATTTTTAATTTTAAAAGAATTCTTAACCTGACTCATTTAATTCTTTTCGAATATGAAAAAAAAGAGAAAAAGAGAGAAGCCTTCCCCGACCCTTCACTTAACCCCATCGGCCACTCCTCCGATCGCCTCCACCACCCCGTCGTGGCATGCACCGCCGTCACTTCCTTGTTCGCCGCCGTGCCCTGAATCGAACCCCGAGCACCACGCGCAGAACCGATACTTCGTCTGCCGTGGAGATCGATTTAAAGATTCGACGGAAACCTCCCTCTCGCCTCTGATTTTTGAGTTTTCCGGCCGCCTCGACCGTCTTTTCGCCGTGCCGTCAGTGTCATCGTCATCTCTGAGCCATGGCGAGCAAAACCCAACTGGGCAATCGACAGATCAACGCCGATAAAGGCCTGTCGGAGTAACGCGAGTTCGACCGACTTTGGTTTAAAATTATATGTAGGGAAGTGCAACACTCGACTTGATTCGAAAAAATTAAACTTTTAGGTTTGATGTGAAAATACTCGACTCATAATTTCATAAACTCGACTCAAAATTCAAAATAAAGTTTGAATTATAAAATAGAAATTCCAATAACTCGACTTGACTTGAAAAAATTAAATTTTTTGGTTTGATGTGAAAATACTCGACTCATAATTTCATAAACTCGACTCAAAAATTCAAAATAAAGTTTGAATTATAAAATAGAAATTCTAATAACTCGAATTTTTTAGTAGTTAGTGGACTAAATTTTTAAGTTTGAGTTATTAAATAGGAGCAATTTGGGCACCTAAGTTTCAAAGGGTATACTTTGGGCACCTATTTTTCATCTAAGCATTTATAATATTATTGTACTAATTTATTGTAAAGTTTTAGGATTGAAAAATAAATTTTTAAAAATTTAAGAGTGAAATTATAAAGAAACATTTTTATTAGTGACTATAATGTTTACTTTTTTAAATTGAGGAGAAAAAATGTACATGAGATAAATTTTAATGGCTATTGCAGTAATTTATCCTTATTTTAATTTCGCCACATCAGCAATCCTTTAGGGGACTAACGGACGATAACGCCGGAGTGACCAAGTCTTTACACATCGAAAACGTAGAAGACCACTTATTGGCACTTTTCAAAAGTGGTGACTAAATCTGTACAAACGAAAAACGAAAGTGACCCCTGCAGTAGTTTACCTTTTTTTTCAATGCATAAAATGAGAAAAACTCTAGAAAATAATTTGAAAATTAGTGTCTAATATTTATAGGGTAAATTTTTATACACAAGCTCTCTAAAATTAATTTTACACAAGCTTGTATATTTGCACTATAAAATATAAATTTTAAAATTTTAACCCTAAAAACTAAACCTTAAACCTTGTACCCTAACCTTGAATTCTAAACCTTACAACCTAACCCCTAAACTTTAAACCTTAAACTAAAACTCTAACCCCTAAAATTATAAGGCACGTGTAAATTAAAGTTTACACGGCCTGTGTATCAAAGTTGTTTCCATAGTAATAGTAGGTAATATTCCCCACCACTTCAAAATATTTAGTACTATCTTTTATTCATCCGAACTAGGGGTGGGCAAGACCGGGTGTCAGTCAGTTTGCCCAGAATTGGTCCTGACCCGGTAGCCACAAGTTCTTGGAAAATGTCTCGGTCAGGCCAGGTCTCAAATTCGAGGAATTGATCCCGGTACTAGTAGGAATTGATACCAGTATCGAGTACCCAGTCAATTAGTCTACTATTATTGAAAATTTGAGCAGCATGGGAAAAATTCCAACTACCATTAATAATATTAAATAACAAAGCCATAATATTATAAGCTTGAAGTCTTAAAACGAATCATACTCATAATATTCATACATAAAACGAAAAAATGAACTAAGAACTCTAAGTCTACATTCACCAAAACATCAGCTAAAGTGGTCCTAACATACTAGTACCGGGTATCGGGTCCATGAAATTAGGATCCAGTCCCGATCGCAACTAGGACCTAAATTTTGGATCTAGTCCCGGTTCCACCGAAATCAGTTTCGGGTAAAGATCTACTAAGTTCGATATTGGGACTAGGTAACCGAGTTTTTTTTTACCCGCCCCTAATCCGAACAGCTTTATTTTTCTTAAAAATTTCATATTCGTTGCTGACTATATTTTTGTATAAAATATATTTCATGATAAAAAATCAAAATTTGCAAGTGTAACAAATTCAATAAAATTATATTTTTAAGGTAGCAATTAATCATGTGTGTTCTTCGTGTGCCACTTAATTAACTACAGAAAAAACATTAAAGAAACCAATCTTGAATCATAAAGTCGAAAACGTTCATAAAACTAAATTAATTTGCCTTTTGATCTTCTGCATTTCATACACCAAAATTAAGAAAAAAGATTGTTTGGAAACATGAATCTCGAAAAACAACAAAATGTCAGATTTGAATGCATGATTTAATGGAGGATATTGAAAAGCCAGGCCTATAATTCTTATAAAATGCAGTAAAAGAAACAACACAGCATTATGGAAAATTGCATGCAAATGGAACTAAATTTTGATTTGCTTAGTTTAGGCACTAGTAATGCAGAAAAACGGATAAAACATTACAGCAGCAGCCATAAAATACTGCTGGTTGGCGAGGGTGATTTCTCTTTCGCCGCTTGTTTAGGACGATTTCTAAGTCCTGGTGCCAACCTGGTCGCCACATCTTTAGATTCTAAAGGTTTATTCTTTAATCCTCATAAACTTCAATATTAGTTTCATCTATTCAATGAAATAAAATGTAATGTTCGAGTTCGAGTTCGAGAACATCCCTGTCATACTAGGTAGCTCACTTGGTACTCTGGTTTGAACTGTAAGAAACATACATTCGAATGAGAAAGAAACTATGAAAAAATGGGTTTGTTGTAGTGTGTTAGATGATATCTTAAAATGGTGGGATCAGAATTTTTACAGTTTTTCAAACTTGATTATTTACTGGTTTTATCATATTTTGAATCTGGTTTTAGAGACATTGCTGTATAAGTACAGTGGAGCACTGGCAAACTTGAAAAGACTTGAAGAACTTGGATGTACCATCATCCATGGTGTAGATTGTCGCAGTATGAGCCAACATAAGGACCTCCGTTTCAACTTCTTCGATCGGATTGTCTACAATTTTCCTCATGCCGGATTCTTCTTTGGTGGTGAAAATAAAGCTTATGTTATAGAGTAAGCTCTAATTAACCTATAGAATATATACATATTACATACTTTTATGTATATAATGGAAGGGAAGTTAGGAATGGTGTTTTTATTCAGGTTACATAAGGAATTGGTGAGGGGATTCTTGAGGAACGCCGTTCAGATGCTGACGGAGAATGGAGAGGTTCATATAACTCATAAAACTTCACATCCATTCAGTAGGTGGGGAATTGTGGAGCTAGCAAATGAAGCTGGATTACGGTTGTCGGCCGAAGTGCCGTTTTCGACGTGGGATTATCCTGGTTATACAAACAAGAGAGGATCTGGAAATAGACCAGATGAAAGTTTCCCTGTTGGAGCATGTAGTACTTTCAAGTTTAAGAGAGGATCTGGAAATAGACCAAATGAAAGTTGTCCTGTAATGGAATTGCTACTTCTTTCAGAACAAGTTATGCTGCTTAACATGTAATGAAATGAAGTTGCTACTTTAAACCCAAAATTTTCAAGTACAACACTCATTATTATTGGACGCAAATGGCCAAATGTTTCATTTGCTAGCAGATGAGGAAAAATGCACACTTTTCATTCACTAAAACTATCAACACCGCCATTGACATGTGGAATTGTTTTGCTGGACTTATTCTCAACTGAAACCTGGCTTGAATTTGAACCACCCTTCTTTTTCCTACCCCTGATTTCCCCATAAAATGAAAAAAATTCAAACTTTTCTATTCCTTTCTATCAAAAACAATAGACTGGAGAATTCTATTCGTATAATCTATGTAAACTATACTTTGAGTGATAGAAACAGAGCCAGAGTGAAGGAAATGGTGCTTACAGAAAACACATAATAAAGTTGAGAGCTTGCATTGATAATTTACTCAGAGAAGTGGGATTCGAGTGCCTGAGAACTGAGAAAGGAAAGGGGAAAATGGGGTTTTGGCAGTTGAAACTCTAGTGGTATAAGATAGTCATAGCTGAGCAAGAGATCCACGGTATGGACAAATTTATCCCTTAGACAAAATGACTGTAAAATTTGTCTCATTCTTATCTATTTCAATACATTCACGTTAACATAAGTATAACAAATTGAATATATAATAGGCTTAAACCAAAAATAAGCCATCAAACTATACATTTCTTTTGTTTTAAGCACCTAAACTATGGTTTGGGCAAAATAAGTTCTTAAACTATTATTTTTGGTCACTTTGAGTCTTTAAACCATCATAAATCTTTGTGACGTGTCAACATCTTATTAATCAAAATAATTTTCTTTTGACTTAAATAACTATCGGACTTATAATGACCTGATTCGATAAGGTCAAGTTTTTTTTTGTTGAATTTTCGGGTTTCAGGTCAGGTTTTAAATAGGTTTAAGTTGGGTCGGGTCGGGTTTAGGTTTAGGGTGAAAATTTCCCGACCCGATTTATATATAAATATATTATATTTAATATTTTTATTAATTTTCTTCGGGTTGGGTCGGGTTTAATCAAGTTTTTTATTAAATTTTTGGGTCGGGTTCAGGGCGGCCAAAAACCCGCCCCGACCAGTTGGGCAGCTGTTTCTAAACCTTTCAAACCCGACCCGACCCTAATTTAAGTCCGATAGTTATTTAAGTCAAAAGAAAATTATTTTGACTAATAAGATATTGACACGTCACAAATTTTTTTTCAATCTTTGTGACAAATAGATAATTTAAGGAATAAAAAGAAAAATGACATAATTTAAGTATTTATTTTGACTAAAAAATAATTTAAAGACTTAATGTGACCAAAAGTAATAATTTAATAGCTTATTTTGCCCAAACTATAATTTATGAACTTAAAAAAAATGTATAGTTTGAGGGTTTTTTTTTTTTGGTTTAAGCCTATATAATACTTAAAAGTTCTCTTCTTCTTTTTTACACATAAATCGATTTAAAATTCAAAGACTTCATCTTTGCCTTGATTTGTATTTCAATGCACGGACTTAAATGAAAAACAGGTGATTAATATATATATATATATATATATATATATATATATATATAT
The DNA here is from genome assembly GCA_958450335.1 of Hibiscus tridactylites. Taxonomy (NCBI): domain Eukaryota; kingdom Viridiplantae; phylum Streptophyta; class Magnoliopsida; order Malvales; family Malvaceae; genus Hibiscus; species Hibiscus tridactylites. Next base: position 5,484,332 of record OY288267.1, read on the forward strand.
TTAATTTTAAGTACTTTAAGTATTTATTTTGTAAAATTATGTATTTAAAGTTTTAAAAGTTATAGTTTTAAGCTCTGATCGTTAATAGTTGTTAAAATAAAATTTTAACAAATCAGTACTTTACACATGACATATTTGGTTTTTTTATTTTTTTCAAAATTTAAAAGTTAAAACAAAAAAATTAAGTTTTCATAAAAACTCAAAATTTTAAAAATTTTATAAAACGTACTTAAAATCCTTAAAATTACCTAAACCTCCAAATTGTCACCCTTTTGCCGCCGATCTTCGCTCTTGATTACACCCTTTTAGTTTTCGAACCAAGAAGGTCATTTCCTCCAACACAACGTCACCAAAAATAACAGACGACGTGCATTCGAACGTCAAATGTCGAACGCGAAAATCGGCGTTTGGCTGGTACACCAGAATCCAGATAGTGTTTTCAACTACGTCGTGTTAGAGAAAATAACCGTCGTGATCCGGCGACCAAAGGGGTGTGCTCAAGACGGCGATCAGTGACGGAAGTGATAGTGATTTGGGGTTTAGTTTTAGGTATTTTAAGATTGTTTTGTAATTTATTTTAATTTTTGAGATTTTATGAAAAAATTGAAATTTTTGTGTATTTTTCTTTTAAAAAAACAAATTAATGCCATGTGTTTGGTTAATTTTTGAAAAAAAAAACACCTAAAAAATTTTAGCTAAAATTAAAAAAAAAAAACATCTATTTTTTCATTTAAGCCCAATGCATGAGACGAAAGAGGACATTCAGTTTGCTCAAAAGCCCAAACTTCAAAGGACAATTTGGTAAATACAACCACAGGGTTTTAGCCTTTTAGGTTTTAAGGTTCTTCCGCCTTTCTTGTTGAAACTAGTCGGCATCTCTGCTTCGAGCCAGGCTCAATTTGAGGCGTCTCTCGTTCTAGAAGGAAGCTACTTGAAGCTGCTGTTCTCTCTTTCGAGCCTTTGAAAATCTCAGTCCAGCCGCCACCCATCTCTTCTATCTTCTTCCCAGGTCGGTTCCACTTTTTACTTTCTTTTTCTCCATGTCTTATGTTTCCAAAAGTTGTCTTTTTTTTGTTGGGTTCTATTAAAAATCTGTTCTTTTGGGTACTAAAATCTGTGATGGATGTCCAATTCATGCTTGAATTATGCCTTTTTTTAATTATTCAAGTTGAGTCTGCTTAGCTCTGGGGATTACTCATTTATGTTATTGATTGATCCATTTGTGACATATTCAAGTAAGAAAATTTAATTCAAAATTATTTTTTATTTCTAGTATAATTTCTTCATGTTGGGATTTTGTCAAATTTTCAACTTCAATCGTCACCTTCAACTTCTTGTAATTTGCATTGATTCAGACTTCAAGTAGCTGTCTTGCTATAGCAGAAAGATGTCAGCTGAAGCATCCACCACCATGGAGACTGAAACGGTGGCCTCTGAATCTAAACTCGAATCCAATTCATTGCCACCAAAGCCGAAATTCGAGCCTCTGAAGGCTCACGAGATGTCCGATGGCCGAGTCCAGTTTCGGAAGGTATCTGTTCCACCTCATAGGTATTCACCTCTGAAGAAATACTGGATGGATATCTATACACCCATTTATGAACACATGAAGATCGACATCCGAATGAACCTCAAAGCTCGGAAGGTGGAGCTAAAAACCAGATTAGATACACCCGACATTAGTAACCTTCAGAAGTGTGCAGACTTTGTCCAAGCTTTCATGTTGGGTTTCGATGTGGCAGACGCAATTGCGCTTTTGAGGTTGGACGAGCTATATGTTGAGTCCTTTGAAATCAAGGATGTTAAGACACTTAGAGGAGAGCACCTGTCTCGTGCCATCGGAAGACTGTCCGGGAAAGGCGGTAAAACGAAGTTTGCCATTGAAAATGCTACAAAGACTCGGATCGTCATTGCTGACTCCAAGATTCATATACTGGGATCTTTTGCAAACATCAAGATTGCTAGGGATTCTCTTTGCAGTCTCATTTTAGGTTCCCCTGCTGGGAAAGTTTACTCGAAACTTAGACAGGTTTCTGCCAGATTGGCAGAAAGGTTTTGATTGCTTTCCTTTGTAATTTGTTTGAGACTTTGCTCCTAAATTTTGAGTATCTTTTAACTTTTATCCACACTGAATCCTTGAGGGGAAATGAAAAACAAGATCAATAGGATTGAGTACACATTTAGAGTGAAATGTGGGGTGAAATTTTGGAAGAGTTTCTTTACTGTTTTTTTCAATGATAATTTACTGAATAAAAATATTTGAAGTTCTGTCAGATTGATATGGCTATTGCAATGTGTATCAAGTTCAAGTTGCAAGAAATTGATTCTTGTGAGTAATATGCCTTGGTTATAGCTATGTAACCAGTACCATTGCTGCTGCAGTTAAAAAAAATTCAGGTAAATAAATCTGCAGTAAAAACGAAAAACAATGTATTTCTAGTTTTCTTTTGAATTGCAAACAATTTACCAGTTGTGTATGAACAGTTCAAATCAAATGGATGATCAAGTAGACAAATTCCACTGTGTTAAAGTTCATCACTGAGCAACTAAAAATTTTAATGAAAATTGCAAGGATTGTCAGCCTCCGAAGAGAATCCCGGCAGCCTGTTCTTCGTTTCCGTCCATAATTTAAGAGCTTGTATCACCATTTCTCTTGGAAACCCCAACTCAACAAGCTTTGCAACTTTGGCTTCAAAATCGGGTTTCTGCAGATAAACAAAAGACAGATTTCTCGGATTTACATTCGTGGTCGAACTTGATTATATTAGGAACAGACCCAACTTCTTGAAGTTACCTGTGTCGCGTCGCCTTGTGCACCACCTGAAGCAAAAAAGAAAAAAAAAAACATCGGCAGAAATTCAGAATCATAACGTACAAATCTTTCATAGCACCTCTTTTAAACAATAAACGCTCCATGAAATGAAAATATGCATGATAACAAGAGTGAGATGCCGGTTACTAACCAGAAGAATGTCCTCCAGATTGCACATTAGCATTCTTCTCTGATGTTCCAGCCGTCACCTGAAGAATCAGACAATAGATCAGTGCCAACAATATGTGTGTGTGTGCGCGTGTGTTTGTTTATATCGGATGTAGCGGATATTAAAAAAGACTTACAGCAGCTCCTGAGCTTGATGCTTGCTTTGCATGCCTTTCTTCATCAAGGAAGCGAGAAGGGATGTCCTTTTCTGAGATGAGTAAAATACTTGGTTAATTACCGTCATAAGAAAAGAAATTCAGTAGCAAGAAGTCCAGAAAAAGATTAAAGTCACCAACCTTGCAAAAACGGTACGGAAACTTCTCCTCCTCCGACTCTAAGTACATTATCCTTCAAGTCAATAATACACTGTACAGATGTAGCATTAAGGATTATGGAAAGTTATGAATGTAAACTACAAAAGTAGAGGTGCATGTCACGAAATTAAATAGATATGAGGCTACCTGGTGCTTACGGAGCATATCCAATCCGAAGAGGAACTCCATATTTGGAGAGTCCAAAACCAAGAAGGAGCAAGGATAAAATATCTCTCCAATCTATGATGACATGAGAAACAAAGAAGTTAAATGGAACATTAAGCACGGCAAGTGTATGGTTGTATCATCTACTATTACCATGCCGGTAAGAGAATTGTACAATAGTAAACAAAACAAGAGACACGGTGAGGATCAATTATTGGACACATTTCATATAAAAGCAACAAAAACTGAAAAAGAAGATTACAGATAGTGTTCTACACTAGAAACCACTAGTCATGCTACCTTGATTGGAGCAACATGTATCCGTCCTAGTATCTCGGATTGGCCGACTCCATGAGCAATACCTCTATATCTTTGATCTAAAAGCCTCAGCAATCTGAAGAAGACAACCAACAAAGTAAAACACATGCCATCGATTTTAGTCTTATGAAGTAAAAAACATGCCACGATTTTAAAGTAAAATATTTCTATGACTATAGCAAAAGGAACTTTCTAGATAACAAAAAAGGAAAATAGATTGTAGTACATACCCACACCGCTCAGCACAGCTTTTGGAAATTATTGTCGACTGTGCACCACTATCAACAAATGCCTAAAAGCAGATAATAAAGCAACAGATTTAATAAACTTAACATAGTCCAATATTCAAACGGTATAGTATACCTCGCGGGGTACTATTAAAATAATGCAGAATATCAACTAAAACATTATCACAAACAGCTGCAAAAGAAATGAAAAGTATGAGAACATAAAAGCAAAGGGTATAATCAAAACTATAAGCTACAATCACAAAATACTGATCCTTGTGAAATATACATGTAGTTATATACAGAACCTGCCATCATATTTACCTTCAATGGGACACCATTAACCTCCATGTCCACGTACAGCATAACCTGATTCGAACAACAAGAAACATTACATTCTAAAGTGGAAGAAAGCTATAAATTTTAACAGCACAAGGGAAGCAAGCCTACATACCACCCTTGCAAAGCCTTCGGGATTATGCTCTAAGGCAGCAGCCCAGTTCTCATCAATCCCTTTCTGCATAACGATATTGTAAGATGTCAGCCAAAAGATCATATCGTCCAGCAAGAAAATGAGTGATAAGTATGCAAATACCACAGCCCTTTGTCAAAACATAAACTAAAATATTACATATTTAAGTTGAATTTGGTTTAAATTGAGTTAGGTTGATGGAATGTTGCAGAAAACTAACCTGCCGGATGGCAGCTTCAATTTTCCTTTGTGCTTCAACATCAAAAGGATCAGCCTGAAGAAGAGCCTACGGAGCAAGATTAAATAAATATGTATCAATCAAAGACATGATCGGAAAAATATAATTTTATCACAAGTATGATCATGCTTTAGTATTTTGAAAGTTATGTGATCAATTTTATCATATTATGATACATTCACCACTGGTTCACAACCAACTATAGGCATTAGGCATAAACAACTAGGATAGGCTACTCACAAGCTCCTCCTCCTCCTGTCGTCGCAATTCAGATCTTCGTTGATGACGAGCTCGTAGAATCTCCTGCAGTTTGTTGAGATCATTTCCGACAACAGCTTGAGCAAGCTCAGGATCGGTCTGAAATAGTTGTCCAATTAGATTAGAATCACCTCGAATCTGTTGTTGGAAAGCTGCAGGGTTCACAGCAGAACCATCGGGATTGAAGCCCAAGTCATTGCCAGATGCTCTGCAATGAATCATACATTACACATCCATGTTAAAATCTCGGAACAAGCATCCAAGTCAAGCCAGTAATATTACAACATATCCGATTAAAAGCAAGCAAGCTCAAACCAGATAAGCAAACGAATTTACCTTGAAGCAGCACCAGAGACCATCATAACTAGATCATCATCCTTAACACCCAATGCACTCAACTTCTGAGAGTTGTTCATTTCCCTCCCATTAAACAACAGTTGCTGCTGCTGTAATGGCACCATAGTCTGCCCATAGACCCAAACAAACTTCAAACAATCAACATTAACATATCCCCATTCCCCACAGTCAACTCTCAAAAAGAAAACTTCTTTGAGGGGAAAAGGATAAAAAATCAATCTTTTATCAACTAAAACAAGCTAATGAATCTCAATAATCAACATTCAAAACCCTCAGAAATCTGGGAAGAAAACGGTGAAACAAAGCATGAAAGGGTTCTAATAACTAACCTCGACTTCAAGCAAAGCTTTCAAATTTTCAACCTATCAGAAACAGTGAAAGCATAAAATCAGCAAAAGAGAATTAAAGATTTAGAATAAGTATAAAGATGGGGTAAAGGGGTAGCTTTCAAAATTTTCAACTCATTAGAAACAATGAAAACATAAAATCAGCCAAAAAAAGAGTAGAGATTTAGAATAAGTATAAAGATGGGATAAAAGGGTACTAAACAGTTTCATGAGGATCAACATCTAAGCTGAGGATCTGTTCATCCGCCGTCATTACAGTGATTCTCATTGTGGCGTTGGCGGTAGATCTTCTCTGTCTCTTGTTGGCGGATGGGTTTAGATTTAATGGAAGCTTTCGAGGTTAATAATAAAAATTTATTAGCAAGCGAAAATATTTATATATAAGGAGAAATCAAGGAGATGACTTTAACCTGTTTCACTTTGACTTAAATTTACTTTGTTTCTTGCGACAGAATTTCGGTTGCGTTCGGTCTTTAACTTCGTCTCGAAGTAGATAAAAAAAAAAAAAGTGATGTTTACAAATGGTCAGTAAATGTTGGTTAATTATTTAATTTGATAATTAAATTTTTAGTTGTTTTAATGTTATTATAAAATTTTGTGATTTATTTTATTTTGGTCATTGAGCTCTTACCAGGAGAGTGATGTGTCCGTTAACAAATTTTATATAATAACACATTTAATCTTTTATATTTGTATATTTAATTAATTTAGTTCTAATTTAAAAAATAATAATAAATTTAACTCTCAATATTTACACACTATTTTAATTTGACTTTTTTAATTAAAAATAATTTAACCCTAAACTTAAAATTTTAAATTTAAAATACTAAACATAGAGCCCCAAATCTATAGACCCAAGACTAAAAACCTCAAACCCTAAACCTAAAACACTAAACACTAATTTAACCCTCAACTATTTTATTTATTTATTTATTTCAAATATGTTAAGATTGTTGAAGATAAAAGCAGGAGTGATATAACATGTTGGGGTGAGCTTTTTGTTAAAAGTCCTGCATTATTTAAGAAATACTAGAAACTTCCTTATATATTTTTGTATATCATATGAATTTTATTGTAATCTAATGGAATAATCTCCCATGATCGAGTTATTGTTTAGTACTCATGAAAAAAATGCTCAATTTTTAATACTATAATGCCTTTTTAGGATTTTTTTTTCAGTTTTGCTAGAATTTAGTTCTCAATGGTGTTGCTTTTCTGTTCTTGAATTCGGGGAAATGGTTCTCCCACCATTTCCCCTTATTCAAGGACTAAGGAAATGTCTTCAAATTTTGAGCCAGATCCGTATCCTAGATGTGTTATGCAAATTATGCTTGTAGAGTGGATGAGGTTTAACTAAATTAGTGTTTAATGTTTTAGGTTTAGGGTTTATGAGTTTAATATTTTTAATTTTGTGTCTACGAATTTGGGGGTTTATGTTTAGTGTTTTAGATTTAAGGTTTAGAGTTAAATTAATTTTGATTAAAAGTAAAGTCAAATTAAAATAATGTATAAACATTGAGGGTTAAATTTATTATTATTTTTTAAATTAGAACTAAATTGATTGAATGTGCAAATGTAGAGGGCTAAATGTGTTATTATACAAAATTTTGTTAACCAACACATCATTTTCTTAACGTTTGTTAAGAGATGAGTAGCCAAATTGAAGCAAATCACTAAGTTTAATGGTGACATTGAAATAATTAAAAATTTAGTTACTAAATTGAATAATTAACCAAAATTTAGTGACCATTTGTGAACTTTACCCTAAAAAGAAAGTGCTAATTATTGTCTACGCTGCAAAGTGGAGTTAAGCGCTTACGTGGCATGTTATTATTGGTAGTATTCTATCAATGTAATACTAGATGTACTGTTTTATTCGCTATGTAATTCGAACGAAGCTCAACCGTCCATTTAGCTTTCCAAATTTGAGGTCAAATTCTTTTATTATTCTGGTATGAATAGTATTTTTAATTGGCAAAATACAAAAGATGTGCCCCAACGTTTGCATATTTTGTAATTTGGCCCCCTATTTTTTTGAGTAAACAACCCAATGTTTTAATTTGGTCCAAATATGTTCCTGTTGGATGAAAACTAACAGTCAACGGCTGATTCTGACTAGACTTACCACGCGTTAAGATCAGCTGATGTGGAATTATGGGTTGTATATTTTTGTTATTAGTTTTTATGCTATGCATAAGTTTTAATTTTGTAGGGTTAGTTCTTAAATTTGATTATTTTTAGCATTGTATTTTTTGTATCAATTGGATAAGGATTGAAACTCCAAAATTCGTACAGTAGCGATGAAATCAAAATACAGCAATTAAATCTGTATAGACAAATAACAATATATATAGAATTTCATGAAACAAATCCCAATTGAACAAAGATAGAAAAAATATATATGTATAAAGAGAAGAGTATTAGAACTCAGAAGGGAGGGGGAGCAGGTCCATAATGGAAGAAAGGCCTTCGACAAGAAGAGTGTAAAGGATTACATAAATAATATTGGTGGTGACTTAAATCTCTAAACTTGTGATACTCTTTCTTGAATATGCCAAAACCAAATAATGTACCGATTATAATTACCGCCACTACCAAACCTATGCAACACATGCAGATTCTCCCCAAACACATTTTCCTTTCTTTCTTTCTTTCTTTCTTTTTGCACAGATATGTACAACTACAAGAAGGAAACTTTCTTATTTTAAATGGAGATTTTGGTTTGTTATTTTTTTTTTGTTGAGAAAAGTGGATTTTAAATTTAAAGTTGTAGGAAAAGGGTGTGTTTTTATGAAGAGGGAGGGAGACGTGGAAAGAGGAGATGTTCTTGGATCTGAGAGGAACATGGGGTGAATTAGAGATTGAGGAACAAAACGTAAATGTCTGAAAGTGAGAAGAGAAGATATTTTTAGATATGAAATTAGAAAGAGAGACACGTCATATATACTTCTGTTTTTGCTTGTACTCGTCTTATCCCACTCGCTCTGCATCATCCTTGCTTGTTTGGTATCATTCATATACACCAATATACATAATAAATATATTTAAAAATAAACATTAAAAAAATACTCATCCGTCTACCTAATTTTTAATAGACTTTTAGGTCCAACTCGTTCAGATTTTTAGGCTCGACTTCATTTTAAATCTTTCACATATAACCTTAAAATTACTCACTATTATTCAATTGCTTCTGTTTCTTACTTTATTTACTGAATTTGTAATATTGTGTTGAAGTTATATTATTATTTATTAATTAAATGGTCACGGTGACTTGTTATTATTGTTAAATGATCACACCAAACCGAATGCGAGCACTCCCTCCACCATCGATGGCTAGAACCTGGTCATTTCATTTGCTATTGTATATATTGGCACGTCCTGTCTAGGGGTGTAAACAAGTCGAGTCAATATCAAGTAGTGCTGAGTTCGATTCAATTTGTACTCAAGTCGAGTCTAATCAATAGTGTATTGACCAAGTTTTGATCGAGTCGATTATTGACCGAGCAGCTCATAATTCTGTCTCGTCTCATTTACAATAATAATAATAATAATAATAATAATAATAATAATAATAATAATAATAATAATAATAATAATAATAATAATAATAATAATATTTCCAACAACATACATTTTAGTTCACTCTAATTTAAAATTTTAATATATTAATTTTCGAGTAACTTTTAAACTTCTCGAGTCAAATATCGAGTAGCTTGGTTCGGCTCGTTAAGAACTCAAGTCGAATTCCAACTTTGTACGAATCAAACTCAAATAACTCGTGATCTGTCTTGTATCAATTATTGTCCTAAACCTACCAAAACTTACCATTAAAAAATATTGTAAATTTAAATCAGAATGAATCTGAATATAACCCGCGTATATAATAGAACTCATGCATATAACAAGTGCATGGTTACACATGTAGTTAGATATCAGTTAGAGTTGTTACGGTGGGTTAGCAATTAGTTAGATATCAGGAAATAATAATTTTCTTCGATAGAATTGCAAAAGAGAAATAAATGTATTTACTGCATTACCGGGATGAAGGGAAAAAGACAAACAAGAAATGAATTCACAACAAATTCTAACAACATTAGCAACACATGCAATGCCATGAGTTTTCCCGGCAAAATAAACAGTTTTGTAACGGTAACAGATTCCTCTATCAAATGTCAATGCTCTACCACCAGTAATCGGTTTCCCATCTTCAAACTCGAGTCCGAACTCGTCTCGGACGTATCCCCAACAACAACATATCACACACGACCCTCTCCATCGGATCCGATAATGTCGTGTACATGTATGAAATCACGGCCGTCCGAAGATGATTCTGTCGCGTCTCAATGCAAAACCTTGGTCGTGCTCACAACATTATAAACAAATAATAATAATAGAATTAAATTGCCATGAATCCCAGCAAGGAAACAATTACAAATCCCAGTTGGACAGAATACGAAATTAAGAAACAAAGAAGAATATTAAAGAAAAAAGGGGGAAATTAGAAACAAGAAGAGAGTGAAGGATCACATGGATAATATTGATCATGCTTTAAATCTTGGAGCTTATAATACCCTTTCTTGAATACACCAAAACCAAACAATGAACCAATCACAATTACCATGATTGCCACACATATGCAACACGAGCAGATCCTCCCAAGACACATCTTCTTTCGTTTTTGCACAGAAATGAAAGAAAAAAAGGAAATTTTCTGGTTTTATATTTGGATGGCTTAATACTCAAATAGGTGCCCAAATTATGCTTGTGGATCACTTTTAGTGCCTAAACTATTTTTAGCTCTAAATAATTGTCTAAAATTTCAATTTTGGTCATTTTAAGTGTCTAACCGTTAATAAAAATTGTTAGCCAATTAAATTGTGACAAGTGGCATGTTTTTAATTTTTAATTTCTCTTAATTAATTTTTAAATAAAATTCAAAATTCAATTTTTTTAAAAAATTAACAGTTCTAAATCTTACAAAACATTCTCAAATCCCTAACCTAAAACCCCAAAGCCCCAAATTACCATCGTTGTCGCCGTTTACTACCTCACCGGATGCCACCACTACTGTCGCCGGACCACCACGACCGTTTCCCCAACCACCGATCGCCGAAAACCGACGATAGGTGTGCCAACGATTTCTTTTCGTGATTTTGGCTTCTTTCGACGTTAGGAAGACGATCGACACAGTTATCGCCGTTTACCGGCGATGGGTGGTTGGGGAAATGATCTTGGTAGTCCGGCGACGGCGAAACCATTGGCGGCGGGTTCGGCCGGGGAAGTTAGGGATTTCGAATTTGGGGTCATTTTGTGAGTTTTGAGAAATTTAGGGTTTTTTTAAAAAAATAAGTTAAGAAATAAAATAAAAAAATATTTTTTAAATAAAAATAACGGTAGTTAACGGTTAGGCACCTAAAATGATCAAAATTGAAATTTTAGGCACCTATTTAGAGCTAAAAATAGTTTAGGCACCAAAAGTGATCTACAAGCATAGTTTGGGCACCTATTTGGATATTAAGCCTATTTAGATTTCAGATAAAAACGTGGAGTGAATGTGGTAAATCAAGGAACTTGGGGTACTTGAAAAAAAAGAGAGGAAAGTTTGAGTTTCAGATTTATGGGTAATATAGGGAATGCGTAAAATATTATTTAATAAATTTAGCATTAGATTTTCTTTTGATTTGGCCTTACTTTGGGTTAGCACAGTTGAAGATGGAGAGATCGCTTGTTATTTACAGCAAATTCTAACAACATTAGCTACACATTCGATGCCATGTGTAGAAAATTTCCTTTTGAGTTTTCTCGGCAAAATGGGGGAAAATGTAACAGAAACAGATTCCTGTCAAATGTTAATGTTCTACCAGCACTGATCGGTTTCCCATCTTCGAGTCGGGTAAACCCGGGTCCTCACCCGCCTCGAACGTGTCCCCGCCAACGACATATCATACATGGCCCTCGCCGTCGGATCCGACAACGTTGCGTACGCGTTGCGTATCTCTATGAAATCACGGCCGTCCGATGGCGATCTCATCGCGTCTGGATGGAAAACCTTGGCCAAGCTCCGGTACGCCGTCTTGATTTCGTTGAATGACGCCGTTCTCTCCACCTTAAGTATCTCGTACAAACTTCCCGTCGCCGCCACCGCCACCTTGTTCTCCGCGGCGGACGCAAACTTAACAGACGCAACCACCTTCCGCACCGAATTTCTCACGGTGGCCGTCTTCGTCAGTCGCGGAACCGGGGATCTATCGTTAACGGCTCTAACTGCGAAGGGAGAAGAGACGGCTGCAATTGAATACATCGGGGAAGTATGAATGGAATGATAAGATGGTGAAAGAAAGGCAGATTCTTTTGGTTTCTGCTTGTACGAGAGGAGAAAGAGTGGGTGGGTGTTTGTATTTATAGAGGTCAAAGTAGTAACCAAGTTTGTACTGTCTAATTAATTGGATTAAATATGGATTTTGATTATTTTTCTACTTAAATTTGAGGAATCAAATGTTTGACTTGAATAAATTTACTTAAATAAGCTCAAATAAAACTATTTCTATTTAAAAACAAAACTTTAATAAATTTAAGTCGAATATGAGGCGGTAGAATTTGAGTTTCTTATAATTTGATTTAAAATTTAATGCAAAAGTATTTTATATACCGGTGGTGAAAAATTTATTTTTCACAAACGTCTAATTTTTAGGGTTTAATGCTTGCAAATAAAATTTATGGCATAAAGTTTATAGTTTAGAGCATAAATTTTATGGGTTATGATTTAAGGTCCCTACAAGAGACATGTGACAGCTTTAGAAGTCCGCTTGTGAAAAAAAAAACTTTTCATTGCGGTGAACTCAATAAGTGTTTCAGTTGAAAAGCGGATGATGTTCATCCTATGAGATACGAGTTCAAATATTTTTGTCTACATGGTGTATGCACATTGTCAAAGGATTAAGAATATCTATGAACAAATATTGTTTGATCAAAAAAATCTATGAACAAATACTATCTTGTAATCACCTTTAGACTATTCAAAAAAATCAAAAGAAAAATAAATATCAACAATAAACTTTAAATTCATATGTGGAACGAGTTAAATCAGACTTAAAACAAATTTCAACAATGAACATAAAAATTTTAAAATATTTCTATTTGTTGTGAATAAAATAAAGAAGAACAAGAAGAACAAAGAGATGAGAGGAAGAAGGAGATTTGTATTATTCTCAAAATATAGAATTGTCTACAATGCCTTCAATGAATCATCTATTTATAGGCATAAGAAGTACATAATACATTAAACTCTAATTCATAGAGATAATATTCCTAATAATAAATAAATCAAACTCCTTTGATAAAGTTCTAATCATGATAGACATCCACATAGATAAATATTCATAACACTCCCCTTGGATGTCTATGAAGATAATGTGTCTCGTTAAAACCTTACTAAGATAAAAACCTAGTGGGAAAAAAAATTCTTTAGTGAAGGAAAAAGAGTACACACATCTTTGATACGCATAACATGTTGCCTCATTAAAAACCTTACCAGGAAAACCCATTGGGACAAAACCTCGGTTAAGGAAAAAAGAGTGCAACGCGTATTTACTCCCCCTCATGCAAACATCATAGAAGATCTTTGAATCTTCATAATTTAATCTTGAATATCATTTTTCTAAAGATCGTGAGGGATGAAACTTTGGAGTAATATGTTCCATGATGTATCCACTTTCAAACTGAGATATACATCTTGCGTTATCTTCACACAAGATAGCTTTTATCATATCTTGTAAAAGTAAATCCACATATCTTTTGGATATGTTGGGTCAATAGTCTTAGCCAAACACATTTTTTGGCTTGCCTCGTGCATAACAATTATTTCTACGACATTTGACGAGGCATCAACGAATGTTTAAAGATCTAAATGTAATGATCTTTGTATATTCATAGATATTTCTTGACCAACTAATATATAGTGCTTCAAGACTAAGAAAAGATATAATTATCTTTATTCACATCCAACAATCTTACAACTATTGGGATACTCAATAGATATGCTTTATTCATATTGAATCTTCTTTAAGATTCTTTCAGCTTATGTATATTCATAGACAAAAGAAATATATAAAAATGCTCGATCTTCAGGTCGAGATAAACTTGATGTCAAGATTCAAGTACTTGTATTGAAAGTACTTCATAAGTTTCCAATTTGAAGCTCTTTAGGGGTTCTAAAATTATCATAATGGATCTTGATCCAAACTCCTTTATAAAATACATAAGGAAATCTGATCATTCTTATAGTATTTTCACAATTAGTATTCACTAAGGCGATTATACCAAATGCGCCAAAAATATTCATGAGACATGTCTAAATAAATTTCCTCAGAAATTTTCAAATGCTTATAGCATTTTAGATCCTTCAAGGATAAATATGGATCCACAAATAATTAGACGCATGTAAAATTTTCAAAACTGCCAAAGTAATTGCATCCACCATGAAGTGATTAAAACTTTTCATAAATCATAGTTCAAGTCGTATTTACGACTACTTATTTGTGCCTCACTTGCATTACACCTTTAGGTGTTTAGACTGCTGGTCCAAATACTTCTATTTTAGAAGTTCAAAGCGTCTTTCAACATTGGCCAATTCAATATCTATACTTCTGGATAGATTTTTATACAAGATCCTCGATTTCTTTCTTTACTTCTATAGAAGTATTTTATGTAAAATTATTTGTAAAATCGTTGTCGACAACTTTCCAATTTTCTAGTTTCATTCTCGTAATGACATAACTCATCGAGATTTCTTCAAGATTTCAATCTTTATTCCAGGTACCTGAAACTCTTCAAGAGTTTTATTATTTGTTATGTCTTGGGTCTCTTCAGGAGCACCCACCTCCATTATATGACCATCTCATATTACTTTCTATTTACGAGAATTTTGATCATTGGAACCATTTCAACTATCATGCTTCAGGCATGATTTACATTATCTCGCTCTAACATGTAATTTAAACTTATAGCATTTCAGCTGGTATATGAGACTTAATTACTCTCATTGGGTCAGTAAATATGTCTGGCAGTTGACATGTAATAACATGAATTATCTTATGAACTTCTAGTTCATATACGAGGATCTATATAATGATAATTCATTTTCCTCTATCCAGCTGATTATTATCTCCCTCTGATGTTGAGAAAAATCATGTCATAAATGATTCTCCAATTAATGTTTAAGAATTTAAACATAAAAGAAGACTCGTACTCAATATATATTCTCAACACTTTTTATTTACCCATTTTGTGCGTTGTGGTGGAGCAATTCATATCGCACATTCAAAAATCATAAAATGGGAAATGTATGGTTTCTGACCAAAAACCAATCATAACGGGGAGTTTATTATAACTCGTTGGCTTGATGCGTATAAGTGTTGTTATATGGAAACACCATATAAATAATAACTCTTTTGTTCTCATAGTTTAGCTATTAAATAGGAGGCATTCAATTAAAATTTTGCTAAACTATATTTTTCATAATCAATAGGCTTTGTAACAACTGATATAGCCTAAAACATAAACCCACTAGCTTTTCAAGAAGAATAGTCTAACTGCATAATCTGAATCTTTTTTAGAATCAATCTCACAAACTTCTGGTTGTAAGTCGATAAAACAATGTAGATGCATCTACTAAAATCATATAAAACTTTCCACATTTGTGGGTATATGGGCCCATATTTCGTTCAGATATGCAAGACATACAGTCTTAACTTCAGTACAAGAACTTTAAGTTCTAATTTTTTTGGTAAGTGGGATCATCTATATTCTTTGAGAACAAACAACACAAGAACTTCATGTTCTTTTAGTAAGTGGAATTTAATCAATTTCTTTAAGCAACACAAGAACTTCACGTTCTTTAATAAGTGGAATTTAATCCATTCCTTTGAGAATAAGCACCACAAGAACTACAGGTTCTTTTAATACATGTGCATGTAAATCTCAATAATTTCTGCACCATTATTGATCAGGATGGTCTAACCGATCATGCCAACTATATATATTTGTATATATCTCTGAATTTGTAAACTTCTTGTTTACCATAACATGCAATTCAATCTTACTCGCACATGTCTAGTACGACCATCAAAATTGTTCCTTTAAATAGGAATATATTTAGCTCTTTCGGAGATTTCAATTGAAATTATCTTTTGGTAGCAATATAAAGCTCTTATAGAGCTTTCAACTGACTTTTTGGCTACCAAAACTTATAAACATATTAGCTTATTTCAAATGTCAATTGATAACATATGTTATCTATAATTCCCAAAGGGATAGTTTGCGAACTCATATTGCTCTCTTTATGACTTTGACGAGTATAACGCACTGTGAATATGGAATAAAGTTCCATTTGACAATAACATATTTGTTCAACCAGAGCCTTTTGTGATATTAGTACTTCCGGATATAGTACTCACATTATTCCCTTGCATTTTAATTGAGAAATGCATAATTGTGCACCTTTCAAAATGTGCTTTGTTTCATTTACTTCAGGTAATGAAAATATGTACTTTGTATCATTCACTTCGAGGAATGAAAAATATAAAATATAGCACATCATATCAAGTCGATTATCTATCAGAGATAAACTTTCAGGTGCTCTTCCGAAGTATTGATATTTCAGTACTTTGAGAAATACTACTCATATTTCCCCTTGCATTTAAATGGGAAAAATATTTCTTATGCTTAAGTACAATATGAGTACTTGCATTATCTGCTAGGCATAAATAGCCACAATTCTAGGCATAAATAGCCACAATTCATTGTATATTTTATTCCGGAAGTAATCATATTCTTCAAATAATAAATTAACATAAATCGTAAATAAATAATATGTGAAATAAATAAACATAAAGCAAACCAACATAAATAAATAATAAATAAAACGAATTAACATAAGAAAACCCAATTATTCATGTTAGAGGTTATAAGGGAAATAAAATAAATGATAAATTATTCCCTTCAAGGGTTATGAGAAAATTAACAATATCCAATTGAGTTGGATCAATAACGCCATAATTATTTTCGCCATAAACAAATTTTGTTTATATTTTATTTCATTTATCATTCATGATTATGGATAAAGTCCATAATACTTTGGCGTTTGACAAGTACGAAACCAATGATTTATAACATCACGTTGGTAAAAGGATTTCACTTCCTTAGAATGATCTTTATCACTCTTGTCATCCTTATAACTTTGCTACCAGCGGGTAGAAGTATTCTTAAAACGACTATATTTTTCATGTGTATATTCATAGCCTCGACCACGATCACAACTTTTAATGTGATTTTTTATTCCTTCCATAATATAATCTCACATTCACTTCAGGGAATGGAGTAGAGCCAGTGGGCCTTTAAAACCTTTTTCACATATCCTTATCACAGAGAACAAAGATTTAATCCTCGTACGCGGCATTGTTAAACCTGTCCACAAAGTCCTTTAAAAACCTCCTTTGAGACCAGTAGCCTCGCAGAACGGGATGTCCAGCCAATTATACTTGGATTATATCGAAATTATGTCTCTAATTGAATATTGATTTATTATGTTTGCATTCACTTCAAGGAATGAAACAGATTCAATAATTGCATGGAATAAACACCATGCTTGCATTCACTTCAGGGAATGCTCCATCATTGATAATTGCATGGAATAAACATCATGCTTGCATTCACTTCAGGGAATGCCCCATCATTGATAATCGCATGGAATAAACATCATGCTTTGCATTCACTTCAAGGAATGCCTCTCATAAAACTTTTTGGATCAAGAAGAATTTTCGTAACTTGAAATTGGGAGAAGTCTATGGTCGAGTTTTTCGACAAAGAAGAAAAATTGCTTTCGAGCAAATATAGACTTTATAACAATCTTTTTATAGATTGAAATTCACCATGATTTATCGCACATTAAAATCATAATTTAAAGAATAAAAATAAAATAAGAATTTACCGATATTATTTTTCCTCTCGAGGAAAATGGAGACATAGCAAATGACCAAAACATCTTCTCATAATGTCGTGTCTCTTTCCAAGTCATTTAAATACATGTAAAACTCAATACATGGTTAAAATATCAATATCATCAAATAAAATATTATAAACACATATTGATCTTAATACAAAGTTCAACCATTGTGTCAAAAATAAACATATATGAAACCATAATAATAAGATCTATATGTATGAGTTGAATTGAATATATTAGAAATCAGAGGATCTATGTCATAATTCTCTCTTTAAAAAAAACTAAACCAACAAAGGTGTTTCATTAATGTACAGATCTTTGTTACTAAAAAAACCCTTAAACCTAGAGTATGTATTTTAATGAATTTATATGAAAGACTACCATAGTTCTACGTACATAACTTTTTTATTCATGATTACAAAGTATAGTCAGTAAATCGAACAGACTTTACATGCACCATCATCAAACTTCATGAATTTACAAATATACAAACACAAATAATAATAATTAAGTATGAAAAGCATAAGCAGTTGAGTACCAAAAAATAAAAACCCACAAATACTTTCGCTCAACAAACCTTAATCGATTCCATCGTTCCCTGCTTTAAAAGTCGAGGAGGCAGGTAAGGAAAACATCGCGACATTATCGATTTTTTCCGCTAATTAACCCTTTTATGAATAAGAGAAAACACACGTAATTTACACCAAACACAACATCTTCATCTCTGTCGATTCGTCTTTTGGTTTGTGAGAAGCCACAAATTTATCTCTTTCCAATGTTCGAATAAAATCAAACATACTTACAAAATTTTCAAAAATTAAAACAAAGCTAAAATATAAAGAGTAAGACAATCGATAACTAAAAAATAAGGAGAAAAAAAAACTTATCTTTGATTTATTCTATAATCGAATTCTTCCCGGTAACTTCTTTTGAATTATAACGATGAAGACCTCAGTTGATTAGAGTCTCGTGCTGATAACGTGTTGTGAATAAAATAAAGAAGAACAAGAAGAACAAAGAGATGAGAGGAAGAGGGAGATTTGTATTATTCTCAAAATATAGAATTGTCTACAATGCCTTCAATGAATCATCTATTTATAGGCATAAGAAGTACATAATACATTAAACTCTAATTCATAGAGATAATATTCCTAATAATAAATAAATCAAACTCCTTTGATAAAGTTCTAATCATGATAGACATCCACATAGATAAATATTCATAACACTATTATGATTATATTATAATTATTAAGTATGGCTCATATACTAGATGAGAGGCACGTATTATTTGTAACCTAATTTGATTATTGATATAATTAAAAGAAAAACAACCATTTTTTATTCTCGAAGACATAAACACATTGCTAAACTTTGTTAATTTCTTGTATTCCTGCTTGTTTAAATTTTTTTATTCATTTGCTTGATTTCAAACAATAATTTATATAAATTTGACTGAATTAGTGATTTTATAATATTTATTCCATAGTTTTAGTATATCTATTTTTTTGCACCTTCTTATATTTTAGTTTATTTTCATATAAAGATCGTGGGTTGTGTTAATATGTTTTTTTTCTTTCATGATGACCACCTGCCAATTAATGTCTGAATTGCAGATTTGTTTTAGTTTGGAGCTTCTAGAAGATCTTGTTCTCTGCCTCTCAGATTTCGGCTTTTACCTCAACCATCTATATAGGCAATTTTAAATAAATATCTATTTTATTATTTAATTAGAAAAATTGACCCCATCAAAAATTATTTGAAAAAAAAAATTACAAATCGTCTACGTAAGACGAGCTCGTTTTTTACAAGACACGTGTTTGAAACTCGTTTTTAACAAAATATGAGTTTCGTATTGAGTAAGTTGATAAGAAAAAAAATTACAACGTTTTTTAACATAAAACTCATTTTTTATAGGACGCGAGTTTAAACTCGCTTTTTGTAGGACACGAGTTTACCTTACATAAACTGGCCGGGTTCATTTTTTTAAATAATTCAAGATGGACGTCACTCTTCTAATTAAATAATAAAAAAGAATATTGATTTAAAATTGCCACACATAGGTTGTTTATTTTTTTTTCTAATTCTCCTCCCAATTTGTCAAGAACTTTATTTGATTAATTCAAATTATTCTGCGTCATGCATCTATTTTTTGTGGGTGAATCTTTTAATGTAAATTTTTTACATATATAATACCTCGAATTTAATACCTACTTAAGCGACGTGGAGTTGCTTACTACTTGTACCTAATCACACCGAAAATTAAATGCACACACTTGACACTTGTACCTATTTGAACAGATAACTTCCCGAAGACACTAAATAATTAACTCAATCAATAGTTAAAAAGATTTAAACCCATTTTTAAACTATAAAAAAACAATTAAAATTTGATATGACAAAACTGATACATGTAATCAGATATTCTTGTAACACTTGGTAAACGTAATTAGTATAAAATTTTAAGAGCTAACCAATATCAGCACTCAAGTGACATCAACCATAACGGAAAACAAATTAACAACTTATTCAAACTTTAGTCTTGTTGAATGTTATTAATTTTTTTAATAAGGTTGAAATAGAAAGAATAAGGAAGCCAGAATTGAATCTTATTTTATTTTATTAAATTCTGAGTGATTTTTTAACCCTTAAAAAAGCATTTTTTCAAGTGAATTTCATCAGTACTTAACCAGTCTTTAATTGAATACAAACGTTGAATTGATCTGCAACCAAGAGACCGGCGGCTAAAGATGAATAGCTAATATTATTCAAATTTTTATATGTGTTATTAATTGGAGCCGATGAGAGCGAAAGCTTTCAAGTCACTATGCTGAAAAAATACATCCAAAATTTAATAGATATTTAAAAGAATAAATTACCAATAATTTTTTAAATGTGATTTATCATGTAATTTGGGTTTTGTGTACTTTTCTTCATTGAATACATGTCACTTGACTTTCTATACTAAACTCAGTCAGAAATGATATAATTTCTCATAGGGATATGAAGTACAATTTAATACATATTTACGTTCAAATTAAATTTAAAATACTTCACATTTTCACACAACTTTATTATGTTAACAATTTATATTTTGATTATAATCTAGCTGCCAATAACCCTAATTTTTTTCCCTAATAACTTTGTGCTGTCGGTAAGGTTTTTTTTTTAATTTTTTTACGTTAGCCGGCAATCGGCAATTATTTAACTATTGGTTATCAACCGCTGGTGTTTATTATTTTCTTGTTTTTTTCTAATAATAAAAATTCAGTAGTCATATTTAAAATAATAAACAACTTATATTCTTTAAATTTTAATATATATACCATACTTATAATTTTTTAAACTCTAACTTTAAACTTTATTCTTAAACCTAATTTTTTGTTGATATGGCGTATATATAGTTCAACCGAAAATGGGTAGTGAATTTTTATTCGGTGCATTGCATTGTATTTTGATTATTTTCTATATGCCAATTGTATTGTGAAATATGGAAACGTCCATGAGCTGACCTGGATCCTGATCTGGACCACGCGTCACCGGCACCAGCTAAGCCACTTCCCTACTTCGCGGCGAAGTTCGCGCAAATGAAGACCCAACACTTATCGTACGTACCAAGGTTTCTAGAAGATTGATACGTGACGTATCCAAATTTTTTCCACAAAAAATATTAATTGTTTTATTTTTAACTTTAACCCCTAATTAATTACACTATTTTTAGGAAACTATTATGTATTTAAGATTATCCAATCTTGTAAGTGAACTAATTAGTATACTAGCATAATTATGTATTTAAAGATATAAATTATATAAATATTAATTTTTAACTTATTAAATTTTGAATTATTTAAATTTATTACTAATTAAGACTTGATGAATATTAAATATATATTTTTCCAAATTTATCTGTTGGAGAATAAATTAACTGAGACATAAATTATTAGTTCTACTAGTCTATACCTACTACGTAGGGTCCTGACTGTCCAAAACCCCATCAACTCAAAAGATCGGACGGTAGAGACTGAAGAAAGGAACCGCCCAACTTCTACTTTTGTGCCCTAATTTGTATAGACAATAAAGTGTACGAAGGTTGAGAAGTAAGCCGTGAACCGTATCTGCCTGGTGTTATCAGTTGGCACGTGCGATAGCTTCTAGAAGACCATCTTTGCTACTACTCCACTCCTCGATCATTGAAAGAACGAGGTCACTAAATTTAGCTGAGTTTTTAAACAAATATTATTGGAAATTAAATAGTTTAAGTAAATTAATTTTGTTTTTTGCGTACAGGAATTTTTTTGCATGTTCATTTGAGAAAGAATATTTTAGATTCTATTTTATATTTTTTAGACCCGTCACTAGTTAAGACATATATATTAAAATTGTGTTCGAATTTAAACTTTTTATAATAAATATTATACACGGATGAGTCTGCTATGCTCGACGAGCACCGATGAACATCACTAATGACGAGTACCGATGAGCACCATTAATTCAATTTATAAAGATTAAAAATTTAAAAGACTCGTCGTATAGTTATAAGTTATTTAAAAAATTAAAAAGTAAATTCGTTAAAATATATTATTTTATTTTTAATTTTCATTTAAACATAAATTAAAATAGCTATCTACCCCTAAATTATAAAACTCTAATTTTTATTCATTTGAAATTCAAGTCGCCGTCGCTCTCACTACTGTCGCTGCCACTACAAATCCTAACCGACAATGACGACTAAAGCAAAAGAACCAAGCTTAATTAGCTTATGGTACCATGTTTATATCAAACCGATTAGTGATTTAATATTTTTCTTGATACCAAATCTAATTTACGACTGATGACTAATCGCGATGAGTGATTTGAATATGTAAACCGTATCTAATCTATATCAAGTCGGCAACTAAAGCAAATCCATACGTGAAACTCTCGACGATGGTAGATGAACTACAAATCAAGTCATTGATTACTAATTTCTAGAAGCCAATTGAGCCTGGTTCTTTTGCTTTAGTTGTCATTGTCGGTTATGATTTGCAGCGGCAGCAACGGCGGCGGTGACTTAAATTTTAAATAAATAAAAATTAGGGTTTTGTTATTTAGGGTAGATAAATATTTTGATCTATGCGTAAAAGAGAATTAAAAATAAAATAGTATTTTAAATAATTTACCTTTTAATTTTTAAAATAATTTATAATTATACGTCGAGTCTTTTAAATTTTTAATCTTTATAAATTAAATTAATAGTGTTTGTCAGTGCTCGTTGTTCATAATACTCATCGATGCTCGTCGAGCGTGATAAAATTTTCCTACATATACACATACATACATTCAATAAAACCTTATCCATTTCAAACATTTATTAATTTGTGCAAACAAAATGTAAAATCGTAACGTCAAAGTCGTTGTGACCAGTAAAAATGCGTTAAATGACAACCGTAATTTAATTGATCCTTTTAGCATGTTGACACTGTTAGTTGGAATTTTAGTTTAAAATTTATGTTGTATTAAAAACATAATATTCCGATGTGATAAAAAAATAATATTAAATATTCAGTTTAATGTTAATTTTAAGTTTGATCATTGACCAAATATTTTTTTATTAAATAATAGTGTTACCGAATAGGATTGGATTCCAATTACATGATCCAAAATTTGGAATAGAGGTTTGGTGAGAAGTGGCTGTTACAATTGAGAGGTACAAGATTACAAAATTAGGTATTGCTTCAATTCTAGTTTAATTAGATGGCCGCACTACAGCTGTTCTAAAACAAATAATCTCATGCCATTTGGATCGAACGAGAAACAAAATAATTAAATTGCTGCATTATCAAGAGAATATATATAACTAAATAATTCTTATATTATGCGTTAGCTGTGTAGGTATTCAATACTCGTTAAGTACGATAAAAAATCGTTCGATTAATATACGTTAAAAAATTTATTGTTCGACTTAATTCATTGTTTGTTAAACTCGTCAAAAACTTTAACTTATTTGTAAATATATGTCAAATTTAGTAATACTATTAGAGATTGATATAAACATGTAACAAAAATTTTAACAAAAAATGATCCAATAGCGTGTAAAAAAACAAAATCTAAAATTCGAAATAAAAATTCACAAATGCACTAAACTAACATATTACAACTATTCTTATAAAAAAAGTTTTAACAAATATATAATTAATCTAAAAAAAGGCAATCAAAATCTCTTCACTCCATTATTGATTGAA
Source organism: Hibiscus tridactylites (assembly GCA_958450335.1). Lineage (NCBI taxonomy): Eukaryota > Viridiplantae > Streptophyta > Magnoliopsida > Malvales > Malvaceae > Hibiscus > Hibiscus tridactylites. The sequence goes on from OY288267.1 coordinate 5,508,230, forward strand.
AGGATGAAAGACTAATTATTGTAATTTAATTTTTTGTTAATATAAATTAACTCTTTAAATTCATATTAAATACATAAAAATTTGAATAAAAAGATTTTATGTGTATTTAGTAAGTCATTGAACTGTTATAAACTTTTTGACTGTCATTCAAATTTTTTGTAACATATTTTTTTAAGGTAGTCACCAAAAAATTATAAAATAAATTAAAGAGATATTCGTAAACATATCAAGTGGAGTTCGACCACGACTCGACTTGTTAATATCTTCAGTTGAGATCTAATTTAAAACGAATGTTGACCAAATTTTTATCGAGTCGAACTCGAGCTGCTCAACTCAATTAGCACCCCCTAGTTCAAAGTTCAAACGACCAGTTTGAGTTCGTAATTGAACCAAATAGATAATAACTTAATTAACTAAAATTTTAAAATATTTAACCGTCGGCCGAATTAAATTAATTTAAATGAATAAAGTCAGTTTTATATTAACCAAAACTTTCAATTCTTTCGACTTTTGATACAAAATAACCATTCAAAAATAATTTTGGGTTTGAAATTAATTAATAGGTATTGCAAATATGAAAAGCGGGCTGATAATATCCTAACAATATTGAAATAGCAATTCATAATTTTAACATTTATATTTTTCCTTTGGGTTGGGTTTATTTATATTAGTATTGGGTTTAAAATATGATATTGGGTCTTAAAATTAAGGGTAAACTACATAAATGACCACCATAGTATTAAAAAAGTTGCGATTTGACAACTTTACTTTTTTTCGAAGTAATTAAACTACCATACTATTAAATTGGGTGCAATGTCATCACCTAATTAATTTATTTTATTAGTTTAAAATTAGGATTAAATTGAAAAAATGTGTAAATAATAAGGACCAAATGTGTAATTATACCCTTAGTTTTTTAACTGCCACGTCACCCTACCGTTAACCTCTAACGGCGGGTGGTCACATTGCACCCAATTTAATAGTATAGTGGTTTAATTGCTTCGAAAAAAAGTAAAGTGATCAAATCGCGACTTTTTTAATAGTATGATGGTCATTTATGTAGTTTACCCTAAAATTAATGAGTATTGTTGGGCTTTGAGCTTGAAGTTAAAAAAATATTAGTAATATATACAAATTTTTTATAGTCGACTGATCCAAATCGATTGATTTAGTTAAAATCGAATTATGCAATTTAATAAATGACTGATCTGAATTAAATATTAAAAATTTCTATATTAAAGGTAACTTTACCAACAGAGGCAAAGCCAAGATTTGAGGCTGGGAACAAACTATAAATATTTGAAAGTGTGGGGGCAAATTTATAAATAAACTAATTTTTAACAAAAATTAATTAGGAGACAAAAAAAATCGGGTTGGGGGAGATTGCCTCTCCCCACCCCTTAATACCTCCATCCTTGTTTACCTATCTAATTTACTATATTAGACCTTGATCAAAAGACTTAACATATTATTCCGATATATCAATTATCAAACTCAAAGTAACATTAATTGACAATATCAATACCAAAAAGGAATAAATCAACTTTTATGTATTTAAACCAATCTTTAGCATTGATACTTTTCACACACACAAAAAAAAATCTTTAGCATTGTTGAGGCACAATCCAGCTCATACAGATTATGCTGGTGCATAATATTAACAGTAAATTAAATGTATCTTATAATACATAATATTAACAGTAAATTAAATGAGTGGTTTAGCAGAAAATGAGAGGGAATTGAAGGAAAATGTAATTGACATGAAGAATCTCTGTTGGACCCGCCACATTTATTTCTTTTCTCTAGTGCCAGCTTCTTTGGAAAACTAATAGATTAAATTAAGCCCTACCCAAATAAATTACTTACTCTAAAGTCCCTTTGAAATTATTCAATTTCTAAGTTTCAAATCCATTCGCTGGATGCAAATATATTATTTCCTCATTTGTTTAATGACGCAATTCTCTAAAAATATATTAAAAATTAGGGGTGGCAAAAGGGTAGGTCGGAGACGATTTTGCATTTTTATTCTGTTTTTAATATTTGTGGGCACGATTTTGGAGAATCCCATTAAATGTTTCGGGGATTTTTTCGTCTCCATATCTATCTTTTACATACCCCAAGGATTTCAGTTAACCCTCATCCAAAAAATAAATAAAACTTAATACATTAAAACAAATACGCAACATTAGATCTCTAAAATTATAAAAAAATGATAAATTTAGTATTGCCAACAACAAACAAACCATTTTAAAACTATAAAATATAGCTAAAATATTAACTATTGAAACATGACAGTTTGCACCACCTTTAAAAGAAAATATGTAATTGATAATCTACGGTTCTGAATAATGACCCGTTTGTTCTAAAAGAGGTAGATTTGATAATCTTTCCAACCATATACATTACTAATTTCACTCGTATAATCTTATGGTGAATTCCTGGAGTCACGACCATTGTTGTTTTTGAAAAGAGCATCTTGTTTTTTCTTCTGACATTTGCTCACTAAAAAATTAGACTTCTAATATGCAACTTAAAATTGAGAATCGTTCGTTTTAAACGAATCTTGACTTCTATATCGCTGTAGAAATACGAGGCACACTTTCTAAGAAATATACTCACGACTATTGTCGCTTTTGGAAAGATCATGTTGACATTTGCTCGCTAAAACTATGTTATAAGAATTATACTGCCAATTTTTTATGACCTTTTAAGATTTAAAAATGTATTTTTAAAAATACTTATCAAAATCGACCATTGTGTGTTTTAAACAAAATTATGTTGCATCAAGTTTACAACGATATATAGACCACTTTTTTAATTATTTGTATGAAATTTATGAAAAAATTTAAAACTTACTCGAGGAGATTTTTGTTGAAAAATAAATAAATTACTCTTACGGTCATTCAAATTTGTATAATATTATAAAATATCGAGAATCTATGTGATGTTATGAATATTTATCTATGTTGATGTCTATCATGATTAGAACTTTATTAAAGGAGTTTGATTTATTTATTATTAGTAATATTATCTCTATGAATTAGAGTTTAATGTATTATGTACTTCTTATGCCTATAAATAGATGATTCATTGAAGGCATTGTATACATGTCGATATTTGAGAATAATACAGATCTCTCTCTTTCTCTCATCTCTTTGTTCTTCTTGTTCTTATTCTTGTTCTTCTTTATTTTATTCACAACACGTTATCAGCACGAGACTCTAATCAACTGAGGTCTTCATCGTTATAATTCAAAAGAAGTTACCGGGAAGAATTCGATTATAGAATAAACCAAAGATAAGTTTTTTTTCTTCTTATTTTTTTAGTTACCGATTGTCTTTCTCTTTATATTTTAACTTTGTTTTAATTTTTGAAAATTTTGGAAGTATGTTTGATTTTATTCGAACATTGGAAAGAGATAAATTTGTGGCTTCTCACAAACCAAAAGACGAATCGACATAGACGAAGAGGTTGCGTTTGGTGTAAATTACGTGTGTTTTCTCTTGTTCCTAAAAGGGTTAATTAGCGGTATGCTTATTCATACTTTTACTTATATGATTATATTTGATATTTTTCATATTATTATTTATGTCATTTTATTTGGTAAAAGTTAATATTTTAACTGTGTTTTGAGTTTTACATGATATGCTTAAATGGCTTGGAAAGAGATGTGATATAAAGGGACTATGAGAAGCTATCTCGGTCATATGCTATGTCTCCATTGTCCACGAGAGAAAAATCAATATCGGTAAATTTTAGTTTTATTTTTATTTTTTATATTATTATTTTAAAGTGCGATAAATCTTGATGATTTTGAATTTACAAGAAGATTATTATAAAGTCTATATTTGCTCGAAAGCAATCTTCTTCGTTGAAAAACTTGACCATAGACTTCTCCCATTTCAAGTTACGAAAATTCTTCTTGATCCAAAAAGTTTTATGGGAGGCATTCCTTGAAGTGAATGCAAAGCATGATGTTTATTCCATGCGGTTATCAATGATGGGGCATTCCCTGAAGCGAATGCAAGCATGATGTTTATTCCATGCAATTATCAATGATGGGGCATTCCCTGAAGTGAATGCAAGCATGATGTTTATTCCATGCGATTATTGGATCTGTTTCATTCCCTGAAGTGAATGCAAAGATGGTAAATCATTATTCAATTAGAGACATAATTTCAATATAATTCAAATATAATTGGCTGGACATCCCGTTCTGCGAGGCTACTGGTCTCAAATAAAGCTTTTAAAGGACCTTGTGGACAGATTTAACAATACCGCGTATGAGGATTAAATCTTTGTTCTCTATGATAAAGATATGTGAAAAAGGTTTTAAAGGCCAACTAGCTCTACTACATTCCCTGAAGTGAATGTGAGATTATATTATGGAAGGAATAAAAAATCACATTAAAAGTTGTGGTCGTGGTCGAGACTATGAATATACACATGAAAAATATAGTCGTTTTAAGAATACTTCTACCCGCTGGTAGCGAAGTTATAAGGATGACAAGAGTGATAAAGATCATTCTAAGGAAGTGAAATCCTTTTACAATGTGATGTTATAAACTATTGGTTTCGTACTTGTCAAACGCCAAAGTATTATGAATTTTATCCATAATCATGAATGATAAATGAAATAAAATATAAACAAATTTTGTTTATGGCGAAAATAATTATGGCGTTATTGGTCCAACTCAATTGGATATTGTTAATTTTCTCATAACCTTTGAAGGGAATAATTTACCATTTATTTTATTTCCCTTGTAACCTCTAACAGGAATAATTGATTTTTTTATTTATTTTATTTTTTATGTTAATTCGTTTTATTTATTATTTATTTATGTTAGTTTGCTTTATGTTTATTTATTTCACATATTATTTATTTACGCTTTATGTTAATTTATTATTTGAAGAATATGATTACTTACGGAATAAAATATACAATGAATTGTGGCTATTTATGCCTAGAATTGCTGCTATTTATGCCTAGCAGATAATGCAAGTACTCATATTGTACTTAAGCATAAGAAATATTTTTCCCATTTAAATGCAAGGGGAAATATGAGTAGTATTTCTCAAAGTACAAAAAATCAATACTTCGGAAGAGCACTTGAAAGTTTATCTCTGATAGATAATCGACTTGATATGATGTGCTATATTTTATATTTTTCATTCCTCGAAGTGAATGATACAAAGTACATATTTCATTACCTGAAGTAAATGAAACAAAGCACATTTTGAAAGTGCACAATTATGCATTTCTCGATTAAAATGCAAGAGAATAATGCGAGTACTATATTCGGAAGTACTAATATCACAAAAGGCTTTGGTTAAGCAAATATGTTATTGTCAAATGGAACTTTACTCCATATTCACATTGCGTTATACTCGTCAAAGTCATAAAGAGAGCAATATGAGTTCGCAAAATATCCCCTTGAAAATTATAGATAACATATGTTATCAATTGGCATTTGAAATAAGTCAATATAGATATAAGTTCTGGTAGCCAAAAAGTCAGTTGAAAGCTCTAGGAAAGCTATATATTGCTACCAAAAGATAATTTCAATTGAAAGCTCCGAAAGAGCTAAATATATTCCTATTTAAAGGAACAATTTTGATGGTCGTACTAGACATGTACGAGTAGGATTGAATTACATGTTATGGTAAACAAGAAGTTTACAAATTCAGAGATATATACACATATATATAGTTGACATGATCGGTTAGACCATCCTGATCAATAATGATGCAGAAATTATTGAGATTTACATGCACATGTATTAAAAGAACCTGTAGTTCTTGTGGTGCTTATTCTCAAAGGAATGAATAAAATTCCACTTATTAAATAACGTGAAGTTCTTGTGTTGCTTAAAGGAATTGATTAAATTCCACTCACTAAAAGAACATGAAGTTCTTGTGTTGTTTGTTCTCAAAGGATATAGATGATCTCACTTACCAAAAGAATTAGAACTTAAAGTTCTTGTACTGAAGTTAAGACTATATGTCTTACATATCTGAACGAAATATGGGCCATATATCCACAAATGTGGAAAGTTTTATATGATTTTAGTGGATGCATCTACATTGTTTTATCGACTTACAACCAGAAGTTTGTGAGATTGATTCTAAAAAAATTCAGATTATACAGTTAGACTATTCGTCTTGAAAAGCTAGTGGGTTTATATTTTAGGCTCACTACAGCAAAACAGTTCTTTAGCGGCGTTTTTAACCATATAGCGGCGTTTTTTAGCGCCGCTAAAAACTTTCCCGGCGCTTAAGAAAACGCCGCAAGAAATGCCGCTTAAAGCAGCGCCGCAATAGTTCGCGGCGTTTTTAGGTACAAAACGCCGCAAAAATTTCAGATCTATAGCGGCGTTTATATTTACAAACGCCGCAAATAAGTGTTCTTTAGTGGCGTTTATTTTTGCAAACGCCGCAAAAAGTCAAGTTCTGTGGCGGCGTTTGGCTTTACAAACGCCGCGAATGCCTGACCTGTAGTGACATTTTATTTTACAAACGCCGCAAATAAGTGTTCTTTAGTGGCGTTTATTTTGCAAACGCCGCAAAAAGTCAAGTTCTGTGGCGGCGTTTGTCTTTACAAACGCCGCGAAAGCCTGACCTGTTGTGGCATTTTATTTTACAAACGCCGCAATAGCCTGGCATTTAGTAAGCTTGATTATAGAGGAAATTAAATAATATTAATAATTATTTTTTCCCTTTTCTTATTTCGTCAAAAAATGTAAATTAAAGATTCAAAATATTTGTTAAATAAAATTTTTATTTCATCTAAAAATATTGTCACAAAAAGTGCATTGTCACAATTTAATCCATCTACATATTTCGTTCCTATGCCTCTCTTTCCTGATCCACTACCTCTTGGTCGACACTACTACCGACCACCATCTTGAATCCCTATACGAACTAAATTTCTAAAGATGTTGACAAGCATGTACTCGAACGTTGAGAAAGGGTAGCATTCAAGATCATGGCATCCTGTAATTATGTAGCATCATGCACCTTTTCTATGCCTTCAACAGATAAACTCTTTTGCTTCAAGGTGGCAGAAACAGTTAATTATGTAGCACCACCACTGGGAACAAGCTTCAGATTCTTGATTATGTTTCTTGAAACGAACATAGCATCCTGTAATTGGAACAAGTTTCAGAACTTTATACCATAATATATAAAAGAAGCATATTAAATTACTTACATGCAGATTTGTCTCTAAAGCAATCCATTCAGAAACTAATAAATCGCAGCAACAAGAGAAATGCTTAATCCACCGAAAAAGAAGGGTGTTTTATGTCTCTTTCTTCTTTCCATAAACAAATTTTAGCTTATGCATTGCACATTATGATGCAAGAATCATAAAGGGAAAAGGGGTCATCCAAAAGAATATCTTGAGATGCATTCCTAACATTTGTTCAAGTTTTTCGATTCAATCAACATCAACCGCTATAAATTGAACTCCCAAATAGCTTTGCAGCCAAATTCAACATATTATTTGTATCCCAAACATAGACGAATGGTCCAGAAAATAAAGGTTATATGAGTTGATTTTCTTTGCTTATGAAGAAGCAACAGTGTCGGATATATAACAAGATCAAAGGAATATATATATAGAGAGAGGTGCATGTCGGAAATCGGTAGATAACATGTGTCCTACACGAGTATACTACAAAGGTAACATAAACATTAATTGGATATATGATGTAGAAATTCAGCTTCAGTGACTACTACACACAGAATAATGAATATATATAAAGGATATCAAGAAAATTTACCCATGGTGATCGGTGGACACACAAGTTCCATTGCTTCATTGGCTTCATTAGCCCAAGCCTAACATAAAAAATTTAAACAGATGAGTGCTCAACTCTGCTGATCGCACTTCAATAATTACTCTCTGTAAATATCCTAAAAATTTTCCCAATGTATTTGCAAAATTAGAAAATGAAAAATCTTAATAAATATACTGTAATGGAGTTTTAAATACATTGGGAGGTTATAATAACCTTTAAGTTTGTGACTTTGCTATATATATTACTTACTGAGATGTAAAAATGTTATTATAAACTCAAATATACTGTAATGGAGTTTTTCCATAAACAAAGTCACAAACTTATCAGTGGGGGTAAAATGATTATTATAAAAAATAGTGGAGCCATATTCTATATTTATTCAGAGACACACGCCATTGAAGATAATTAGAAAAGAACTAGTACAAGGATTTATATGCATTACAAAAAATGCACAAACTTGTTAACAGTTTGAACAGGGTCTTACCACTTCCCAAGATTTGTTCACCACCTTAAACATAGAACCATATGTCTTTTGTTTGCTCCTCTGTTGAATGAACTTGTTTTCAAAAGCAGAATACTCAACCTTCTGAGCTTCTAACTTTTGCAGCAGCTTTTGATTCTGAAATTCAAAACTTGAGTATCAAGCTGCATCAGACAAATAAAAGGAGGTTTGATTAGAAGAAAGTTTAAACATATATACGAACTATAAAAGAAATCATTCCAACTTATGGCTTGAGGTTTCTGATTCTAACGAATGTTTCACCAATCACCCATAAAACTAATGAAGTCGAACTTCTAAATCTCCAAAGATAATTAATCCGTTCGAAAACCCTTGATTACTTCAAGGTCAAACGGTGTATCCCCCTCAAAGAAACCTTAATCTTAACCTAATTGAATTTTTCAAACAAAAAAAAAACTGTTGTTCCTATAACAAAACCCTAGCCAATTAATCCATTCGAAACTACTCATTCATCTCAAATCAAAAGCCCTAACCGATTAGTGTTTCTATCTTTTTCCCAAGAGGAGAGACGGCGACGAGCAGAGGCAATGGAAACGCAATAGCAGAGACGACAGAGAGGAGGAGGCACGAGCAGCAACAGAGATGACGAAGAGGCCAAGGGCACCAGTAGCCGCAGAGACGACAGAGAGGAGGGGGCACAAGGGATTGGGAAATATTTGGGAATTAGGGGGGAAGGGAAATAGGGAATTGTGATTAAAAAAATAAGTTAAACGAATTCTTCCTTTTGCGGCGTGTGCCAAATTCAAACGCCACTAGAATACAATAGCGGCGTTTCCCATTAAAAACGCCACAAATACCTGTTTATAGCGGCGTTTTTCCACGAAAACGCCACTAAAAGTACATAAACATTACGGCGCTTTTCCAAAAACGCCGCAAATTTTGTCAACTGTGGCGCTTTCCCTAAAAACGCCGCTAAAAGTGCCACTAAAGAACTGTTTTGCTGTAGTGGCTATATCAGTTATTACAAAGCCTATTAATTATGAAAAATATAGTTTAGCAAAATTTCAATTGGATGCCTCCTATTTAATAGCTAAACTATGAGAACAAAAGAGTTATTATTTATATGGTGTTTCCATATAGTAACACTTATACGCATCAAGCCAACGAGTTATAATAAACTCCCCGTTATGATTGGTTTTTGGTCAGAAACCATACATTTCCCATTTTATGATTTTTAAATGTGCGATATGAATTGCTCCACCACAACGCACAAAATGGGTAAATAAAAAGGGTTGAGAATATATATTGAGTATGAGTCTCTTTTTATGTTTAAATTCTTAAACATTAATTGGAGAATCATTTATGACATGATTTTTCTCAACATCAGGGGAGATAATAATCAGTTGGATAGAGGAAAATGAATTATCATTATCTAGATCCTCGTATATTAACTAGAAGTTCATAAGATAATTCATGTTATTACATGTCAACTGTCAGACATATTTACTGACCCAATGAGAGTAATTAAGTCTCATATACCAGCTGAAATGCTCTAAGTTTAAATTACATGTTAGAGCGAGAGAATGTAAATCATGCCTGAAGCATGATAGTTGAAATGGTTCCAATGATCAAAATTCTTGTAAATAGAAAGTAATATGAGATGGTCATATATTGGAGGCGGGTGCTCTTGAAGAGACTCAAAACATAACAAATAATAAAACTCTATAAGAGTTTCAGGTACCTGAAATAAAGATTGAAATCTTGAAGAGATCTCGATGAGTTATGTCAATACGAGAATGGAACCAAAAAATTAGAAAGTTGTCGACAACAATTTTACAAACAATTTTACATAAAATACTTCTATAGAAGAAAAGAAAGAAATCGAGGATCTTGTATAAAATCTATCCAGAAGTATAGATATTGAATTGGCCAATGTTGAAAGACGTTTTGAACTTCTAAAATAGAAGTATTTGGACCAGCAGTCCAAACACCTAAAGGTGTAATGCAAGTGAGGCACAAATAAGTAGTCGTAAATACGACTTGAACTATGATTTATGAAAAGTTTTAATTACTTCATGGTGGATGCAATTACTTTGGCAGTTTAGAAAATTTTACATGCGTCTAATTATTTGTGGATCCATATTTATCCTTGAAGGATCTAAAATGCTATAAGCATTTGGAAATTTCTGAGGAAATTTATTTAGACATGTCTCATGAATATTTTGGCGCATTTGGTATAATCGCCTTAGTGAATACTAGTTGAGAAAATATTATAAGAATGATCAGATTTCCTTATGTATTTTATAAAGGAGTTTAGATCAAGATCCATTATGATAATTTTAGAACTCCTAAAGAGCTTCAAATTGGAAACTCATGAAGTACTTTCAATACAAGTACTTGAATCTTGACATCAAGTTTATCTCGACCTGAAGATCGAACATTTTTATATATTTCTTTTGTCTATGAATAGACATAAGCTGAAAGAATCTTAAAGAAGATTCAATATGAATAGAGCATATCTATTGAGTATCCCAATAGTTGTAAGATTGTTGGATGTGAATAAAGATAATTATATCTTTTCTTGGTCTTGAAGCACTATATATTAGTTGGTCAAGAAATATCTATGAATATACAAAGATCATTACATTTAGATCTTCAAACATTCGTTGATGCCTCCTCAAATGTCGTAGAAATAATTGTTATGCACGAGACAAACCAAAAAATGTGTTTGGCTAAGACTATTGACCCAACATATCCAAAAGATATGTGGATTTACTTTTACAAGATATGATAAAAGCTATCTTGTGTGAAGATAACGCAAGATGTATATCTCAGTTTGAAAGTGGATACATCATGGAACATATTACTCCAAAGTTTTCATCCCTCACGATCTTTAGAAAAATGATATTCAAGATTAAATTATGAAGATTCAAAGATCTTCTGTGATGTTTGCATGAGGGGGAGTAAATACGCGTTGCACTTTTTTTCCCTTAACCGAGGTTTTGTCCCAATGGGTTTTCCTGGTAAGGTTTTTAATGAGGCAACATGTTATGCGTATCAAAGATGTGTGTACTCTTTTTTCTACACTAAATTTTTTTCCCACTAGGTTTTTATCTTAGTAAGGTTTTAACGAGGCACATTATCTTCATAGACATCCAAGGGGGAGTGTTATGAATATTTATCTATGTGGATGTCTATCATGATTAGAACTTTATTAAAGGAGTTTGATTTATTTATTATTAGGAATATTATCTCTATGAATTAGAGTTTAATGTATTATGTACTTCTTACCTATAAATAGATGATTCATTGAAGGCATTGTATACATGTCGATATTTGAGAATAATACAAATCTCCCTCTTTCTCTCATCTCTTTGTTCTTCTTGTTCTTCTTTATTTTATTCACAACATGTGAATATTTTTCTGAAATCCCCGTAAAGATTTGTTCGGGTAAGATTTAATTATCCCACTGTTATAATATAATATTATCTTTCTTATCTTATTTAAGCTTCGATGATAAAAATTTTCTCGTCTAATAAAATTTTAATAATTTCATATACCCATCTGTTCGGCTACTTACAATTTTCGATAATGGTGCTATATTGGCCAGTGACGCATGAACAACCAATCATTCCTATGCCAATAATTGTATTACGGTTGAGTTGGGTGGCCACAGTCCATTCGCCACTTGCAACAAATTAAATATATGATTAAAATAATAAAAATTCTTTGTATTTTTTTTGTCACTGTTTATGTCCCTACACTAAAAAAATAAGTTTAAATTTTAAGGTTTAAGGTCAGGGTTTGTGGTTAGGGTTTATAGAATCTAGAGTAAGGGTGTATTTTTAGGGTATAAGGTATATTGTTTAAGATTTAGAATTTAGGGTTAGGGCTTAGAATTTAGTTTTTTAGTTTTTTTAGTGTTGAGACATAGTAAGGAGCACCGAAAAGATACAGAAAATTTTTATCCGATTAAAATACGACAAATATGATATAAATATAGAAATATCTTAAACACACAATTAAAAGTGGGTTGCTTTGCTGAGAGAGGAAAAATTATAAGATAAAACCGGCTTATCACGTCAGTCGTGATCACAGTTAATAAAATCTATCAATTTTACAATGTGTGATCTACGTGGCCACTCGCAAATTATCCATTTCGTAAACGGTTGCATAAGTCATTTTATAGTAAATAAATAGTTGACAAGCAATTCCACGTTGGATACACGTATTTCCATTTCCCCTATCTTTTCCCGCTCATTGCATGTCCCCAATGTGTTTCCGCACATACTCAGTTATAGCTGTCAAACATCAAAATCCCATTCTCTTTTCAGATTTATTATGATTTGATATTTTTGGGACGCCACAGGGATCCTGCCACGTGGAACTGTGCACGGCTGCATGCACATTTACCAGATTTTTTCCCCCAAGCTGAAAGGAAAGCGAGATATTGAAAAGCCTGATTCGTGGGATTTTTTTGAGGATTTATCAGATGCCTCGCTGCTCTGCAAAACACAATTCAGAACACAACATCAGTCATCAGATGCAGTGGGGTTTTTGGACAGGCGCGATAAGAGCGACCGTACATGGCCCCCGAGAGAGAGGCCCCCAAAATAGAGAACTTAAATTAATATTTGTAAAAAATTATAAATTTATATATACAATTATGTGTATATATATAACAATTATCTAAAACTTAAAACATGAAAAAAGAATGACACCTTTTAAGTAAGAATGTTTGATTTTCAAATGTTTATAAGTTGATTTTTTGTTGCTCAAGAAGATAATATAATAATATATTTTCTACTAAGATATTTTTTTGAAGAAAAAAACTTATACGATCTCTTACTGATTATAAATTAAGAGCCTCATTTTAATAAATTGCACAGGGGCCCCAAAATTTTTGAACCGCCCCTGATCAGATGAGACAAAAGTGTTCATTTCTTGCGTGTAATAACTGCCAATCAGAGGGCCTTGATTTCGTGGTGGGCCCGTAGAACAGAGTATGGGTCAATCTGCATTTTACTTTCAATTTAAACGAGTTTTATTAAAATCTCGTCCTCCCCCACAAATTCGTTCTCCACTCCCTTAAGTATAAATTGTTCAAAACACACTCACACTTGTTAATGACGTTTTTAACTTGTGGGTTATCATATATGTATTATTTCGATAAATAATTTTTTTTAAAAATAGTATATTTCGATAAAGATGTTCTAAATCGAACTCTAAATAAAAGGAAAATTTTCTCACAATTGTGTTGTTATCTAAAATATTCAAAATTAAATATTATTTAAGATACATAAAAAATTTATATTATTTAATCTAACAAAAATTAATATATACAAAGAATTTTATTTTGTAACATATGTTCAAAGAATTTAATCACTATGCATATGTAAATTTTTCTGAAAAAAAATGTCATGACTTTAAAAAACGAGGTTAAGTTAAAGTAACCACGATGTAATTTTAAGATCAAGTCACATGCAATGTATCGGTAATGGTACGAGGTGTGGTCCAATAGATTGTGCCAAATTCGGAAATTAAAAAGGTACGACTTTTACGTATAACAAGATGATAAAAAAGTTATCTCCAAATTGGTTCCCGTGCCAATAACTCATAAAAAGGCATAATGCAAATTGTAAAAAAATCTCGGTAACGTTTGATTGAATAGTCATTAACGGTATAATGTCAAAAAATATTTTTAACGTTTGATTGAATAGTTATTTTAGTCTATATTTTTTTTGAGTAATTTAACCTTCAACGCTTTATTTTAAGTCAAAATAGCTCTAACGCGGATGAAAATTGTTAGTCAATTAACGCTAAGTGACTTGAAATAGCGTAAAAAACTTACATGACAGTGCACGCCGCGATAACAATGTCATATAAGCATATATGCTGACTTTACAGAATGACACATCAGTCAAAAATAATTTTATAAAATTATATAAAATACGAAATATTTTTTTCTAACACGTCATTCTATCTAGTCATTTTAAATTGTTTAGCGTCAGTTGACTAACAATTTTTATTCACAGAAAGCTATTTTGACCAAAAGTGAAACACAGATAACTAAATTGCTCTAAAAAAAATAAAAGCCTAAGTAATTATTCAGTTAAAATCAAAGAATTTTTTTTTGACATTATGCCTCAAAAACGAGTCTGACCTTGCTTTACAGACTCACTCATATTGCAATTTCAATAATTTTACAACTACTTGCATGACAGACGACTACTTTTTCTAAAAATCGATATAGAAAATCAAAGATTTGCCTTTATCCCATCACGAAGTCATTACCCTGTGTTGTTCCTGGACTATAAATATCCCCTCCCCAGAAATTCATTAATTGCATCTGGGACCTTGGTTGCCTTTATTTTGTTGTTCGGAAGGGTAACTTTGGTTTGTTTCCATTGGAAAAATCGTTACTTTTTTGTTGGTTGAAACAAGAAGAAGATGACTGTAGGGGCTGGGATTTGTGTCAGCGATGATGGAAAGTTAATGGTGTTGGGAAACTGTGTTCTTCACGATGTTCCTAACAACATCGTGGTGGTTCCAGCTTCCGGTGGTGCATTGGCTAATGGAGCTTTCATCGGAGTTGTTTCCGATAAGATCGGTAGCCGCAGGGTCTTCCCCGTCGGCAAGCTTCAGTATGTTATCCTTTACTCCACTTATTTCTTGTTTGATTCCCGAGAAAATGTGCAAAACGATCCCTGCATTAAAAAGAACCCTTATATCGGCTGGCAATTAGTATTAAGACTCTCTGTTGTTTTGCTTTTAATGTGCTAAACTGCTAATGATTATCATGTGTGGTTCTGTTGCAGGGGATTGCGGTTTATGTGCGTTTTCCGATTCAAAATGTGGTGGATGACACAGAGGATGGGGACATGTGGTCAAGATATCCCTTTCGAAACTCAATTTTTGATCGTCGAGGCACGTGCCGGCTCCGGAAACGGAGATGACTCCGCCGTATATGCCGTGTTTTTACCGATCCTCGAAGGGGATTTCAGGGCTGTTCTTCAAGGCAATGAAAGAAATGAGGTGGAGATTTGTTTAGAAAGTGGTATGAGAGGAGAAGCAAGACATTAACTCAGATTTGGTATTCTTTTAAAAACATGTTTGGTTGTCCTTATAGAACTCATGGGATTATTGTCCGTTGCAGGAGATCCTGCTGTCGATGAGTTCGATGGCAATCGTTTGGTTTTCGTGGCAGCCGGATCAGATCCATTTGAGGTCATCACCAATGCTGTGAAGTAAGTACTAATTACTAAGTATTTACTTTCTATGTTACTCCAATTCTTCGTTTCTCTCGAATACTTGTGTTTGATACTCGTGTCTGAAATCGAATCGGGTATAAAAAATTAAGCACATCCGTATCCAACATTTGCAGCCGAGTCCAAAATGACATAGTTTACTTCAGCCATGGTCCTTGAATAGTTCTTTGTCTTAAAACAAGTGCTGCATGACTGCAAATGTACTGCTTTAGCTAAGTAATACTTGAAATTTTATGCAGGTCAGTTGAGAAACATTTGAAGACGTTTTCTCATCGTGAGAGAAAGAAGGTAAGTCTTTCTTGAACGTAACATTCTGATTCCGTCGCTAGAGTTAGAACCGTGTCATCTCCGTTCCTAGTACACGGAATTATAATTGCATTCGTTCTTCGTTGTTCAGATGCCAGACATGTTGAACTGGTTTGGCTGGTGTACATGGGATGCTTTCTACACCGATGTCACTTCTGAGAGTTTGAAGGAAGGATTGCAGAGGTAAGGTTTTCGTATTTCGATGCTATGGATCGGGATTCAATGTCTAGAGCATTAGATATAGGTGATAAACTTAGTAACTCTTGCAGCTTGGAGAAAGGTGGGATTCCTCCAAAGTTTGTTATTATTGATGATGGATGGCAATCTGTTGCCATGGATGCAAATGGCACCGAATTCAAAGCTGATAACGCTGCCAAGTAAGGATTTAAACCGGATTTCTCTTGTTATTCTTGCTAATTCTTCCTTCCCATAGGCTAAACGTATTGCTGTTTTCGGCTTTCTTGTGTTTCAGTTTCGCAAACAGATTGACACATATCAAAGAGAACCATAAGTTTCAGAAAGATGGCAAAGAGGGTCACAGAGTAGAGGATCCGGCTTTGGGACTTCGCCACATTGTCACTGAAATCAAACAAAAACATGCTTTGAAGTATGCTTATGTCTGGCATGCAATTACAGGGTATTGGGGAGGTGTTAGACCTGATGTTACAGAAATGAAACACTATGAATCCAAAGTGGTTTACCCTATTTCATCTCCTGGAGTTGAGTCAAATGAGCCTGATCAGGCTTTGGACAGCATGGCTAAGAACGGCCTTGGCCTTGTTAACCCCGAAAAAGTTTTCAACTTCTATGATGAACTTCACGCATACCTTGCATCAGCCGGCATCGACGGAGTCAAAGTCGATGTTCAGAACATCCTTGAAACTCTCGGTGCAGGCCATGGGGGAAGGGTGAAACTTGCTAGAAAATATCATCAGGCTTTAGAGGCATCAATTGCTAGGAACTTCAAAAACAATGACATAATCTCTTGTATGAGTCATAACACAGATGGTTTATACAGGTAAAATTCCATCTTTCATGTGCTAGTAAAGCTACCAGTGATCCCTGAACTTACACCGACAAACGACTTATTCGTGCAGTGCGAAACGAACCGCTGTTATTAGGGCATCGGATGATTTCTGGCCTAGAGATCCAGCATCCCACACAATTCACATTGCATCAGTTGCATACAACACTGTTTTTCTTGGGGAATTTATGCAACCAGATTGGGACATGTTTCATGTAAGTTAGCAGATTTTATCCATGTTTAAAACATTCGATTTCGGTCCATGCTTCATTGGATCATCAAATGTTAACTCATGAATGAACTTGACAACAGAGCCTGCATCCGATGGCCGAATACCATGGAGCAGCCCGTGCCGTCGGAGGATGTGCTATTTATGTCAGGTACAATTTAGTTGGAATTCAAAAGTAATAATTTAACATATGATTTCTCACACTATATGTTGTATTATTACAGTGACAAACCTGGGCAACATGACTTTAACCTACTCAGGAAACTTGTACTTCCTGATGGTTCCATATTGAGAGCCAAACTTCCAGGAAGACCTACAAAAGATTGCTTGTTCTCAGATCCTGCCAGAGATGGGAAAAGGTGAGGGAAATGCAGAAAGGTTTTGTGCTATGTTACTTGGACTTGGGTCCGAGTATCGGATACAAATATGTATCCATGTTCAAATATACGTCCGACACAAATATTTCAAGAATTATGCTCATTATACTCTTGGTATCTACTATGCAGCCTTCTAAAGATTTGGAATCTGAACGAGTTCACCGGAGTCGTGGGTGTATTCAACTGCCAAGGAGCAGGGTGGTGTAAAGTTGGAAAAACAAATGTCATTCATGATGAACAACCTGGTACAATTACAGGACATGTCAGGGCAAGAGATGTAGGTTATTTGCCTAAAGTAGCCGATGATGAATGGAATGGAGATTCTGTCGTATATTCCCATCTTGGTGGTATATCTCTAGCATGCTAATTTCATGTTCTTTTAACCTATATTACTCGAATTTAGGTGTGTTGGATACGATTATGTGCCCGGCATACACATGTTCAACTTCTAAAAGTTGTTCACGTACTCCGGTAGTCGTATCCCATACTCATGTCTGAATATGTTCTAGACACATGTATTCCATGACAGCTACTCAGAATTATGCAAGAATGCTTCAGTTTTCCTGAACAAACTTCACTGATTCCAACTGCAGGAGAATTGGTTTACCTTCCAAATGAGGCAACGATGCCGATCACTCTAAAGGCACGAGAATACGAAGTTTTGACAGTGGTACCTGTAAAGATATTATCCGAAGGGTATAAATTCGCTCCCATTGGCTTAATAAAGATGTTCAATTCAGGAGGAGCCATCAAGGAACTCAGATATCAGCATCAGCCTGGGGAAACCACAAACATCAACATGAAAGTTCGAGGATGTGGCCTATTCGGAGCCTACTCGTCGACTCAACCGAAGAGAATAACCGTTGATACGGAAGAAGTGAGTTTCGAATACGAAGATGCATCCGGTTTAGTGACCCTTTCTTTGAGAGTTCCCAAGGAAGATATGTATCTTTGGAGCATAAGCATTGAACTGTGATGAAAAAAAACAAAAAAACAGAGGCAATTCGGGTCTCACAAAGAGCATTTTCTTAGCTCATTGAATCATGCTTAAAAATCTGAATGCTTGAGACCCTAGAAAGGACCCTTTATTAGTAATTATGGTTGCTGAAAACAGGGGTTGATCTTACTAAGCAACCTCATGTTTTAGGGTAGCTTTTTAAAGGTTGCTTTCAAATTAATTTCTTAGAGTATGTTGTTAGAAGTCTAGAATTCGGTGCCAATATTATATGGATATAAGTTAAACATGGGTATTTTAAATTTTTTAAATTTATATATATATATATATTTAAAAAAAATCCTAACATCATCATTTATACTAAATATTTTATGTAAAAATATATTTATTTTTTTGATAAAGAGTGGCCTCGTTAAAAAACCCCCTCATACCACTCGATCTGGGTCGATCAAGTAGCAGCGGAAGGGGGAAAAGAGTGCCAATTAATTAAAAATACCTATAAAGTTCGGTACAATACATGACCTCAAAATATCACCCTAGTACAACAATACACACAATATCTGCAGCTAAAACGAAAAAAATAAAACATTGACTCTCCAAAGGAAACTTAACCAATACTAACCAATACCTTGTTTAGCAAGGCTATCAGCTTCGGTGTTCCCAGTTCTACAAATGAAGCGAAAACAACAACCCCTTAGCTTGCCTAAAGCGAGAATCTCGTGGATGATTTCCTTAAACATGATCGGGCATGAAACTGGGTTGTTGATCCAAGCTAAGGCCACTGAGCTGTCACTCTCCACTATAGGGCGCCCTCCACTGCACCTTGCCTCTTCCAGAAAAATAACCATACCCCTTCGAATTGCGAGCAATTCCGCTAGAACCGGTGGCCCGGGGCCACAAGCTTTCGAGAAGCTGAAAATAATGTTTCCGTTTGAATCTCTTGCCAGACCTCCTAATCCGCCCTTGCTCATATCCAACTTCATTGCTCCATCCACGTTAATTTTGACAAAGCCGCTGGGGGGAGGAAGCCATCTACCTTGCTGAGCTAACGAACGAGAAACTGATAGACCGTCAGCGAGTCTGGGGTTGCTAATCAGATC
Organism: Hibiscus tridactylites; assembly: GCA_958450335.1. NCBI lineage: Eukaryota > Viridiplantae > Streptophyta > Magnoliopsida > Malvales > Malvaceae > Hibiscus > Hibiscus tridactylites. The sequence goes on from OY288267.1 coordinate 5,527,751, forward strand.
GGTTTTCGATACCACAATTTTAGGATTACTCGTCATGAACCAGCTAACCATGCGAGTAGGAAGATCATGTGAATCGCATCAAGCTTGCGCTCCCTGAAAACCAAATTATTTCTGGTGATTCAGATAGTCCACATGATTGCTGCAGGGGTTAAGAACCATAAAGATTTTCCTTGGTTGCGAGGCGGGTTAGCAAACCAGTAACTGAGCAATTCCTTAATATCCGCTGGTGGGGAAAGAACAACCTCCCACCAGCCTGCAGCGGTTCTCCATACATTGGTAGCCACCGGACACAAAATGAACAGATGCTCTACAGTTTCAGAATGAATCGCACAAAAGGGGCAAAGATCAGATATCATTCCCCCAATCTTGCGCTTAATCAGTTCGCTTCTCACAGCTATCTTCTTTAACGCAACTTGCCACATAAAAAACTCTATCCGCGGCGGCGTCAACCCGTTCCAAATGCACATCTTCCAAAACTTATCTGTAGGATTTCGCCTAGAACACAGTTTGTAACAAGACCTTGCTGAATACACGCCCTCTCCCGATCCTTTCCAAATGACATTGTCATGTACAAGGCCATCGGCTCTAAAATTGTTTAGGCATGTAAGGAAGTTCTCCCATTGGTTAATCTCCCAATCAAAAGGAGGTTTACGCAAATTGACATTCCACGACCAGCCGGATAATCCTTTCTTACCAAAATCCGATACCATACCCGATTTGTTGACAGCCAAGGCAAATATACGGGGAAATGAGGATTTTAAAGGCGCGATCCCAATCTATATGTCGGACCAAAACTAAATTAAGGATCCGTCGCCCACCTGTAGACACAAATTATTTCGAATGTTTTCACCAAAGCAATCCTTCGCACCCACCGCCTTTAGGACCCCTTTCCACTGCCATGACGCCAACATGTGCGATTTATCTTCAAAGAAAAAAGAGTGAATGTCCAGGTTGTATTTAGAGCACACCATCGACTTCCAAGGGCTGGAATGATCAGTGGCGAATTTCCACTGCCATTTACCCAATAAGGCTCTATTTTGGACAGCTATATCTTTCACATTTAGGCCCCCCGAATCAAGAGGCTGACATATCGCTTTCCAATTATTCCAATGCGTCTTCTTCTGATTCTCATCATCACCCCACAGAAATCCCGCCATAATACTATTGATTTTATTTACGACTGTTGTAGGCATCCGAAACATTGACATAAAGTACAAAGGTAGAGATGAAAGAACTGACCTTATAAGAATCAAACGGCCGCTGAATGACAATTGTTTAGATTTCCATTTCGAAAGATGGCCATAAAACTTATCAATTATGGGATCCCATAACATCTTAGAATTGCTCTTCGGTCCCAACGGCAAGCCAAGGTAAACAGTAGGAAGATTTCCCTTAGCACAATTAACCTTATTCGCCCAATTTTCAATGATCCGGTCTTCAATATGAATACCATACAGACAACTTTTAGAGAGATTCAATTTGAGACCTGAGGCGAGTTCAAAAACTCGGAGTATTCTTCGCACGTTCTCCACCTCTCTCAATGATGCACCACAAAAAATGGTTAAGTCATCTGCAAATTGCAGGTGACTAAGTTGAAAAACACTCTCTCTTCTCCCAATTTGCCAACCGGAAAATAGGCTCGTTACAGCTCCCTTTTCTATCATAAGATGAAGTGCCTCTCCCACGATATTAAATAACAGAGGAGATAACGAGCATCCCTGCCTCAAACCTTTGACCACCGAAAATTTAGGACTCGGGCTCCCGTTTATCAAAATCGAGATAGTAACTGTAGATATGCATGTAAACATCCACTTGCGCCACCTTTCACCGAAACCCATGTAGCCCAAAATTTTCATCAAGAACGCCCAATCGACGGAGTCGTAAGCTCGCTGAAAATCAATCTTGAACATAGCTCCCTTCAACCCCATCTTCCTCATATAATCAATTCCCTCGTCTGCAATAAAAGAACAGTCAGTGATGTGTCTTCCCGGAATGAAAGCGAACTGGGATTTACTTATGACAGAGTCTATAACACCTCTTAATCTGATGGAAAGGACCTTCGAAAGAATTTTATACAGGCCCCCTACAAGACTGATTGGGCGGTAATCCTCAACGGCTTCCGGATTGCTCTTTTTAGGAATCAGAACTATATATGAGTAATTGACCTCATTATTCCATGATTTACCTTCGTAGAAATCCAGAAAGAATTGCAGAATTTCCTTCTTCAGTAGATGCCAATATTTTTTGAAAAACCCCATGTTGAATCCGTCGGGCCCCGGAGCGCGAGAGCTATCGAACGAAGATATCGCGTTCCACACCTCCTGTTCCGAAAACGGCACTTCAAGACCGGATGACTGTTCCCAGTTCAATTTTTGAAACTCTATATCCCACTCGTCCACCTCCAACGAATGACTTGAATTAAACGAAGTCATAAAATGTTTGTAAATACACTGACTTATTTGTGCCGCTTCTGAAATCATCACGCCGTTGCATTTGATCATGTAAATTGTGTTTGCTTTTTGCCGCATCGAAGCTATCGAGTGAAAATACCTCGTGTTCCTGTCACCCTCCTGAAACCACCTCGCTCTGGAATGCTGAAGCCATATACTTTCTTCTCTACGAAGAAGTTTCCACAGGCTGTCCTTCAATGACACTAGCTCAGCTTTGTCTGCATCTGAAATAGTCCCCAAAATGAATTTGTTCTCAATTTCTCCAATTCTTTTCTCCAAATCTCCAGAGTTTTGATTCGAAGCCTGTCTCACTTTGGTTGACCATTTCTTAATTGGTCCTTTGATCACTTGCAAAAGCCTGCAGGCATCCATGGAAGAGTTGCGGCAATGAAAATTCTCAATGCTCCTAGCCAGTATATCCCCAAATCCCTCTTCTTCCATGATGTAGTTGTATAATCGGAAGGGTCTAGGCCCTTGATCCCTAGTTCTGTTTTCCAACATTATCGCATGATGGTCCGAGATTGCTTTAGGCAGCAGAAATTGATTGATACTCGGGAACTCATCGAAAAACTCGCCATCGATCAAGAACCTATCCAAACGGACGAAAGTAGGGGGGTCCCTGTTGCTAGACCAAGTATAAGAGCCCCCTATCAACAGCAAATTTATCAGATTTGCCGCCTGCATGAAATTCCTGAAATCCTCCATAGCCGAAAAGTTCCACGACTTCCCCCACTTCTCCGCACAGCCAAGAATAGCGTTGAAATCGCCGCCTATGCACCACGCCACTTTGTGTTTCACCAAAATTTCCAGAATCTCTTGAAAAAATACCTTTCTCTCCAAATCCGTGTTTGGCCCATAAACATTCATCAGACTGCAAACCACTTTAGATCCTCTGGATTTACCAATAATGACAGTAACACGCTTATACACCCAAGATTCGGACATATCAAACCTGCTTGTATCCCACAAACACGCTAAGCCTCCTGATGCACCCTCTGCCGGTGCAAAAATAAAGTCGAAACCATTGGCGCAGCCCATACTCCTGAGAAGACATCGAGGAAATTCACCCAACTTCGACTCCTGAATAAATACAACCTGAGGTCTTTTGTTCATTACCAAATTCCTAACTGCCCTCACCTTCTCCTTCCTCCCCAATCCCTTGATATTCCATGACACTATTTTAAGTTCCATAGGATATGTAGTGATTACCCATACGAAGGCAAGGATCACTAGGATTAGATCATCGCCTCAATCTCCTTGACTCTTTCAACGAAAGCCTCCTTGCCGCCCTTAAAAGAGATCCCTAAGGTTTTGCTCACCCCCCCACACATGTAAGGCCTCCTCAATGTAGTTTAAATGTATAGACCCAGCAGAATTAACCGAATCCTTACTGGCCGCGCAGTCATCGCCCTCTACAGAATTGCGCACCCTTCTGCGAATGGCGCGCCTATGACTAGCTTGAAAAAAATCCATCTCCCCTAAGATTGTAGACGGAGGGCAATCACGAGCAAAATTCCCCATTGTAGTTTGATGGAGGAAGGCAAAGGCAGACTCGGCTAAATTGGGACGGAGCTGCGGAGACAACCCCATAAGTTTATCCAAAGTATCCTGAACGATTTCGTCGAAGAGAGGAGACTGAGAACAACAATTGTTTTTCGACATAGAGTTAACTGACATTGCTTCATATGCTCTGCCAATTCCATTGGGTCCGATGTTCCTATCCAAGCATGTATCCACAATCAGATGGGCCTGAGTATGAGGCTCACCACGACCTACCAAAGGAATGGGTTCCACCTCCCCATTGGCCCGACCCACAGACAAAGAGTTCTCTGAAGTGGAATAAACTTCTTCCACCCTGACATTGCCCGCCATGTCACTAAGTGGGGCCCCATTTTTAAGCGGATGAGCCCTCATAAATACCTCATCAATGTTGCAATCATTGGGAATATTCACTGGTGGGACTTCCAAAGAAACATTTACATTCCCTTCATTCGATGTTGCTGCCCTGGTCTCTACACCTTCTCCCGCCGGATCCTTTTCCAGAGGTCTGCTCCGGTGAACCCACTCCGTATTCCCCTTCTCTTGCCTGAAAACGAAATCTTCATCCCCTTGAAAATCAGAGTTCGACTCCAATCCATTGCCACTATCAACATACCAAGGTCCCGTATTAACAGCAACTCTAAATTCCTTATTGTTAACCGAAAAGTTGATGAACTGAGGTATAACAAACTGGTTAGGGGCTCGGATTAACATCTTAGCAGTCACCAAATCCAATTTAAATAAAGTCTCATCGCTAATCTTAACCAATGTACCCCACTTGTTTGCCAAAAAAGTGAAAAACTCAGTCGACCAGCAATGAATGGGAACGCCTGATAATAGAATTGGAATATACATGTACGGAATGCCTTCAATCATAACCTCTTCTTCAACGTGAGAAAACCAGAAAGAAAGTTCATCGAACTTGTTACTCCATGCTTCAAGTTTAGCTTCTTTAGAGCTGAAAGTCACCAAACACGACTCCTGAAAACAGCCCCATTTCGCTACTTTCACTGCCAAACCATCGCTGGCTAGAGCATTCTGAATAAATTCTAAGTCGAAACCCGGTTTTATAATACCCATCACCGAGTTATTGATCCAGTCCATATTTACGCTAGGAATCTGAGGCTCAGCCTCCCTTGCAGCGCCCTCGTCTGCACCCGAGTCTGACCGCCCCGGATTCTGCTCTGTAGGAGTTGTGTTATCCGAAGATTTCCCATCTAGTAACACATCTCTAAAGGATCTGTCATCCTTATGATTGAAGGTAGCTTGGGTGTTCCTGTTTTTAGGACTTTCAGTCCTGGGAAAGCGCCTCCTCCATTCACCGGTTCCCTTGCCCACATTCTGGACCTTCTTGAATCTTGGGATAGACACCGAAACTCTCCTACCCTCTATAAGCGTGTTGTTCACCCTCTCTATCGCCCTCCTCATTCCCCTCTCATCAGCAAAGTGGATGAATGCAAAAGTGCATTCCCTGTATCTTGGTTTGTTATTCACCAAAGGAATAAAAACCCTCACTACTTTGCCGTGATATCCAAAAATTTCCCGTAAAGCACCCCTAGTGGCCCTCCTACTGAGGTTGTCCACGAAAACCGACCAGTCTTCCTTCCTAGCGCTTGGTTCTCCCGTCCAAAGCTTCCTCTGACCCCTCGGCTCCCCTACCATCTGTGCTTGCTTGCAATAATAATATAAGCTACAATTCATGTAAAAATATATTTATAAAAATTACTAATTAACATGTGATTGAAGATAAAACTAATGTGATATGAATTCTTATTATTTTATTTTTCTCTAAAAAAAATATATTTTACTTCCTTCGTCTTATTGAATATGTTCAATATTGATTTTTTTGTCAATTTTTTTTTAATTTTAACTTTTTATTATTTTAAATTTATTATTAATAAAAATATAAAAAATATATTTTAAAAAACATTCAATCAAGTAGTTTAAAACTATATTTTTTCATAAAATTTAATTAATTAAAATATTTAAAATAATTACAATTAAAGTTTAAAGATTTTAACTTTTAAAAGTAAATACTTCACAAATTCAGTGGGAAATAGAAAGTATTTAAAACTATCATATAAATCACCTGACTTAACTATATCCAATTTAAAAAATGTTTTGGGAACTGTCGGTTTGAATTGAAACCAACAAAACAAGTAGCGAAATGGATCCTCCAAACCCGGGAAGTACCAAAGATAAACCCTTTTTGATTAAAAAAAAAGGTAAACCCTTTAAACAGTTTGTCGAAAAACCTCCATAAACCCACAGTTTTTAAGAATTAAAGAGAAGAGAAAGCCAGAGAGAAGTCGCAAAAAGGAGAAAAAATGTTTCAAAGCAGAGTAGTTGCTTCAATTCTAAAGAGAAACAAAGCTATAATCAATAGCTTAACATCCAATCTCAGGGGAACCTCTTCCTCTCGCTGTTTTTCATCATCTTCTGCTTATGCTCCGATTGCTAATTCATTTGCAAGGACCTCCCTTTTTGGCTTTAGATCTCTGCCCAAGGTTCTTTTTTTCTTCTCAATTTCGATTCTTTATCCACTTTATGGACACGGGTATCTTTTTTTTTTCTTCTTTTGCTATAGATTTCGAATGAATTAAGTGTAGTTTAGCTTGTTCTATTGTTGAGAAAGGATGTGATTGGGTTGACTCACTTGTAGTTTTTTTTAGAGATTATTGTTGAGAAAATGGAATTTTTGTTCATTTCTCAAATCTGATACTGATATATTGTTGTATTGGTGGAAAACCAAGTGACTCGGATGATCCCAATTTTTGGTTTTGTTTGTTTAAAGCTTTTGGGAATGAATGATGGGAATTCATTTAAATTAGAAAATTTCATCCTAAAATATATTATGAGTTTGATGGCAGCACTTGGGATTAGTCTTTGATTCTATCATAAACGATGCATTCCCTGGTTCTAATTTAAGGAATTATTAGGGATTTTGAGCAATCTTACCTTTCTATAGCTATCGAGAGGCTACATTTATCTTTTAATGATCCCGTCTAGCATAAGTACTTGGAGGTGAAAATAATGTTTCAGGTCCTGTTTTTGCATTCGAAGAAAGATAGTCATTTCTGCTGTATATTTTCTCTTAAAATCATGTGAAAGAACAATTATGATTTGCTCTCCTAGTGTTATGTGAATGTCACTAAAAGGGAGTTCTTTTATTTGTTTAGGATCATCATGTGTCGTCTTTCAGGAAAATGTCCACTGTGGTCTCTGTTGGTGCTGAGAAGGAGGGATTGAAGCTATTAGTAACTGCAGGTCCACGTGCTCAGAAAATGGTTGGGATATGGCTTTTTGGTTCTGCTGCATGGGTCTTTAGTATGGTGGTACTAGGTGGTGTCACACGACTAACACGATCTGGTCTTTCAATGACTGATTGGAAATTCACCGGGAACCTTCCTCCTCTATCTGATGAGGAGTGGCAGCAAGAGTTTGAGAAATACAAGCAGTCACCAGAATACAAGCGGTATGAGCAGAAACGTGGCATATGATGTATTTGCTGAAATAATTGTAGTTTCACTTCTAAGTATTTGTAGTTTGAATCCCTATGTTAACGTGTGCTCATAAATTATATTTTACCAGTTATTTGATTTTAATTTAAATAACTTCTATCGTGCAGAGTAAACAAAGGGATGAGCATTGAAGATTTTAAGTTCATATACTGGATGGAATATGCACATCGAATGTGGGGGAGAGCCCTAGGTGTCATGTTTGCATTGCCATTCTCGTTTTTTCTTCGTAAGGGATATATTACCGTGAACCTTGGACTAAGGCTCTCTGCTCTTTTTGCACTTGGTGCTGGTCAGGGTTTAATCGGTTGGTGGATGGTTAAAAGTGGATTAGAGGTGAGAAGTAATTCGCTTTCAGCTAATTTCATTTCACCTTTCTTGGTAAATTTGAGTCCAAATTAGTAGAATATTGTTCACTGCACTGATAATTTCTTCCTACAGGAACCGGCTTCTGAATATGTCGAGCCACGAGTGAGCCCTTATCGACTTGCTGCTCATCTTACTTCAGCATTCGTTATTTACAGTGGCCTGTTCTGGACTGCTCTTTCTGTTGTAATGCCTGAGCCTCCTGCTGAATCATTAGCTTGGGTTCAAGGGGCTGCCAAAGTCAGGAGACTTGCAATTCCAGTGAGCCTCATTGTAGGCATTACCGCTGTTTCTGGAGCATTTGTTGCTGGAAATGATGCCGTATGTAACTAATTTTATTCATTTATTACATCTTTTCTGGTCCTTGCCGGTGAGCAATTTGTGTATCCTTTCATTTCTAGGGCCGTGCATACAATACCTTTCCAAAGATGGGAGATGTGTGGGTTCCTGACAATATATTCGAGTTGAAACCAATAATCCGAAACTTCTTTGAGAATACGGCCACGGTGCAGGTAATTTGTCTTCTATAATATTTCCTGGCAATTGCACTTGATGCTCTTATAATTGCTTAGATAAGGGAAACGATTTAAATGCAGGCATCAATTCATTTATAGAGGATAATCTGTTCAAAGTATATTTGTGAAGCTCGAATTGTCACTTCAGTTCGATTTTGTTTCTATTCGTTTTTACATCGATTGAACACAATAATACTTCTAGTTCTGATAAACTCAACATAAAGTTACTCTGCATTAAGATGGGATTCCTTTACAGTTACTCTGCATTAAGATTTGCCATGTCTTGAAATTGCATGAAGGTAACAATTATGCACAAAGTACCAATTTTACAAAGCTATTTATTTTTTGCTCCCGGATTCGCGGTAGCTGATATCTTCAGTATAATGAGAAACAACCATTTCAATAACAGATGGTATATGTATTTCTTTTTGCAGCTCGACCATCGTATACTTGCAACTACCAGTTTGATCTCCATTTGTGGTTTATGGTGGTGGACCAAAAAGCTGGATGTCCATCCGGCTATTCGATCTTTGGTCGGAGCCACTTTTGGCATGGCTGCTCTTCAGGTGAACTCTCCATTTAGATCTTGTTTTTCATTTAATAGTTTATATATGCATATAGTTAAGGCAAAATGATAAAAGATGCCCAACGTTTGCATGTTTTGTCATTTGGCCTCCTATTCTTTTTTTGGTCCAAATATGTCCTCAACGTTTGTTTGTTTGTTTTGTCATTTGACCCCCTATTCTTTCTTTTGGTCCAAATATGCCCCCAACGTTTCATTTATAGTCCAAATATGCTCCTGTTGGATGTAAATTGTCAATCAACTGACGGAACGGCTTCTAAAAAAATTTGACGTGGCGTCAGCAGATCTTAATACGTGGCAAGTCCAATCAGTATCAGCTATTGAACATCAGTTGACTGACAGTTTTCATCTAACGGGGGCATATTTGGACCAAATTGAAACGTTAGGGGCATATTTGGACTACGAATGAAACGTTGGGGCATATTTGGACCAAAAAAATAGGGGTTAAATGACAAAACAAGCAAACGTTGGGGGCATCTTTTGTTATTTTGCCTATAATTAACTCCTTTTCATTCTTGTAGGTAACATTAGGTGTCTCAACACTTCTATCGTATGTGCCTGTTTCACTAGGCACTGCACATCAGGCCGGAGCCTTGACCCTTCTAACACTGATGCTACTGCTCACTCACACTGTGAGGAAGCCATCAATTTCACTTCTGAAAACACTGCCGCAGCTTGCAAAGATAGCTTGATAGCCATTGTCTTTTGAGGACATTACATAGATTAATCGAACACATCAATTTGTTATTCGATTCTCTTGTTGTTCTGTATCCATCTTCCATTTTCAGAACCAGAGTTCATTTTGATTAAAGCGGGAAAAGAACATTTTTGTAAAGACCTCAACAAGGCAAATGCAGCCGATCTGTAATAAAAAAAATAGTGGGAATTCTTATCTCTTGTGCCTCATTGACAACATCCTGAAAAAAGTGAAACCATAAGCAAACCACGTGTCGTTTAATGGCTTAATGGCCTACGGCTTCTAAAAAAAAATTTGACGTGACATCAGCAGATCTTAATACGTGGCAAGTTCAGTCAGTATCAGCTATTGAACATCAGTTGACTGACAGTTTCCATCTAACGGGGGCATATTTGGACCAAATTGAAACGTTGGGGTATATTTGGACCAAATTGAAACGTTGGGGGCATATTTGGACTACGAATGAAACGTTGGGGGCATATTTGGACTACGAATGAAACGTTGGGGGCATATTTGGACAAAAAAATAGGGGGTCAAATGACAAAACAAGCAAACGTTGAACATATTTGGACAAAAAAAGAATAAAGGGCCAAATGACAAAACATGCAAACGTTGGGGTATCTTTTGTTATTTTGCCTATAATTAACTCCTTTTCATTCTTGTAGGTAACATTAGGTGTCTCAACACTTCTATCGTATGTGCCTGTTTCACTAGGCACTGCACATCAGGCCGGAGCCTTGACCCTTCTAACACTGATGCTACTGCTCACTCACACTGTGAAGAAGCCATCGATTTCACTTCTGAAAACACTGCCGCAGGTTGCAAAGATAGCTTGATAGCCATTGTCTTTTGAGGACATTACATAGATTAATCGAACACATCGATTTGTTATTCGATTCTATTGTTGTTCTGTATCCATCTTCCATTTTCAGACCCAGAGTTCATTTTGATTAAAGCGGGAAAACAACATTTTTGTAAAGACCTCAACAAGGCAAATGCAACCGATCTGTAATAAAAAAAAGGTTTGTTGAAAATAGTGGGAATTCTTATCTCTTGTGCCTCATTGACAACATGAAAAAAGTGAAACCATCATCAAACTACGTGTCATTTAATGGCTTAATGGCCGACACATGGAAGAGCCAAAGCCCCACACATGGGTTCCAAGAAACACCTAAACAGCACGTCTTTTTAACCTCTTCGGCTATAAGATCAAAGAATCAAGCGCTTTCTCAAGGTGGAAAAGAAAAATAGAAAACAAAAGTGTAGATCAATGGGAGAAAGGCTTCAACAACAACAAACTGGCAGATCAATGATCTTGGCAGGAATGGCTGGTGTGGCCCTGGCTGCACCGCTGCTGGGAATGATGGGGTTCAGCTTCTTGGCAACATTAGCACTGCTGTTCATAAGCTTACCTCTGCTGCTACTTTTCAGTCCTCTGCTACTCTTTGTTGGGTTTGTTTTCACGGTTGCCTTGGCCGGTTTCGCCATTGCTGTAACCTTGGGTTTTGCAGGTGTATCAGCTCTAGCATGGATGTATAGGGAGATAAGAGGTGGTTTGGGAGCTGGTTCCAGGGGGAGTAGGCCGGTTCCGGGGAAGTATTTGCAGCAAAACTGGCAAGAGATATCAACCATCTGAAACACTGGCCAATGTTGAATTAATGAAAACAAAGATCATTGTCTGTTCTGGTCTGGTCTGGTCTGGTCTGATAATCATGTGTTGTGTTTGTTTTGAGGGTTGTTTTTTTATATGTTTGAAAATGGAAGTAAGTTGGGTATTATGATACTATTATGTTGTAATGTAAACAAACTTTGTAATTTCCTTTACATATTCAGAATTGAATGTTTCTTTTTATATATTTCAAGAGCTGTCCCAAGAACACAAGAATTGAACATGGATGTTTTATCTTTTCTTCCTTAAATAAGTTTTTGTTTAGACTTGATTATAAAAATATTTTTATTTTTTATTTGTGGTAGTGAAAAATCAGTTTGAACTGAATTTGGATAAACAAATTCAGGCAGCATTATCTGACTTTAGACGTGGAAATTGAGACCAACTTTTTTTTTTCTTTTTAAAAAATGAAGCTTTAAATTTAAGATAAAGTGAAATGAATATTGGTTTTGTGAAAAATTTTGAAGAAAAATATTTTAATATTAATTTAAATTAAGTATTATAAAGATATGAAGTGGCTCTTAATTTTGTTCATTTTATTTACAAGGAGGTTTTATTTTATTTTATCTTTAGTAAAAAAATTAAACTATTATTATTAAATATTAAGATTAAGAAATTTTTTATTAAACTATTATTATTATCATTAAATATTAAGATTAAGATTTTTTTTTTGAATATGGTGTGATGCAAGGTAGTATCTATTCAATTTTTTTAGTCTTTTTAAAGACACAATATACATTACTGGTTCGAGTGTACTTGAACCCGAGCTCGAAAGGATAAACATCAGGACACAGGGGATGAGCAAGATTAAGAAAATTAAATATGGTGTTTAAATGATAACGGTTACAGTATATTAGCTTTTCATATCATATTGGGACAAGAAGTGAGTTAAAAAAACCAAAAACAAATATATTTTAAATAAATAAAAGAAATTTTATTCAATGGATTATATTTTAGACTTAATACTAAAATAAATGCATAAATTATTCTGTTATTTTGTTTTTCTTTTTATGTGTCTAAATTATTTTTTTTTACCTATTTTTAATGTTTAAACTATCATTTTAAGTACCTATTTTTTCTCCTTTAGGTATTCAAATCATTATTATTTGGTTAAAATGTGTGTTTCAGTAGATTTTAAAAGAGATAAAAATGATAGGCACCTAAAAAACAAGCTAGTTTATTCATTAAAAAAACTAAAAAATAAACATTTATTTTAAAAGGGATAAAAAAATGTTTTGAGCATCTAAAAAACAAGACAATTTAAGCATTAAAAACAAAAATATTTAAGCACTTAAAAAAACATGATATTTTAGATACTTATTTACACATTAAGCTTATATTTTACAGGATGAGTCTGCCACGCTCGACGAGCACCACTAATGACGAGCACCGATGAACACCATTAATTCAATTTATAAAGATTAAAAATCTAGATAACTCACCGTATAATTATAAATTATTTAAAAATCAAAAGGTAGATTAATTAAAATATATTATTTTATTTTTATTTTTGTAAACATAAATCAAAATAACTATCTACCTCTAAATTACAACACCCCAATTTTTGTCCATTTGAAATTTAAGCCACCACTGTCTCCTGTCGCTAGCCAAATTGGGGCAAACGTAGCTTCAATTTTATTGTGTCATTTAGGCTAGCGACATGAGGCAGCGGCGACGGTAGAAGGCAGCGACTTAAGTTTCAAATGAACAAAAAAATAGGGTTTTATAATTTAAGGAAAGATATGTATTTTGATCTATGTTTAAAAGAAAATTAAAAATAAAATAATATATTTTAATTAATTTACATTTTGATTTTTAAATAATTTATAGTTATACGGTAAGTACTTTAAATTTTTAATCTTTATGAACTAAATTAATAATACTCATCGATACTCGTCATTAATAATTCTTATCTCGTCAAGCTTGTCAGACTTCTCTTATTTTACATAGCATATTTATAAAAAAAATAATTAAACAAACAAATGAAAACAACAAACGATCCGTTTTAAAAATAAAAAATAGGATCCGATCCGGCACATCACATGACATGTATTCACATATATTTCTTTGTCTTAATTTAGTCTAACATTACTCAACTTTCAAGTTTAATCTTTTTTTCTCTCTTTGTTTTTTCATCCTCCAATTCAGGGAAAAAAAGAAGTTAAAAAAGAAACAAAGAAAGACAAGCACTTTAACTTACTAGGAGAAATTACACTAAGAAAACGGAGAATCAGAACTTAGCTACGCTACAATATAACCCTGTCAATACGGTATTAGAATCTAGTCTCATTCGTACGGTCGTCGTTGAGTGTTTTCTCTCTTTCTTACCAGAAGGGAAAAAAAGTCTTTTTTTTTAATTTTGGGTAAAGAATAGTACTTTGTTTCCTTTTATCACTATAATATTTCTTTTGGGGAGGGGGGTTTTGACTTCCGATTCATACCCATTTCGAGATTTCTTAAGATTGGCAATAAAGGTTGGTTCTTTCTCAGATCCGCTGGTGTTTTGACAAGTTTTGTTTGTTTCTTTTGTTTTTCGAGATTGTTTATTGAGCATCCGTTTATGTTGATATTTGAATCTGTTGCGTGCTATTGATTGTTTGGAATTTGATCTGCTAATGTTTTCGTGGATTTGATGTTGCTGGTTTCTATTTGATGCATAGAAGTCATGGAAATAAAAAAAAATCTTAAGTTTGGTTTTATTATAGTATGAACTGATGGGCAAGTATGTTAGGAGAATCAACTTGAAAGATGAGATCTTGATTTGGAAGTGTTGATTTATTACTATTTCAGGGTATTGTAAGCTTACTTGCTAATAATAGCATTTTTGGGAACAAATTTCAATTGTGCTGTTGTTATTTAGATATTGAGGAATTAAGACCCAAGCACATGATATTGTAATGCATTTTTATGCTAATGGCTATGGTGAACTTATTGCTCTTTTGATACGTGAAGATGGATCACAAGCAGCAAGTCGGAGTTCAATCCCACGTTGAAGTATGCTATTCTTCATTTTTAATGTTTTACCCTCCATTTTTTACCATTCTTTGTTGTTGGGGAATAAGCATGTTGAGTTGCTAATTCTTAATCTTTTGAGTATTTCTACCCTGCATTTTGTTTTAATGATTATTGTAGCAGATGGGATCAGTAGCAGATAGTTCAATGCTTGATCTCGATGATGAGTGCCTTGATTCCCCTGGAACAGAAGCTGGAAAAACACAAATACCGATTTCAGGTCAACAATTACCATTTTCTGATGGTTTCCCTGTTGGTGGTAATAAAATGATAAGAAACGGTTTCTATGGTAGCATAAAGACCGTAGTTTTCTCTAATAAACTCAACTTGCTCATGCCTTTTGGGCCTCTAGCAATCCTGGTTCACAAGCTAACTGCCAGTAATGTGAGTTTTTGTTTTGATGTTCTTTCGTTGCTTGGTATTCTTTTTTATATAAGTTGTTTAATTGCAAGGTGGATTGCAGGGGTGGGTCTTCTTTCTAAGCTTACTGGGTATAACACCTTTGGCAGAGCGTTTGGGTTATGCGACCGAGTAAGAATTTATTTTCTTTCGTTGAATTTGTTCTTTTGGTGCTATCAGTTGTTTTATCGACGTTTAACATTGCCATTTCTTTTGATTGAATGTAGGCAATTGGCTTTTTTCACTGGACCTACAGGTACTTAATATTCTTAATTGTTATGGATTTTTTTGTTATTGTCTAGATTAAACTTCTAGTTTTTTTAACCCTCTTATTTTTGTTAATCTATAAATTTCTTGTTAGTAACAGCCTTTTAACATGTTGAGATCAATTGCAGTTGGTGGTCTTCTAAATGCTACCTTTGGGAATGCAACAGAAATGATTATTTCAATATATGCACTGAAAAGTGGAATGACGCGTGTTGTTCAGCTGTCATTGTTGGGCTCAATTTTGTCAAACATGCTTCTTGTTCTTGGGTGTGCGTTCTTCTGTGGTGGGCTTGTACATAATAGAAAGGAACAAGTTTTTAACAAGGTAAGGAGACATCAGTATGTTGTCTGATCTAATTTCTGCTATTATTCCTTGTCTTATCACTCTAAACGAACCTAAAATTTCATCCAGGCCTCAGCCGTCGTCAACTCGGGACTGCTGCTGATGGCAGTCATGGGTTTACTGTTCCCCGCTGTCCTCCACTATACACACACTGAACGGCAAGTCGGGAAGTCAGAGTTGGTTCTCTCAAGATTTAGCAGTTGTATTATGCTTGTAGCCTATGCTGCCTATCTTTTTTTCCAGTTAAGAAGTCAAAATGATCTCTATTCCCCCATAGATGAGGTTGGTTATCATTGATATTGTTATCTTTTGAATATGATGAGTACTTTGTTTGTTATTTCGCCCCAAAATTATCTATTGAAGAATATGATGTGTTGTGGCAAATGGTGTGATATCAGGAAGGAAGTCACCATGGGGAGGGCTCAGATAATGACGAGGATGAAGCTCCGGAGATCTCCAAATGGGAATCGGTGATTTGGCTTACAATCTTGACTGCTTGGATCTCTATTCTATCAGACTATTTGGTGGATACAATACAGGTAAGAATTTTTTTTTGGTTATTTGCACCCTTTTTTCTTTTTCATTCATTCTTCATATTCACGACGGTATAGGCTGATTATTTTACGTTGCCTTTCTCCTTTCTGATTATTGTTTATCAGGGGGCATCTGAGGCATGGGATTTATCAATTGCATTTATCAGTGTTATCTTGCTCCCCATTATTGGGAATGCTGCAGAGCATGCAAGTGCTATTATGTTTGCCATGAAAGACAAGCTTGTAAGCGATTCTCATAACTTTCATAACATAGAACTTGTACGTGTCGCTAATTAGTAAACTTCTTCTCAGGACATATCCTTGGGAGTGGCAATAGGGTCGTCGACTCAAATTTCTATGTTTGGGGTAGGTCCTGAACATTGGATGTGCTCATTGTGTATTAATATTACATTTTGTTTAATATAATGCCATCTAATGTCAGGTACTCTTTCGGGTTTACTTTGTGATATTGTTCTTTTGTTTCCTTGGCAGCGAGTACTGAAGCACATATATTTTGTTCTCATATCTGTTCTCTTAGTTAGGTGTTTACTCATTTTTGTCAATTGTTTAGCAATCTCCACTCGTTTTACATGACAATTGATGATAATGCATAAACAGTGTTTAAGTCCTGGAATTTTGATGAACTTTAGATCCGAAATTTGAACTCATATGTGTATGAGATATGTACATATTTTATTTATGTCTAACATGTTTGTTTTGCCTTAGTGTGCTGAACCATATTCTTGTTAAATACGCAGATTCCTTTTTGTGTGGTTATTGGATGGATTATGGGGCGGGAAATGGACTTGAACTTCCAGCTTTTCGAGACTGCAACTCTATTCATAACTGTTATAGTTGTAGCCTTCTTTCTGCAGGTTGGTGTATATCAATAACTTTGGAAAGTAGTAATAGCCAACATTTATCTTTATCGTCAGGAATGGAAGCAATCTTCAAACATTATCTTGATCCGACTCTTCATTTTTCGTGAAGTATTGGTTTCTGAATCATATAAGGACTTTAAAAACTTTGGGAAAAATTGAACATGTCCCTGTTGGACCATACCTATACTTGATATTCACACCCGCGATTGAGTAAAATTGTGCAAAGAAGATGCAACTTGGAAGACTAATTTAGGCCAGAAGGCAATGGGAAGTTAACGCGTTCCATTTCTTTTTCTTTTTTCTGTGTAGGAGGGAACGTCGAACTACTTCAAAGGACTAATGCTCATTCTTTGCTATCTAATAGTAGCTGCTAGTTTCTTTGCACACGAAGATCCCACTACGACTGGTAAGCTTTTTCCATTTCAATTTCGATGCTCCTTATTTATTGTGGTTTCTCTTTCATGGTTTTGCATTGTTTTAGTAACGGTTGTGCCGAAATTGATTCAAATTTACAGATCAAAGCAAGCAACCAAAAACATGAACGAAGCAGTCGGATTAAGGGATAGTTTCCGAAAGAACTTTTGTCCCACGTTGCTGCTGTAAATAATTTCGATCACAGAGTTTCCAGCTGTTTATGCTTGTGCAGTTAATATATCGAAAAACACTAGGGTGTCTTTGCTCATTATATTGTTCTACTTGTGATGCCAAACATCCTTCCAAGATGGCGAATCAGGGGAGACTATGTATAATGTAGGCAAAAAAAAAGGTTTCTCTAGATTTTGATACTCATGTAACACTAATTCTTTTTAGCATCATTCCTTGGCTCACAAGGGATTGTTTGCAATGAAAATAATCGTTGGTTTTCAAGTTCTATCACTTCTGTTTATGGCTGAAGGATTCATAACTAGGAACTGAACCCCTAGACATGCATGGTATTATAACTGGGAAGCTTATATTGACTGTGTAAAGTTTGATTTGGTGTACAACTGCCTATTGTCACGCCCGAGAGAGATGAGAAACATTAATCTTACACCATAAAGAAAAAAGAAATCTTAAGATATAAATGTAATGGCGTTGTAAATTCTATTAAACATGTCTTTTGGAAAGAAGGTAAAGGTTTTTTTGACAAATGATATCAGGGCGACTCTTTAACTGTCCGACCTCAGGGTAGGGTCAAAGGTTAAGTGGGGAGGATGGCTAATTGACCACTCTACAATATTTGCAAAGTTTGATGGTGTCCCCAAAGCTAGCAACAGGAAATGCAATCATTCTATAATTTAAATACTTAGTGGACAATGACAGGAATATGTATTAAATCTTTAATTAATTGTGCTTGCATGAAGTAAGGCTTGGCTCATTGGCTTGGCATTATAGTCAATCTTTTGGTAATAAATCTGGTTAAACTGATTCGACTAAACAACCAACAACTTTCTTGTTTTGTTCATTCAACCAAACTTTCATCTTTAGTATAGTTTACTGCATTTAAGGTTAAATTAGACAGGAAAAAGGACATCAAACATGGGTGAAGAAGAAGAAGATAATCCATTGGTGGCAAGTTCTTCAACAAGCTCTGTCAAAAGAACTGGTATGCTTTCATGTTCTTTAACTGAGATGACCCTTTTCCCTTTGACTTGATGGATATTTCATAAATGCTATTTCCATGTCTTTCTTTCCCTTTTGGAGGGGGACTAAGTTCCTAAATCCTATGATGTTTGACCTGTGCTTGTAAAAGGGACTGTATGGACAGCAATAGCACATATCATAACAGGAGTGATAGGGGCAGGAGTTTTATCCCTTGCATGGAGCATCGCGCAACTAGGATGGATTGCTGGCCCGATCACGATGCTCGTCTTTGCAGCAATCACCTTTGTTTCTACCTGCCTTCTATGTGATTGCTACATGTATCCGGACCCTGAATTCGGCCCCAACAGACTCACATCTTATATGGATGCTGTCCTTTACTATTTGGGTAAGCAAATTCCTATTGTTTCATCTATACTTTCACCAATAACTTGCACTTCAATCCCATTTTCTCATCCATCGATGCAAGGATTGTTATATTGTGTCTGTCGGAGATATTATCCGTTGTGGCGGTCTAAATGAACTAGTTAGGCTAAGCCCTGATGTTACTATGACACATTACAAGATTGATGTGTTCTGGATATGCTTATGAAATGCAGGAGAAAAGAACCATAAAGTGTGTGGACTAATTGTAATGGAGAGCTTGTATGGGACTACACTTGCCTATGTCATAACCGCTGCTAGCAGCATCAAGTACAATTCAGTTCTTACTCATTTCCTTTTTTTTCAGTCTTTAGAAGCTCATATCTCCAAACTTATATCTGAATATACATCAAACATGGGTGTCGGATTTTCCCGTGCTTATGATTGATGAAGATCAATTGTTTTGATCTTGGCTTTATTACAGAGCAATTCAGAGATCGAACTGCTACCACAGAGAAGGCCATGATGCTCCATGTTCATATGAAGATACTTCCTATATGCTGCTATTTGGTGCTGTTCAGGTTGTGATGTCACAGATACCGGATTTCCATAACATGAAGTGGCTTTCGGTGGTCGCTGCAATCATGTCCTTTGCTTACGCTTCTATTGGATTCGGACTCGGTTTCGCGCAAGTGATCGGTATAACTCTGAATCCGTATTTCAATTATGTTCATCCGGAATGCATGATATAAAACTCAGTAATGTTTCCCATTGCAGAAAATGGAACCATTAAGGGGAGCACAAAAGGAGTTCCCACTGCTAATGCTGTTGATAAACTATGGTTAACATTCCAGGCACTTGGGGACATTGTATTTGCCTATCCATATACAGTCATTCTTCTAGAAATACAGGTAAAAAAAAGGGGTTCCATTTGTTTTATACATGAAACAGGAATATTTGGAAAATCATTACATTTTTTTGGAATTTTAGGACACATTGAAATCACCTCCATCAGAGAACAAAACCATGAAAAAGGCCTCACTGATTTCCATCCTAATAACAACCTTCTTCTACCTCTGCTGTGGATGTTTCGGATATGCTGCCTTCGGCAACAACACTCCCGGAAATATCTTAACAGGATTCGGATTTTACGAGCCGTACTGGTTGGTTGGTTTTGCTAATGCATGCATTGTTCTTCACCTTGTGGGAGGATATCAGGTACATGTTTTTAGCATAGTCCAGTGATCGACAATCTGAATTGTAATCAAATGACAAATATGATCACATCTGCTACTTTTTTCCTCCCAGGTTTTTAGTCAGCCTGCGTTTGCATTCGCGGAGAGATGGTTTACCGAGAAGTTTCCGAACAGTTGGTTCACGAATAAGTATTATAGGAACAAGCTTCGGATGAATCCCCTCAAGATATGCTTCCGAACAGCCTATGTCGCATCGACAACCGCCATTGCGATGATGTTCCCATACTTTAACCAGGTTTTGGGACTGCTGGGGGCTCTGACCTTTTGGCCTTTAGTTATATATTTTCCGGTGGAGATGTACTTTGTGCAGAAGAAAATTCAACCCTGGACCAGAAAGTGGATTGTTCTTGAGAGTTTCAGCTTTGTTTGCTTGCTTGTCACAATAGTGGCCTTTACAGGGTCTGCTCAAGGACTTATTAGTGCAAAATTGGAATAAGATGACACTGTCTCAGGTTTAATTGTAAAATAACCCCCTGAAGTATGTCTTTGTTGACTTTAAGAACTTAAAAAAATTGTTAAGAATTATCCCCTAATATTTTCCATCGTTGCCACTTCCAAGTTCCATCCCACCCGTTTTTCATCTAAGATATGATGCGACACTCAGAGAGATCATGTGGTCAAATGGTAAAATCATATATTTATATGCTTCAAAGCTAAATATTTAAAAAAAAAAAAAACTGAATTTTTAAAAACACATTTGATCAATTTTAAAACAAATGAATTTTTATTTTTTAAATAAAAAATTTGAAAAGCTCCCAAAATTTTTAAAATAATATTATTTGTAATAAAAATTTTAATTATTTATTTTATTTATATTTTTTTGATTTTGTCATATTACACTATCAAAATGTCATGCGACTCTTTTTAAATAAAAAATAGGTTGAGCAGAAGTAGCAACGAAAAAAAAAAGAAAAAAAAGAAAGGACATTCTTAACAGAAATACTTGATGTATCTAAAGTCGGCATACCCTAGGAGGTTATTTGTTTATTAAGTGAATGAATGATAATGGATTATATTAGTTGGTTTGACTGGCATATTGTATTAATTAATTATATAAAAATGTGTAATAAATTAACTAATAATTTATAATTATTTAATTATTTAAACAAACAAAATGATATTTAAAAACATAATTATTCAATATTTGTTTAATAATTTATTAGTTATCAATATTTTGTATCTACTAATATTAATTAGATTATAAAAAATATTTTTTTAATATAACATTATTAAGCATATTTGAAAGATTTAAACATTAATTTATTAATTTTATATTTATTTATAATACAACTTGATTAATTATTAAATATAAATAAAAATAGCAAAGGTTAATTTAAGTTATTTAGAGATTATTTGTAATTGTTAAGGGTAAAAGAGTTATTATAACTCTTATGCCAAAATTTCTAATTTTCAGAAAGCTTATATTAGCAAAAAAATTCAATTTGAGAGATTTCAAATCAATCCGTCATATTCCATTGATGTTCCCATACCTGTTATTGTTTCAACACTCAAGAGATTCATCAAAGTGGATGAATACATGTTTCTCAACTGTACTTCCACAACGAACAAAATTTTGATGTGTAGCCACAATATCTTTTTTCTCATACAGAGAAAAGCAAGCTTCTTTTTAATAACTCAAAAACAGTGGATAGGGGTAAAAAAACATATAAATAGAATATTCAAAAATAATTCGTATGTTTAGAATGGTGGCACCTTATATCATGCAGTCTTCAGGTGTTGGATATCAGACATCAATGGGGATTTACCTCTCATCAACCAGCAGCTTTGAAGCTCTCTGACAATACCTTGTAGAACTGTTTTTGCTGTTCCAAGATGACATAAACAGGTTAATTAACCGCTCGCTGCTATCAAAGACGGAAGCCGTGATGATGTAGTGATCAAGAGTAAACTGTACCTTATCGGAGACTGATGGTGAGATTTTATTCAGTGCATGTTCGAAATGCAATGTCTTGATTGTCAATGAAGGCTGGGAGTTGGACATCGCTGTTGAAGTGAGTTTCTCTTCCAGTGCAGCCATGGCAGCTTCATTCATCTGAATATTTTCAAGCACAATGCGATTAAAATTTCACAATTCTGTTCCGGAATTAAGGTTTAGTTGCTTAAAACATCAAACAGGCATATTTGTCTTTCAAGAAAAACCAGTCCTTACACACTGCATGCTTTCTAGTTCCTAGAATTTTAATGTAGAAAAAACAGGCATACCAGTGCAGAAAGATCAGCCCCACTTAAATTCTCACAAGCCTCCATTCGTCCAATTGCAATCAAATCCACATCAGCGTCTATCGGTTTCTTCCTAGCAAGAGCTTTCAAGATCAATCCCCGTTCGTCAGGGCTGGGAAGGGGTACATAAAGAAGTTTACCAAATCTACCAGACCGTAAAACAGCACGATCCATCACTTCAGGTCTGCCAAAACATATGCCAAAGCCAAACCGTGTAAAGAGATGATAATGTATGTTCTTCATCTGAAAAACCGAAACTACATATTCTACCTATTAGTCGCACCAATAACATAAACACCATGCCGCTGATCCGATCCATCTAACTCAATGAGTAACTGAAAATATGACCAATGCTTCCATGTCATCATTTACAATTTGTAATTTTTTATATGGAAAGATGGGAAGTGGTAATCAGTTCACTTAGAGACTGCCATAACGGATTAACTAACCTGGTTCAGAAGTCGTTCAACAACCCATCCCCCCTCTTTCCCACGCTTTGTGGTCAAAGCATCCACCTAATAAGATCAGGACCTCAAAACGTCAAATCTCACAGTAGAAATGTTTTCTCCAGAAAATTTCTTCTGTTTAAAATTTTTTAAAAAAAAGGCAGACCTCATCAAAAAAGAGTATGCATGGAGAACATGTCCTAGCACGGCTGAACAATGTCCGAACTGCCAGCTCACTTTCTCCAACATATTTATTCAAAAGTTCAGGGCCCTAATCAGCAAAGGAACTCATGATCAGTGAAAGCACAAACATAGGAAAATTAGCTTAATGTATTATAGACCAGTTAACATCATCTTTGACAGACAGAAAACCAGTCGAAATACATGCTGTAGGCTCACCTTGATATGAATGAAATTGGCTCCAGCCTCATTAGCTACAGCCTTTGCAATCAAAGTTTTACCACAGCCTGGTGGCCCATAAAGCAAAAATCCTGTCTCCAAGTCCACTCCAAATTCCTGACATTGTGAATAACACAAGGATTTGAAAATCAATACTGCAATAGCAGTCTGACTAACAAAGTAGATATTTGTTATATCATAGTTGCTCTGAGCTTTCAAGTCAACTAAGTTGGAGGTCATGCAAGACATGTTTCACGCATTCTAACCAATATCTCATGGATGACTTTCTTTCATTTACCACATTAAGAAGGCCCTGCTACTTTTATATAATTCTATGTTCAAGGATTTCTTCCCCTTTTTCTGAATAGGGCAAAGAGAAAGACAGAATAAAGAGGTCGAAACAATATATACTTATTACTTACCGCATATTCCTCGGGAAATTTTATGCGCCTAACTATGTAACGGTCGAATTCCTTCCTTAAGAAATCAAGACCACCAACATCCTCCCACTTAACATTTGGAATTGTAGAGAATCCTTCTCTTCGTGATGAGGGCTGAACCATTTTAGCTGCTTCCTGCAGGTATAACATTTTTATGCAAATACATGAATACCAACAGAGGCATAGCTAAAGTTCATATACAAATTTCTAGCATTAAAAAATTACTTATGCATAACAGACAGAACCAGCTTTGTCTCAAACTAATAAAAGCATCAATGGAGGTTCATTAGAACTTTTAATAATGGCAACTTTACTATTTAAGGCATTTGATGTGGATAAGAATAAAATCAGCAATAAAACAGTAAAAGTATGACTGAAATACAAATGCTAAAGAAGATGAAACTCAAGAAAACTTTGAGTTATAAAAACCTCTACTTTCTTTTTATTACTTCAAAGAAAAATAATAAGAAATAATTATTTTGGCCGTAAAGCCTATAACTTATTTATATAGGCTTGATTTCTTGCAAGCAATTTTTTTAACACTAGCCCTAGATTTAAAACCTAAAGATAAAGAATAATCCTAACCATAGATTTAGCCGTAAATATATCTTACAATCCTAATCGATATGTCTACTAATTAATTAATAAGACAAATAATAAAATAACATAAAAGTAAAAGCTCCTGCATCAGCATTGACAGCCACTTAACTTTTATACTTACAAGTAGGAACCCGCATTTAGAAATGACAACAAAAATTCAATTCCCAATTAACTTATGCATAGCATATTAGAACATGTAAGCCACTAAACTAACCATTCACAACAGCTTGCTTTTATGTAATAAATAAATGGAAACAAATAAATTGTACACCCTGAATTACCTCAAAATCAGCCATAGTGATTGTTAGTTTATCCATCTCCTCGGGCAACCAAGGCTGCCGCCACCACTGATCAGCTTGCTCCTCATCAATAGATTCTTTAGAAATTGCATGCTTTCTCTGGTCTATGATCCTCTTCATGGCAAGATTACCAGCCTTGTTAGCTAAGGCAGCCAAATCCGCTCCAACAAAACCTGGTGTAGCCCTTGCTATTTTCAAAAGATCAAAAGACCCTTCAAGTCTAAGATTGCGTGTAATCACTGAAAGGATCTCACGCCTGGCATTTTCATCCGGAACACCAAGAACAATCTCCCGATCAAATCGTCCAGGCCTCCGTAAGGCAGAGTCAACAGCATCAGGTCTATTGGTAGCTCCAATCACAAGCACATAACCAGGCTTAGAATCAGAGTTCTCCGAACTAGAATCCTTATCATTCGGTTGCACGAGTCTATGAGATTCATCCATACAAGTCATCAACTGTGTTACGATTCTCCGCTCCATCTCCCTCTGCAGATTTTCTCTTTTAGATGCAATGGCATCAATCTCATCAATGAAAACAATTGAAGGAGCAGTCCTATATGCTTTTGAGAAGAGTTCCCTAATATTTTCCTCTGATGCACCTAATATATTAAATACCAAACATAACCATCAGCAAACGTCGAGGGAATGTTCATTTATCAAACTCTATACAACAACTCCATAATAAAGCTATGAATTCATGAAGCCTCAATAATCATATTCAGTAGGAAGAATAAAAGAAAGAAAAACAGAAGATGAATACCTGAGACACCCGAAACCACCTCAGTAGCTGAAATTTTATAGAAAGGGACACCAGTTTCATTGGCAATGGCGTGGGCCAATTTGGTCTTGCCGCAACCAGGCGGGCCATGGAGCAAAATGCCAGCCATTGGCCTAACTCCCAACCACCGTGGCAGGTGTGGGTGATAAAGAGGCACTATGACTTCCATCATCAACTCCTCCAGTACTCCTCCCATCCCACCCAAATCCCTGAACCTCGGCCCCTCTTTCCCATTAACCTCCACAGCATCAGCAGCAGAAGAACCCATGACCGAGGCCTTCGTATCTTTCTTTTTGGTTCCACCTTGATTGATCATATCAATCTTATCCTTATTCTTATTAGTTGCAACCTCCATTTCAATGTTTTTTTCTTCAAACTTCGATTTTGTGTTGTTGGGTTGATTGTAAGTGTGTCGTAGCATTGATTTCATTAAATCATACTTGGGTTCCTCTTTCTCTCCATAAATAGCATCTTCCGAAGTCGAAACCGTCTCATCTACTTCTTCCGATGAAGATGATGAGTCCGTTTCCGAGCTTGAGCATGAGTCATCGCGCTGTATCCGTTTCCTTTCAATGTGCAATTCCTCTAAACGTTGCAACCTTTGCTCAGTCCCGTCGGATCTCCTAAGCTTCTTCCGCGAACGCGAAAGAGAAGGCGAGGAAGAAGCTGCAACGGCATGCTCATTCTCGTCACTATCGTCATCGAATTTGAACTCAGAAACTGAAGGAGAAGGCTTTTGGGAGTGTTTGGAAGAGGATTGAAGAGCTTGTTGGACGGCCCTGGTGAAAGGTTGTTGCTTGATGCGTTTGTAATCGGGGTAGTTAGTTCGAAGGTGGTCGACGATTTCATCGACGGTGGAGTAGGATTGTTGACAAGATTGGAGTCGACGGCTGAGTATTTTGTGGTTAAGAACGGAGGAGGAAGCGGCAGGGGATCGGCCGCCACCCATTCTTCTTCCCATTGTGGTGTTTCTCTGGAGAAGGCGAGGCAAGCTAGAAAAGAAAGGGACTTAATGACTTAGGGTAACAAGAGAGAGGGATAAAATTAAGAATTTAGGTTAGTTCTTTTTGAATTCGATTTTTAATTAAATTTGTGACACTAGGAAAAAAAATTATATAAAAGACATATAGAAACAACATTAAGGATTTAACTCGCATATATGTACTTAAATTTTTAAATACTTTAATTTTATTCTTAAACTGTAATTCTCATTTTAAATTGTCTCACGAAACTTTTAAACGTTTTAATTTTATTTAAAATTATAGTTTTCGTTCTAAATTAGTATTTAAACTTTTAAACAATCTAATTGTATCTTTAACTTATCAAATACATGTTTGGTGTAGTGGCTAAGCCATTACTTCTAAATCACCTATACACACGTGTCACCTCCTGATTGGAGAAGAAAAATAAAATAATTTAATTAAATATAAATAATTAAATTCCTCTAATAAGGTGTTGACATGTGTCAACATTTAATTAAATAATTAATTTATTTTATTAAATTAAAATTAGGACTAAATTGATGAAGTTTATAAGTAACGAGAACTAAATGTGTAATTATACCCTTTATTTTTTTAACTGCCACATCACCCTTCTGTTAACCTTTGACGGCTAGTGGTCACATTGATACCATTTAAATAGTTTGGTGGTTTAATTGTGACGAAAAAAAGTAATGTAGTCAGATCGCAACTTTTGCAATAGTAAGGTGGTCATTTATGTTGTTTACCCATATTTTTAATGATATATGGTTTAGGGTATATGTTTAAGAGTTTAAGGGTTTAAGGTTTAATAGTTTAGGGTTTTAGGTTGAGAGTTAAGGGTTAAATTATTTTTTATAAAGAATAGAGTCAAATTGAAATAATATTTAAATAATGAGGGTTCAATAGAAATATAGAAATAGGTGAGGTACTAAATATATAGTTCACTCTTATTAAAAAATAAAATTTTAATATATAAAAATAATTTAATTAATTTTTTTAAAAATAATTATTAATTGTATGATGGGTCCTTAAAATTTTAAATCTTTATTAATTAATTTAATGATGTTCATCGGTGTTTATCATTAGTGGTGTTCGTCGCACGTTGTAGAATTTTCCTATTTGTAATTGTTAAGGGTAAAAAAAATTATAACTCTTATGTCAAACCTCTAATTTCAAAAAAACTTTTATTAGCAGTTTTTTTAATTTGAGAAATTTCACTATAATTCGTTATTACAATTATTTATTCGTCAAACATTTAAAATAGTAGATTTAATTAGTCAAACTTCTAATTTTAATTTAAACTTCTAGTTTTGACTCAAACATATAATTTTAGCTCAAAACATTATTTACTAAATATATATAATATAGTTACTGGGATCATAGGCTACGAATAGTATGACAAATGGAATTAGTTGAGAAGGCCTACAAAGTCTAAAGTTCGGCCCTCTTTATCAAATTTACAACCCCCCTCCCTCAATATTTGGGTATTGTAGGGAGTGGAATCGTATCGGATTCGGACGTCTCAAATTTAAGTTTAAAATTAAAATTTAAGGTCAGAGTTTAAGAAATTTAGAGTATATTGTATATTTTAAGGTTTAAAATTTAAAATTTAAAATTATAATTTATGATTTAATTTTTAATATTAAAGTATACAAATACTAAAAAGTACATAGAATTTTTGTCTGCAGGACAGACCGCCCTCAAAAGTCAAATCTTAAAGCTTTGCCATGGTCGGCAGCGGATGCTTCCAGAAAACAAGCCGAAAAGGTCCATGAAACCTAAACAGGCCCAAAAATCAAAGTACAATCAAATAATTAAAACCGAACACTTAGAAGTAACATGTCATCTTTTATTAATGAGATCTTTTAATATGTTCAAATATTTGTAATTTTTTAATTATTTGAATTCATAAGCATACATATAATTTTAAATCCATTTTATCCAAAATTTGTCAAGTATTACTATTTGAATATGATTTAAATATTATTATCTATCAAGCATATGAATCTGCAAGAAGAAAAAATCGATTTAAAAAACTTAAATCATATGTTGAATATTCAACTCTTCATCCAAAAAAAACATGTATCCACTAAAAATTGAATAACCATGGTTTAAATACCCTTAAAAGCAAACATATTCTCTATTTTATAACATAGAGTTGGATATCCAAATCTGCATCCATATAAATAAAAACATATTTAAATAATAGAAAACATAAATTATCTTTCCATACCCGCTATAAGATTACATCGAATAATAATTTAACATATAAATTTACAATATTCAAATATACAAAAAGAAACCTCAATATTCACAGATTGAATCCACAATCTTTTTTTAGAGTTGAATCCACAATCTAAATTTCCATTTAGGCGGTAAATGAGACGAGACAGATCGTGAGTTACTCGAGTTTAATTCGGTCAAAGCTCGGTCAACATTAGACTTGGTTGGACTCGTCTCGACCCGATTCGAAAAGGTCGCGAGCTACTCGAAAATATAATATACTAATTTTTTAATTTTAAAATCTAAATTCCTAAAACATAAACCCTAAACATAAGTCCTAAACCCTACAATTTAAATTCTAAAATTTAAACCCAACAACCTAACCTTCTAAACCCTAAACTATCACCATAAACCTTAAGTTAGCAAGTTTACACAACTTGTGTATTAAAGTTTTTTTTTAAAATAGGGCTTTAAATGAGAAGAGACAGATCACGAGCTACTTGAGTTCGACTCGGTCAACACTCAACCTGATTGAACTCGATTCAAACTTGAACTCGGGTCAAGTTCTTAATGAGCCGAGTCGAGCTCAGAATATTCAGGCTCGTTAAAAACCTCTCAAGCTCGAACTCAACTCAAATTCTTAACGAATTGAATCGAGCTCAGCACTACTCGAACTCTACCCGGCTCGTTTACGCCCCTATTTTCATCCATTGATTTTTACTCAAAAACAACAAGAAGATAGCAGCACCAAAGGCCAGAAAACCAAACAGATCCATGTTGGTGTCCAATGTCCAAGGTGTGTGTATGTTCCCTCCCACCATTTTTGTTTGAATCTGTGTCACTCTCCTCCTCTGCTGGTCCAAGGAATCATCAACCCCACATGGCAATGGGGCCATTTTGGTGGGGGTCCATTCATTTTCAACCCCATCTAATTTTCTCAAAACTCCCCAAAATATTATTATTTTTAAATGTTTACCATCACATGCATGTGAAGATGGTTTTGGGAATAATTTTTACTGCTTATTTATGACCCAAGATAAAATTTAAAATAAAAAACAAAAAACAGCAGAAAGAACTTTCTCGATGTGTCCTTGTTGTTGTAGGCCACTGTGGTGTGCTGTCCTAAATCATGCAGTGTAACGTGCCTTTTTTCCCTTAAATTAGGTCTACTCTTTTTCCCTTAAAGTATTTTGTAATTTTTTTTGATCAAAAAAGTATTTTGTAAATTAGGTCTACTCTATTATTCATATTAAATTTCAGTAGTTCTGTTTATCTATATTAGAATTATGTGTACTTTTTGCCTGCTTTTCCTTGTATATACTTTCTTTTTCAGCTCTGCAAAAAATTATAATTTTTATACAAGCTAATAATGGATTTTAGTTAACGTGAATTTAAATAATGAAGATTGATGGACTTATATTTGAATAAATTTTAAAATGTAATACAGTTAATGATTTTAATGTTCGAATTTAAATATTATTTGAATTACTATTCGTTGTCGTCATCACACGTGAGTTTCGATTTGGTATAACTTTTTTTATAGATCATGTTTGGTAAATAGCTTTTTGAGCTAAAATTAGAAGTTTAAAGCATTTTTAGAGGTTTAACCAGTCAAATTCGCTAATTTAGATGTTTGATAAATAAATGATTATAATAGCGGATTGAGGTGAAACATCTCATTTTAAAAAAGCTCATTTTAGGAGCTTTTTGAGTTAGAGGTTTGGATAAAAAACTTGTAAAGACTATTTTGTCCTTGATAATTATAAAAAAAATTCTTTAAATAACATAAATTTGATTAACTAATAAAGTTTAAAAAATAATTTTATAAATAAGAAATTAATATATAAATTAATAAATACATACAAATTTAATAATTAATAAAATTATATTCAAAATATAATGTTGAGTTTTTCGATGCTCGATTCGTTCAACCGATTTTGCTCACCAAGTGGTGGAGATGTGGATTTTTGGGTGGAAGGGTTGTGGAAGCTAGAATGTAAAAAGACACAATGATTTATAGTGGTTCGGCCTTCTAACAAGCACCTACATCCACTACCTTAGCTCCCCACTAAGGATTTCACAATCAATCCACTAATTGATTCGTCCCCTTTTCTAGGATTAGGAGGAAACCCTTACAACCGATCAAGCTTCTACCCAAGCCTTGATCAAAACCCTCTTTTACAAAGAGATAAATAAAGCAAACTTAAACCCTCTAATAGGTGTTTGTTTGCACAATGAAGCACTCACCCAAAACCTAAAACACTTGAGCAAATTTGACAATTTTGGCTCACTAGTGTTTGTCTATACAAAGAAATGACAATTTAAGTACAAAGACAATTCTTGATCATTTGTTGATTGACAATTGAAGCATTAGCCTTCTCTTGATGCTTGGAGGTCCCTTTTATACTCCCAATTGAGTTTATAGCCGTTTAGGACCGTTGGAGTTGAAATAGAGTCGTTGGAGCCTTTAATTCCCTCCATAAATGCAGTTCTGCAGCTCCCCGTTTCGAAACGCTCGAAGCCGTTTCGAAACGCCCTTAATATAGAAAGAGCCGTTGCAGTCTGTCAGGGCACCCGTTTCGGAACACCCACTTGCCGTTTCGGAACGCGTATCGGAACGCTATAAGCCTGTATCGAAACGACCTACATTCAAAAGTTAGTTGGGAAAGAGCCGTTGGGGTTTATGACCGTTGTGGTCAGTGCCACGTGGGCGTATCGGAACGGCCTAGCCGTTTCGAAACGCTAAGGCCCGTTTCGATACTCGTATCGAAACGTTTTAGCCACTGGAGGCACCTGTTTCGAAACGCCCTAAGGTGTTTCGAAACACATGGTCAGTTTTGTGAAAATTGGCCTTTGAAAACATGAAAACCCTTTTTTTAAAGAAATCCCTAAACATGTTTGGACTTTGGAAATATTTTAAATACTTTTTAAATCAATCCAAATTATTTTTCAATTATTATATCAAAACATTAGTTCTACAATCTCCCCCTTTTTGATATAATAAAACTACTTGAAAAATTGTTTGGGATTCTCCCCCTTTAACTTTAAAAATGTGAATAAGAGATTAAAAGTTTTAATTCAAATAAAGCTCCCCCTTATTCATTTGAAAAATCAATTTTTCAAACCATTTCTCCCCCTTTTTGTTATATCAAAAAGAATTTAAAACATGAAGTTCAAAAATAACAATAGAGGTAAAAACTTTAATAAAAATGAAAATTTGGTTTTAAAATGGCTCCCCCTTACTCAAAGCATCATTGAAATGTTAGTCCAACATATATGATCATCTAGTTGAATTAAATAGAAAATAAGACAAATAAATTCAAAAACAACTAGAAATTTTACCAACACTTGAACCCAAGGGAGGATGTGAAGCCTTCCTTCTTCAAGTGTTCTTCCTTGTGTGTATGGAGCTCCCCATCAATGTTTGACTTGTTGAACATCTCCATCACACCTACAATAGACAATCAAGTAACTTTTGGTATCCAAATTGCTTTGGATCCATAAACGTTAGTTGCACAAAATTTAGTCCCCTTAGGAATCCATTTTTCAATTTCATCCTTTTTAATTGAAGTATTAAGTCCTTTTGGGACCCAAACACTTCTAAAACATTTACCATTTATAAATCTAGGGGCACTAGATTGTCTAACATAAAAATTTGATTTTCCAGAATTGTTTTTCTTTTCAAGCTCTTTGGAAATCAAATCTTTTTCTACTTGAACATTTTGAAGCAATTTTTGTAAATCAAGACATTTTAACTCAAACTCTTCAAGTTTTGCTTCAAGTTCAAGTTTGGTTTTAGAAAGCAAATCATTTTGAATTTTTAACTTTGAAATCAATTTATTGTTTTTCAAAATGTGACTTTTAAAATCTAAAACCAAATCATCATAGGCATCTTGTAATTCATCAAAGGAATAAGAACATGAAGTAGATGAATTAGAAGTTACCCTTGAATCTTCTTCGATGGCCATAAGGCAAAGGTTGGCTTGTTCATCGTCGGTGGAGTCTTCATCACTCCAAGTAGCCACATATGCCTTCTTCTTATGGCTTGAAGTGCTTGCCCTCTCCTTTCTTTTAGGTTCTCGTTCAAGCTCTCTCAAGGCTTTCTTCATGAAAGGGGCACACTTCTTGAAGAGATGAACTATCTCTTCATCTTCATCCTCCTCTTCACTTGAGTAGACATGATGGCAAGTGGAGGATTTGAGAGCCATGGCACTAGCATTGATGCCAAGCCCTTTGATTTTCTTCTCTCCCATAGCTCTTATTTCTTCCCTCTTCTTCTCATCCTCCTTGTTCTTCTTCATGATTTGATGAGTAAGGAGAGACCCCATGAGTTCATCAAGCTTCAAAGTCTTCAAATTTTTGGCTTCGATGATGGCGGTCCTCTTTGAGTCCCAAGACTCGGGAAGTGAGTAGATGAGCTTTCGAACAAGCTTCTCCTCCGGGATGGCTTCTCCATAGCCTTTAAGACCATTTGTGATGGTGGAGAACCGATCAAACATCTTCTCGATGTTCTCTTCCGGATCCATTTTGAAGTTCTCATACTCCAAGGTTAGGAGCCCAATCTTGGTCTCCTTGACTTCATTTGTCCCCTCGTATGTGACTTCAAGCTTGTCTCATACCTCCTTGGCACTCTCACAAGAAGACATCTTCTCATAGATGGATGGACCAAATGCACAAAATAGAATGTGCAAGGCTTTGCAATTTAGCTCCATCTTCTTGCGATCGTCGGCACTCCACTCCGCTTTGCTTCTTTGAGGCACGAACGGACCATCTTCAACTATATCCCATAGCTTGTAATCTCTTGATTTGATGAAGAACTTCATCTTTGTCTTCTAATGGGCATAGTGAGTTTCGTCAAAGAAAGGCGGTTTGTCGATAGATTGTGCCATTTGAGCCGGTTGATGAACTAGTGATCAAGCTTGCCGGATCTTCTCAATAGGATGTGAATCCTCTTCGATTGAGCCAAGCTCTGATACCAATTGTTGAGTTTTTCGATGCTCGATTCGTTCAACCGATTTTACTCACCAAGTGGTGGAGAGGTGGATTTTTGGGTGGAAGGGTTGTGGAAGCTAGAATGTAAAAAGACACAATGATTTATAGTGGTTCGGCCTTCTAACAAGCACCTACATCCACTACCTTAGCTCCCCACTAAGGATTTCACAATCAATCCACTAATTGATTCGTCCCCTTTTCTAGGATTAGGAGGAAACCCTTACAACCGATCAAGCTTCTACCCAAGCCTTGATCAAAACCCTCTTTTACAAAGAGATAAATAAAGCAAACTTAAACCCTCTAATAGGTGTTTGTTTGCACAATGAAGCACTCACCCAAAACCTAAAACACTTGAGCAAATTTGACAATTTTGGCTTACTAGTGTTTGTCTATACAAAGAAATGACAATTTAAGTACAAAGACAATTCTTGATCATTTGTTGATTGACAATTGAAGCATTAGCCTTCTCTTGATGCTTGGAGGTCCCTTTTATACTCCCAATTGAGTTTATAGCCGTTTAGGACCGTTGGAGTTGAAATAGAGTCGTTGGAGCCTTTAATTCCCTCCATAAATGCAGTTCTGCAGCTCCTCGTTTCAAAACGCTCGAAGCCGTTTCGAAACGCCCTTAATATAGAAAGAGCCGTTGCAGTCTGTCAGGGCACCCGTTTCGGAACACCCACTTGCCGTTTCGGAACGCGTATCGGAACGCTATAAGCCCGTATCGAAACGACTTGCATTCAAAAGTTAGTTGGGAAAGAGCCGTTGGGGTTTTATGACCGTTGTGGTCAGTGCCACGTGGGCGTATCGGAACGACCTAGCCGTTTCGAAACGCTAAGGCCCGTTTCGATACTCGTATCGAAACGTTTTAGCCACTGGAGGCACCTGTTTCGAAACGCCCTAAGGTGTTTCGAAACACATGGTCAGTTTTGTGAAAATTGGCCTTTGAAAACATGAAAAACCTTTTTTAAAGACATCCCTAAACATGTTTGGACTTTGGAAATGTTTTAAATACTTTTTAAATCAGTCCAAATTATTTTTCAATTATTATATCAAAACATTAGTTCTACATATAATTTCATAATAAAAAATTAATATATACATCTAAATTTAATAATTATTAAAATGATATTAAAAATATAATTTCACAAATAAAAAATTAACACCTACATCCTCATATATGTTCAATAATGATATTAAAAAATTAATTTCCATAGCCTAATTAATATTAATAGATGCAAAATATTAATAATTAATAAATTATTCAAACAAATATCAAATATAAGCATGTCCTTATATGTCGTTTTACTTGTTCAATAATCAAACAACTATCAACTATCAATTAATTTTATCAAACACTTTTATACAATCAACTAATGTAATGCGCTAGTCAAATCAGCTAATGCAATCAGCTATCCGCTATCAGTTAATATAATCCGTTATCCACTATCAGCTATCCGCTAATTGTCAAACATGACCATAAAATAATTTTACTTTTATTTATCACTAGCATTATTATTTACAAAAATCAATGTATGTTTACTTATTATATATATTTAATTTTTTAATATTCAATTTACAATGTTTATACTTTCTAGATCATTTCTCACACGTAAATTAAAATATATTGAATACTTAAACATACTCGATCTCATGTCTTTGACAGTAACAATTGAGATATACTCATTCTGCATATAGAAACTATTATTAAAAATAGAAGGTTTAAATAAAAAATAGGTGGTCAAAGTATATCTCTTGTGAACTTTAGGTGCTTAAAGTATTTTTTTATAAAATAGGTGCCAAAATTTCAACTGTTCTAATTTTAGGTGCTTCGAGTGTCAAAAAAAATTGTCAACCAATCAATGCTTGACATGTGGCACTAATTTTATTTTTAAAATTTTTCTAAAAGAACCTAGAATTTTAAATTTTTCATAAAATCTCAAAAATTCATAATTTTTACAAAACAGTTCCCAAATACTTAAAAGTTTTCAAACCCAAACTCCTAAATCGTCGCCGCTTCTGTCGCCTATCGCCGCGTCTAAGCACACCTATGTGGTCGCCGAATCTAAGCAGTCATTTCTTCCAATACGGTGTCGTTGAAAATACCGAACGGCGTGCCAGCCGAACGTCGAACATGATGATGATGATGATAATGATGATGTTTGGATAGTGATAGGACAAATTGAAGAATAAGACTCACGGGAATTGAGTTAGAGAAAGAGTAATTCTTTGAGGAAACTGTAGATATTGCTTCAACACAACGGTCTACTTGCTAGTTGCTGCTGAAATGAACTCACACGCTCTCTCACACATCTCATTATCTATTTGCTCCATTTTGGATCTATGTACAACCTTAATATATATATAT
Source organism: Hibiscus tridactylites (assembly GCA_958450335.1). Classification (NCBI taxonomy): domain Eukaryota; kingdom Viridiplantae; phylum Streptophyta; class Magnoliopsida; order Malvales; family Malvaceae; genus Hibiscus; species Hibiscus tridactylites. Next base: position 5,563,486 of record OY288267.1, read on the forward strand.
ATATATATATATATATATATATATATATATATATATATATATAGTTTAAATTGAATGAATCCTTTACATTTAAACAAACAGCTCAATGTTTGAACATTTTATTATTATTGCATATAATGGCAGCAGTGCAGAGCAGAACAGAACATAAGTACAGAAGAGATGAAGAAGAAGAAAAGGGGAATGGGTTGAGAGGGACTGTAAATAACTGCAGAATTTTCTTGGTGTTTGCCTTGGTCCATTGAGAGTGACACTGCTTCTGCTCCTCTTCCTTTACTTTATTTTCTCCTCCCCTGGCCCTGCTATGCTCTGCTTTTAATTTGTCGCCTCCATAGTCCATATCAGAATCACATTTTGCCTGCCGCTCTCCTGTCAACATCGTTTTCCTTATCACGTTCCTAACTGCGACTTATTTAATCTTTTAAAAACTAGTGAGTAATTAAAATACCACCTATATTTTGATGGCTTAACTGTTAAATAGGTCTCTAAATTATACCTATTTTTTCAGTTAGATGCTCAAATTATTTTCGGGATTAAATTAGTGTCTAACGTTTCATTCCGTGACTCATTTAAAATTTTTCGTTAATTTCTACCGTTAAATGACACATGTCATCTCCTAAAAATTCTACAATTATATTAAAAACAAATAATATTACTTAATATTCAGAAAATCTATAAAATTTTCAGATTTCACAAAACAACACCAAATTTCAAAACTCCTAACTCCCCAAAACTTAAATCCCGATTTGGGCTAATTTTGTCGATGATTGTCACGCCGCCACCCATCACATCAGTCGTCGAACCATCACGACCATTCTATCCGCCACCTCGTCGTCGAAAAACGACCAACACCGTGCCAAACGCTGAAATTGTCAAATGGTTTTTTCAAACGATTTGCGATGAATGGTGGCAGGACGAACGATGAACGACTTGTGAGTTGTTCGGCGAAAGAAGGGCGCTTCATTCTCTCGCTGGCAACGCGACTAACGCCGGCGGGAGTGATCGAATTTGAGGGTTTAGAGATTTGGGGACTATTTGAAAATTTCATGATATAATTTTAAAATTTTTAAGAGATGACACGCGTCCTTTAACAATGAGAATTAACTGAGAACCTTAGATGAGTCACGAAATGAAACGTTAGGCACATGTTTGGCCAAAAAAAATAGTTTGGTACCTAACTAAAGAAAAGTATAATTTGGTCTCCTATTTGCCTATTAAGCTTTTTTGATATATAAGTTTATGTTGAGATAAAGGATTTAAATTTTGAATTTTATAATATATAGAACTATGTATATTTTTTATACAAGTTGTGTGTAAAAATATAATCCTTAAAATATTTTTTTCATTTAACGAAATTAACATATTAATCCTTTAATTTTTTGTTCAAAACACATTAATCATTTATATACTTTGGTTATTGTGTTTTAGTGATTTTTTAATTATACTCATCATTAAAGTAATCATCGTATCTAAACGGCTAAAAACACGCGTATATAAGAAGTATTATAAATAAAGTTAATTTGACCATCACAAACTTAAAAAAAAAACTACCGCGTCCTATTTACGTGGAAAATTATACTATAAATCTGGCTCATCACATCAGTCGTCGTCTTAAATAATGGTAACCACTTATTTCACTATGTTTACATCATTTTTTAACTAGTGTATTTTTACTGATTTTTTTACATGTTATTCAAAAAACTGTTTTTTTAGAAGTTATTATATTGTTGAATTGATGACATAAAAATAGTAATGAATTAGATAACTTTTATTGGATGAGACTATAACTAATATTGTAAGTCGGGCCCATGATATAATTTCTCTATTCCTATAGAATAAATTTGTTTATATATTGAATTATCTGTGGATCTATTCTAATAAGTTTACATAAATTTAGAGATTATAATGAAACGAAATGAATATGAATATTAATCCATGTTTAGATGTTGAATTATCCGAGGACCCATTCTTTTATAATCCATGTTCATGTTTGTAGCTATTTCTTTCAATTATATTATAATTAATATTTGAATATTATAATTAATATTTCAATTATATTATAAATAAGTTTCTTGAATAATATTGCACCCAAACATATTTAGTGTATATATAGACTAAAACATTAAAAAACATGATATTGTTAGGGTAAATTAGGAAATTAAAAATTAAGCCAGATAGAAGTAGGGATGGGCACGGGTCGGGTCGAGTCGAGTTTTTTGTCCACCCAAACCCGACCCGAAAATAAATACCCTAAACCCACATCCGACCCAAACTTTTCTTAAAATTTCGACCCAACCCGAAAATAAATATATTAAACCCGACCCGACTCGAACTATAGAAAAATAATAATTTTAGGGACCTAATTGTAAAAAAATATTTTTAGGAGACTTGGTTGTAAAAAAAATATAATATGAAGGACTAAATTGTAAATAAAAAATTCAATTTTAAAGACCTAATTATAAAAAATATATAAAGAGGGTATTATTATAAATATCCTTAAAAATTTAAGAGAAAACTACACAATTAGTCTCGAATCAGATCATATATTTTTCCGCTCTAAATCCGAACTCAACCCAACTCGAGTTCACCCTTAATAAAAACCCGACCACAATTCAATTTTTTCATTAAAAAATTTAACTCGATCAGGCCGGGTCGGGTCAGAACCCGACCGGATCGGATAAAATGCCTATCCCTATACGGAGGGGGAGCAATGCATTTGCGCCTACCAGTCTTGTACAATCATGCACTCCACTTTAAAAAGAACCCTTTTAAAAAAACAAATAATTAGGTAATGATTTTTGAAAATTTATTGAGCTGAGCGAAATGACCCATAGATACATACAATGTCGATTATGCATATCAAATTTTGAGTAAATTAAAGTCTTTAATTTTTGTGTAAAAATAATCATTTTCATATAATTATTAATATTTAATTTTTAATTAATTTGAATCGAATACTGCATAGACTCATTATGAAAGTGACTCTCCTTACTCGATTTACTTAAACACTAACCATCATAAGGGACCCAACGCCTTGTCACATTAGACAAACCAATAGTTGAATAAATAAAACCAACCATTTAAATATATTGAAAAAATGAAATATTAGATGATTTCAAAATTTTATATACATGACGGATACAAATTCGATTTCAACTTATTAAAAATATTAAAAATACAAATTGTATAAATACGTCAAAACTAATCTAAATTTATATCAATGTACAAATCTTTATGCGCTAAGTTAGGTCCATGCATGCGTGGAGGTTAATGTATAATACACTATTTACAAATACTTTTTAAGGACTTTATAGATAACATATTAACTCTATTATATTATTTTATTTTATTTTTGCTTAATTTAGACTAGTATAGAATATTGCATTAATAAAGTGGCATGTACAGAAAGTCAAATAATGCAAAACCTTGCAGAAAAAGTTGAGATTTGACTTTCTTAAGCTATTTTTCACGACTTTATGCGTGGATGCAATAAGAATATATATAAACGGTCCAAAAATAATTGACCAAGCGCTCCTCTTTAAGTTAACTTTGCTATTGGATTTTAGGTATTGGGGGCTAATGCAATGAAGTACGAAAAAAAATTCCACAATGACAATAAATGATATTCATTTATAAAAACAGTAAAAATAAGATTTTTTTAATAAAGCTTAAATGAAAAATAAGTGCCTAAAGTATTTTTTAAAAATTTTATGTGTTTAAAGTATATTTTTTTTTGTAAAAATAGGTGTTTAAAGTTTCAACCGTTATAATTTTAGGTGCCTAAAGTTTACAATGTTACAATTTTAGGTCCATGACCTTTAAAAAGTGTTAAAAGAATTTGTTAACCAATCAATGCTTGACATGTGACATGTTTATTTTATTTTTTAAAATTAAAAACTTAAAATATTTTTTTATAAATTTTTTCAGAAAATCCCAACAGTTTGAAATTTTTACAAAGCATCCCCAAATCCCTAAAAATTCTCAATCCCAACCTCCAAATCGCTACCGCTTTCACCGCCGATCGCCACACCTGAACACACACATGTGGTCGCCGGACCAAGGCGGTCATTTTCCCCAACACAGTGTCACCGAAAACGGCAAACGGCGTGCAAACGAACGTCGAATGCAAAATCGACGTTCGGTTGGTACGTCGTTCGCCGTGTTGGGAAAAATAACCGCCTTGGTCCGTGACCAAAGGGGTGTGGTCAGTATCGACGATTGGTGGCGGAAGTAACGGTGATTTAGGGGTTTGGATTTGGGGAATTTTAGGGATTTGAGGATTGTTTTGTAATTTTTTCAACATTTTGGGATTTTATAAAAATTTAAAATTTTTGGGTGTTTAAAAAAAACAAAAAAATCCAAATTAATGCCACATGTCAAGCACTGATTAGTTATATTTTTTAACACCGTTTAGCTGTCGGGCACCTAAAATTGTAATGGTTGAAACTTTGGGCACCTATTTTTTTTAAAAAAATACTTTGAGCATCAAAAGTTCAAAAGAAGAATAGTTTGGGCACCTATTTTTTTATTTAATCTTTTTATAAAAACGATGCGATTTTTTAGAAATTTTTTAGAGATTGAGATGTTAAGTTTTTTATTTAAAAAAAATAAAGATGATTTTAGATGATTTTGTGATCTAGATATCTATTCCATTAGCCTCTAGGAAGTGTAAAGGACTTTCAGAAATCGTCGAGAAGTGCTGATGACTTTAGATAAAAAGAAGAACAATAAACACACTAAAATCATCGGGAAGTGTACGCAACTTTAAAATCATCTCTACTATACAAAAAAATCACCCCAAATTGTGAAATTTTTATTCCAACATCATTATCTAGGTAAAATATCCAAGTTTCAGATATATTTTTTTCAAAAATAAAAATCTATAACTTTTATTTTTTTTTTTGTCAAAAATACATTTAAGCAAAATTATCCATTTGTTACCATTTAGATCACAAATTCTTTTATATTAAAAATAACGTCTAAAATATAATTTTTAAATTTCAAATCAAACCATTCAAAAACACTTTTTTATCATATTACTTTTCAAAAGTAACGTCGAGCTAACCTTAAATCTTTACATATTCTAACTCAGTAATAATATGTACATAAAGTATATGTATATGAAATATATTTTGATATATACATATATATCACGTATAATAAAATCCATAATATAATGTTAAGTTAACAACATAAGAAAGTAGTGATTAAAATCTTTTATACTAACGAAGTTGATCTAAGTATTAAGTAGTTTGATATCACTTAAGCAAGTTTTGAGTTCGAAATTTTGTGTATATAAAAAATTATCGTTGGGAGACTCACTCATCAAAGTCAGGTGTGTTTAGTGAGGACAAAGTCCTGAAAAACCGAAAGTGCAACCATAAAAATCCTGAATTAAACCGAAGGAAACAAACAAAACCATAGTTAGGTTGAATCGAGGGGTAACTTAGGTAGGGTGGATGGGACCATGGCCTATTAGTTTGAAGCATAACTTTAAACAATCACAAATACAAGAAACCAAACCAAACCAAACAAACAAACAAACCACACCAAAAAATATAGTATTGCTACGGACAGCACTAGAGACCACAACGAGGGGTTTGTTTAGTAAAAAAAAAAACGGGTGAGTCCAGGGTACATTAGGTTAACGATACAGCTATATTACGATATCGAAACATTACAAAATGTAAAACTTAAAATGTTAACTATACATCAACTTAAAAAGTTACACTTTTTGATAGCATTTTAGGCTGGTGGATAAGTATCGAAACTTAGCTTCGAGTATTGATACTTGTCACTTCTGATAACATTTTAAGTTAATATTAAATATCAAAACTTGTTTTTGAGTATCAATATTTGTCGTAATACCACCAAACCTAAAATATTATTAAAAATATAACATTTTAAGTCGATAGTTAACCTTTTAAGTTTTGTATTTTGTAATATTTCAATAAATGTCATACCGTAGTCGTACCTAGAGCCGTCCCAAGGCATGGGCAATAGGGGCGCCCGCCCAGGGCTCATTTTTCCCCGAATATTTATAGTTAAGGTTTAATATTTTTTTTAATATTTATTATTTAAAATTTAATTTTTTAATAATTGTTATTAGAGTTCATCCTTAAAATTTATTTTTTCCAATATTTTCTATTATGGGTATAATTTTTTTTTCAATACTTGTTATTATAAGCTCATTTTTTTGTATACTTGTAATTAGGGGCCTATTTTTTTATTATTTATTGTTATTTCAATACTTGTTATTAGGGTACAAATTTTTCAATACTTGTTATTATGAGGCTAATTTTTCAATACTTGTTACTAGGGGCCTATCTTTTCTAATATTTGTTATTAAGGGTCTATCTTTTCTAATATTTGTTATTAGGGCGCTACTCTTAATTTTTTTTTTCGATACTTGTTATTACGAATCCAATTTTTTTCAATACTTGTTATTTATGGTCTATTTTCCATAATATTTGTTATTACATGCATACTCTTAAATTTTAATTTTCAATAATTGTTATTAGGGTTTCATTTTTTCCCTATATTTGTTATTACAAGAATACTCTTAAAATTCTTTTTTTTTTCAAAATTTGTTAATAGGGACCCATTTATATATATATATATATATATCACTTGTTACTAAGGGTCTAATTTCATTTTTTTCCAATACTCGTTATTAGGGGAAAGGGTGAGAAAAACTTCACTCGAGTCGAAAAAATCAATTTTTTCGACTCGACTCGTCTTGACTCGAAAAAATTTCAAATAAAGTTTGAGTTGTAAATTAAAAATTCTAATAACTCAAAATTTTAGTATTTAGTAGATAAATTTCTAAGTTTGAGTCGTAAGGACTCGTAAACTCGCATAACTTGAATTTTTTTTACTCAGTTTAACTTGATCGAATGCTCACCCTTAATTATGGACCTACTTTTAAGTTTGCACATGGGGCCACCAAAATCTCAAAAACGGGTCTGGTGGTACCATTACCCTGTTGTACGTTATACTCTCCTAAAAGCCTACCTTGGTTAATTATTAAAAATGTATGTACCTTTTGTTGTATTTATGTATGTCATCCACACATCATGCACAAATGGGTAAAAGAACCATTTAATGAGAGTAGCTGAGGGAGTATGCATGGTGATGATGATGATAATGATGATGATGATGGTGGATGGATGGATGGTGGGGGTGTTTATGATATTCAGACCTTGTGACTGACAGTTTCTGAGTAGAATGGGAGCAGATTGTTGTTAGTTGTTGGGTTGGTGGTAGTAAGAACTGAGAACTTTGTCATGTTTCTGTCTGCGTTGCCTGGGTGATTGTGCACTGCTTCCTCTTCCTCTTTATTATTATTAAGTACTATTTAGTTGTAATTATATTATTACTGCTCACCTTTGACTTCTTGCCTTTTGATTTTTTTTTGAAGTTCAACCCTTGTTTGTTTGATTCTTTTAGTTTATAAACAAGGTTAAAAAATTATGATAAAATTTACAGTTAGAAAAACTATATTAACAATAAGCCTAATACTTTAGTCTTTATGCCTCTATGGGCAAACCACCTAACTAAGTTCCTTTACACTTTAGTACAAAAGTAAGAACAGACACATAATTTTATGTTAAGGTATATTTATAAAATTATAAAGGATAAACTTATAAAATTTTAAGAGGCGAAATAGTGCCTCCTTCAATTTTCTCGGTCTATCCCTAAATAGTAGGATGCAGAGTTTTCTCTTGTACAATACCAACGGTCTTTTGAATCTTTAAACCAAAGGCAATTTTGCTTAAAAATATTTAAATTTAGGACTTTCAAACGATATAACTGATGCATAGTTTCAGTAGAAAACGGTTGATGTTTTTCTTAAGATATTTAAATTCGAACAATTTTTATTTGTGAGGTGTGAGTTTTATAAGGGTTAACAACAAAATAGATACTACTACAAGACTACATTAAGAATGTTAAAAAATCACAATTAAGTAAATGAGATTCATTTGTGAGATTTATAATTTTACAAATCTAGTATACCAATTCTAAATATTTTATATGTTTATTTTTAATATCACTGTTATTTATTTGTAATGATACTTATTCTAATGAAATTTCAATAATCAGGTTAACTTAAAAAACACTATCTAAGCAAAATAAAAATATTAATAGTTTGAAGTGATGAATTGTATTTCAATACTATAAATTTAGTTTAATTTTATATATTTTTCTTGATTAAATTAATATAATCAAACTCCTAAAATTAATTTATAAAAAAGAACTTCAAATACTTAATACAGTATCAATACTACTAACCAGTTATTAACTAACTAAAACAGAGACTAGCCGTATTTATTAAAATCCCAAATACGAAAAAGCACTTATTATTTCATTTAAGTAAACGGAATTTTTAGTTTCGAACGCCGTGCTTACATGTTTTAATTTAAAATTTTAAAATTAATTTTAGATCCTAAACGTGATTCTTGAAGAAACAAGGTAAAAGCAGTTTTTACGTTTTGTTGTAATTTTTACACTATATTTTATATTTTAACACGGCAAAACCAAACCCACACTAAATAAACAAGAAAATGCCACGTATGCAATTGCAAATCCCAGCTCACAAGTAAAAAAAGGCAAGAGCTTTAAGTTTAAGCTGAAAAACTCTCTCTTCCCGTCGCTGGAAACTTCATTTGTTGCTTTAGCTTTTAATCTCCATTTCCACTTTTCTGCTTTTTACACAGAGAGAAAATTGAAGAATTTCCGATCAGATCAGATCTTTCAGAACCATTTTTATTTCACTTTGTTGTTGTTTTTCTTCGTAATTTTTAATATCAGCACTTCCATTTTTTCCTGAAATTCCTCCACATTTCCCCACACTCAAAGTTTCTTCCTTTTTAGCTCCCTCTCTCTCTCTCTCCTATTCTCGAGAGATTCGGTGCGGTTTGGTGTTTGATTGATAGATTCCCACCTTCGGAGTCTTATCTGCGGGTGCGTTCTTTTCTTCTTCTTCTTTCTCTTGCTTCTTAATGGAGGATTGGGGGATCCGTACGATTTTGATGTCGTAAATACTCGAGCATTGTATCGTGTGAGATTTGAATGCGTTGCGGCGTTAATAGCTTTAACTCTGCTTTTACTCTCGTTTTTTTGAACGGTTTTCGATTGCACCGCTGCCAAACACTTAACTCCTTTGTTCTACTTCCACTGGAATTTGATGCTTTCATTTTGGTAGATTTTTTTTTGTTTGTTAAAGAGAAGAGATTTTCCATTTTGGGGAATTGGGAATTTATTTTATCTCTTTATTTTATAGCTTCAGCAATCATGAAGCAAAATTAATGATAACTGAGAGAAAAAGCTTATTGTCCAGATCTGATCATCTCTTCATTATTTCTTGTCATATCTCAACTCCAAGTTTCATTTTAGGTTTACTTTAAACCCCCCAATAAAATTTGCTGCTTTTTTTTGTAGTTGTTGCTTCTTTATATCATATGATTTGTTTGCTTTTGTTTTCTGATTGTTTTCCGCAATGTGCAGATCATGATGGTTTTTTTACATTCCATTGAACAACACTAATATCTTCAAAGATCAAAGCTTTTCCTTTTCAGTTGCGCAGAGATGTCAGGTATATTAATTAATCCCACTATTTGTTTGCTGGTTTTATTATGAAAATTGCATTTATATCCTGTTTAATTTATTGTATTGGGAAAAGGGGTGGAAGAAATTGTGGCAAATGATGAAAGTAGAGATAGAAGGTCTGATTTTGATAACTCTGAGGATGAAAGGAGGAGATCCAAAATTGGGAATCTGAAAAAGAAGGCCATAAATGCATCCAACAAGTTCACTCATTCTCTTAAGAAAAGAGGGAAGAGAAAAATAGATTACAGGGTTCCTTCTGTATCCATTGAGGATTTCAGGGATGCAAAAGAGGAAGGAGCCGTGCACGAGTTGCGTCAAAAGCTTCTTCATAAGGATTTGTTGCCTCCTAGACATGATGATTATCATACTTTGTTGAGGTCAGTTGTTACTTTGGGCAAATTCCACTGCTTTATTTGTTTATATCAAGCCCACTTACTAATGTATGCTGATAACTGATAAGTGCTGCTACTCTTTTAACTTGTAGATTCTTGAAAGCTAGAGAGTTTAATACCGAGAAAACAATCCAGATGTGGGAAGAAATGCTTAAATGGAGGAAAGAGTTTGGAACAGATACCATTTTGGAAGTGAGAAATGTTTACTTTTTTGTATTTCTTTCATTGCTTGTTCACTGGATTACATTTGTTTTAAATGGTCTAGCACCCTTAATTATTATGTTTGTTTTCACGGTTTAAGGGCTAGGATTATGTTTTGATTTTTCTTTAATTATACAAGTTTAACCTTTTTGTCGAATGAACAGGATTTCGAGTTTGAAGAACTAGAGGAAGTATTGCAGTACTATCCCCAAGGGTACCATGGAGTTGACAAGGAAGGGAGACCTGTTTATATCGAGCGGCTAGGAAAAGCCCATCCAAGTCGGCTTATGAAAATCACCACCATAGATCGATATCTGAAGTACCATGTCCAAGAGTTTGAGAGAGCTCTATTGGAGAAATTCCCTGCTTGTTCAATTGCTGCAAAGCGACAAATCTGTTCGACAACTACTATATTGGATGTACAAGGACTGGTATTTGGCTCTTATCTTTATCGTCCCTCAACAAATTGATATTTGACAACATTAATAATACCATTCTGGTAGATCTTTGCTAGCTTTGTAGCTTTTAGAAAAAATTTCATTATTATTCTACTCAACATTTTTCTTTTATGCATGGGTCTAGACTAGAAGTGAATGCAAAAACTTATTTTACCTTAATCTTTTCTATGGCATCATTTCAATGATGACATGGAACTGAGACACTAATGAAGTCTGCAATTGGCTCTCTCATTTTTTTTCTGTGGGATGTTGCAATATGGTAATCCTCTAGTGATTTGTTTGTTGTTTCCTTTATGGCAGCCAAGTGGTAGAATTATACTCACTGATTAAATGTTGTTTTTGAACTGCGTACCGTTTTTTGTTTCCTCTACAGCAGCCAAATGGTAGGATTATAATTGGTGATTAAATGTTGTTTTTGAAGTGATTGTTCTTCCTCTAATTGGTGATTAAATGTTATTCTTGAATGTAGGGCATGAAGAATTTTAGCAGGACTGCTGCAAATCTTTTGGCTGCCATGAGTAAAATAGACAGCAGTTATTATCCTGAGGTATCTGATCTAATCCATTCATGTTTTTACTTTCTGTTGCTATTTGGAATGTAATTCTCTTTTATATTGCTTTACAGACATTACATAGAATGTATGTAGTCAATGCTGGTCCTGGATTCAAGAAGATGCTTTGGCCTGCTGCTCAGAAATTCCTGGATGCGAAGACAATTGGGAAGATAAATGTAAAGGATATGGCTTTAGGCAATTTTATTTCTATTTCCTTTCTCCTGCTCAGTGGTCATTCAATGCTCTATTTGTTAATTACAGGTCTTGGAGCCCAAATCTCTCGGTAGGCTACTGGAGGTCATCGACTCTAGGTCTGCTAAATATCTGTTCATTCTTACCCTCGAGAGAGTTCACTCTGTAATCTCTCCTAAGCCCTTGCTTTGTCTTCACCTCTTTCAGTCAGTTGCCAGATTTCTTAGGAGGGTCATGCACTTGCTCTACAGATGGAGGGTGTCTTAGATCCAATAAAGGTCCATGGAATGATCCGGAGATAATGAAGGTAGCCATCCTTTTAGTCCATGGAATGGTTGTTAAACATGATTTCAGGTTTTACTGAACTTTTATCCGGAGATTAACATGTGTATTGTTTCCATTGATAGCTTGTACATAATGCGGAGGCAACATTTGTGAGGCAAATTACCAGAGTATCGCATGACCAGCATAACTATGAATCTTATGTTCAGATACGACCACTAAAAGTTAGTACCGTGTCCTGCAACCATTCAGGACATTAATATTCTGTGATTATAATAAATTCTCATGCATGTGGTTCAACATATACTCTTGTCAGGGAATGAACAGTGATGCATCAGTAGCAGAGTCTGGGTCAGAGATGGATGGGCAGTGTAATCCAACTGGACGAACAAGCTCTGTGTTTCCTTGTTTAGCACCTGTTCGTGAAGAAGTGAGCTGCAAAAGCAGAGAATTCTGTTTTTTTTGGATAACTGGTGTTCGTTTCTGGCCTTTTAAATAAGATTGATTTTGATTTATGCAGGTGAGGGTGTCAGATATGAACGCATATTATAGTTGCGATGATGGTTTCCCTATGATTGAGAAAACTATAGAAAGTGACCAAGGACTGAAATATTCCCCAGATCAGTTGCCCAATTCTAGTAATGTGGATTCCCAATCTCGTCAAAGAGCATCTTTTCATTCAGAAGGTATTTGGAAATGCTATTTCATCGCAACCAGTTTCTTGTTTCTTTCCCCCCTCTAAATTGGTACTGATTTTCAGGAACTTCAATCACACATTTGTTAGGCACTGTCAAGGAAAAGTTTGGGAGAAGGAATATTCATTCTGTGGCAAAAATGCTAATAGCTTTATTGGTTAGACTGGCTGCTTTTATTCGCACTGTTCGATTTGAATCTTGGAGAAGGCCAAACTATATTCATCCTTCCAATACAATGGAACCCAACATGAATAGCCATTCAAATTCAACAGTGCAAGAAGCTGTCAATGAAGAAGACCATGTCCGTCCTTGTATAGAGCGTCTTCAGAAACTCGAGAAAGCATTTGAGGAACTTAGCAACAAGCCTGCTGTAATTCCCGTCGAAAAGGATAAAATGCTAATGGAATCTCTGGACCGGATCAAATCTGTCGAGTTTGACCTTGACAAAACTAAGCGAGTATGGCTCATCTTGGTTGCTTTATAAAACTAAGGTTCAGAGTCTGGATTTGATTTCAATGCTGATAGATTTGTTGACAATGGTGTCATATTATACAGGTCCTACATGCCACAGTAATGAAGCAACTTGAGATTGCTGAGTGGCTGGATAATATACGAGCATCTAAATATCGTGTAAGTTCCATTCTCCACAAAGTGGTTTAATTCTACAGTCTTGGAATCTTGAGCTTGGTCCTATTCTGATGAGGTTGCATGTGTTCTAATATTCTGTCAAATGTGAGAGTCAGCAGAATGAAAGGGTAATCAAGAACTAATAAGTAAAGCCATTGATTGATAATTTCACACCACTAATTAATCCTTCTTATGACAGAGAAGTGTTATAAATTCTGTGAAATGAAATATGGGGTCTAGTCTCTAGAAAAATGCCGATTCATTATGTTGGTGTATATAGAAATTACTTTCAAGTCAAGTCAGTGTTCAGTCGAATTGAGGTGTGATGGAATGTTGGTGTATTTGTTGGCTGTTGTTGCAGCAACGGAGATTGTTGTGCGGAGATTGACCGATGTTTTAGACCGAGATCGAGGCTCTAGGAGTAGGAGGTTGATGCTGACAAAGTTCATCATCAGGGGCCAGCTTTGCTGGCGGCACTGCACAGTCGATGATGAAGCATAGGGGATGGGCTTTTTCCTTTTAGCTTCTTCTTCATCTCCTTTTAACCACCTACTGTAAGTACGACATGACTGAAGTTATAGTTGAGCTGAACGGATTTTTCTGAAGCACAGCTTTGAAAGTTGAAACTGTGCATGTAGAGAGAAAAATATATTAATGTATCAGTGAAAACATCTTGCACTTTACACATGCGGCGGGACTTTTGTTTACGTGTCGTTGTATTCGAATGAACATTGCCACAGCCACCAATAAGTTGAATAGATTAAGTTGACGCCAGCCTGCATCGATGTTTTCTTGGGTAGAATGTGCAGAAAATGAAAGATTGGTTAAGGTTGATGAGTGATGACATGCATGAGCCACTGTAAATCCCAAGCCTTGTCCAAATGAAACATGATATTACTCTTAAAGTTGGGAGCTTAGCCTTGTTTTGTTTGGTGGGTTTAGAAATACTAGGGAGTCCAGATCCCCTCTCTTTCCTACCCTGGTTAAAACTAAAACCCAATCAAATTCATCAACTTATGTTTGGTTTTGCTTTTGGGTCTAAAAATCTCGATTGAACGGGAAAATATGTCTCGGTCATTGTGTCAACATGTTTAAATTTAAAAATTTAAACGTGATTTTGAAAAAGTAAGGTAGAAGTAACTTCTGTATTTTGTCGTGATTTTTATACTATATTTTTACACAAATGTAATTTTTAAGATAAAAACTTCCAAACATAAATTATGTTACTTTAAAATTAATTATACACAAATTAATTCTATAAAATCACAATAATCCAAACATTGAAATATTTAAATTCAACTCATAACTTAAAATTACTCCTTCCATAATCAAATCATTTCCATTCTAACTAATACCACTAACTTCTAAATGAAGTGAGTCAAACAAAGTGAGATTATATTTATCTTAGAAGATTCGGGTTCAATCACTTTGTTTTAGGATATTTAAGTTTAATCGCTTTATCTCTAAGATGTATGCATTTTTAAAAGATTAAGAATATGTATGAATAGATAGTCTCTTATAATCAACCTTTAGATTATTCGAATAACGTTTAAAATAAAATCTCTTTAAAAGAAGAAATAGAAAAATAATGGGAAAATGTCAAAAAAGCAACTTTCCTTTCCGTACCTAAACATTATTTTTTTTTATCAAAGTACCTAAACATTATTGATCATCACATGAACATCAACCTTACATATTATTTCACTAAAAATTTAAATTGTATTTAGTTCTAAAAAAATTTAATCATATTAGATCGTTACAAAAAGATAGACGAACTAATATAAACAAATTCTACTATAAAAGATGAAAAATGGTATTTTTAAATAAAATTTTTTTAAAAATAATTTGGAATGAAACCTATGTAAAAGTTTAATTTGATCCTGAATAACAAAAACACAGTGATAGCTGTTTATCAATTTTCAATTATAACAAAAAAAAAAAAAACACGGCTTCTTCCCTGTAGCTGTTCTGTCTCTCTGTCATCTCTTATCCTTATATAATCTCAAATTACCATTAAAAGTTTCCTAGTTTCAGCAATTCAGCTTTCTCCCTTTTCCCATTGCTTGAGCTTGAACCAAAAAACAGATAAACAGAAGCTGCCGCAAATTTGAAGAAGCTTCAATTTTACAGTACTTTCCCCCCTTAAACTAGCGAGGCAGATCCGTTGCAGAGTCGCCAAAAGAAAAGAAGCTGATGGGAACAAATAAGTTGTTGTCTTGGTTTGCAGTTTTCTTCTTTTTGTTGGGTTTCTCTGCTTGCACTTCAATTTCAGGTAGTTTTATCAACAAATTTTATAGCTTTCTTGCTTTTTTCTGAGACCCATTTTTTATTTTTCTGATATGTAATGATTTGAGTGACTGCAGATGGTGTTTTCAGCTCTTTCACTGCTACTGGAAGGAACCTCCTTCAGACCAAGAAAGGTTTTCTTATTCTCTTTTTGATGGGTTTAATGTTGTTTAGAGTAAGATACAAGCATTTTAGGCAAATATATGAGTTTGCTACACAAATGAATATGATTTAAGGCTAGTTGGTTGAAAAAAAAAACATGGAAAGGGGTTGCCTTTCTGGTTTCCATGAAACTGATGGTGTGAAATCTGCTGATTAAGGGTTTGTTTACTTCCATAGATGCACTACTTGAACTGATGGAACAATTGACAAAATTTAAATTTTTTTAATGGAGTTTTCAGGTGCTATCATTCATTTGGTGTTGCCTGCTAGTATTTGGTTTCTTTCTTTGCCAGTGTCTCATAATCCTTTTGTTAAGGAAACAAATTCAAAGTGCATAACAATGTTGTGTTTTTGAGGAGACCCTATTATTAATGCAGATTTTGACATACTATTTCTTATATTCTGCAGCTTGCCCTGTTAACTTTGAGTTTCTGAACTACACAATTATCACAAGCCGATGCAAAGGACCCAAGTTTCCACCTCAAAGCTGTTGTTCAGCATTCAAGGATTTTGCTTGTCCTCATGCGGAACAGATCAACGACTTGACCACCGATTGTGCTTCGACGATGTTCAGCTACATTAATCTTTATGGGAAATACCCTCCGGGCCTTTTTGCTAGCGAGTGTCGTGAAGGGAAATTAGGGCTTGCTTGCCCCGCATCGGAGAATGCTAGCGGTAGTCAGCTGCTGATAAGTAGTCCACCACCGCCAGCATCGGAGAACGCTAGTGGTAGTCCACCATCGTCAGCAGCATCGGAGAACGCTAGTGGTAGTCAGCAGCTGATAAGTAATCCACCGATGATGCTGGTAATGGCCGCAACCATAGCCGCGACTACGTTGTTATGAAAGACCGGAAATGAATTCCCACTTTTAACATTGTGAAGAATAGTTCCAGTGTTCCCATTTCGTACATCAGGCGAGAGTTGTTCATCCTACTAAAAATGGTCGTAGTTTAGTCCGAGAGTTGTTCATCCTAAGAGACTCGAGTTTAATCACTTTGTCTGCAAGGCGTGATTATAAGAGGTAGTATCTGTTCATAAATATTCTTAATCCTTTTACAACATATACCATGTAAAAGAACGATTTGAACCCGTGTCTGAGTGCTGACAAGACAAAAATATTTGATAGTAATGCATATATAATGTATGCATCAGAGTTTACAGGACAAGATACACAACTAAACTTTGTTCGAGGATAATTACATCATAATTTATTATTGTGTATGTATATCTAAGGACTGATCTCCTATGTGGACTAACCTTAGAATTAAAGTTCTGTAAAAAAAATTAAAGAAGTTCAGTTGAGTTTTAAGATAAACTCATGCCCTCCATCTCTTAAATCCAGGGCAGCAAGAAAAAGATTACAGTAGCTTAATAACACTACCCTAAATCCTGCCATGCCAAGAAGCCCAGGGCTGCTTCCTTAGTATCATATATACATCTACAACAATGGGGTCGAAGATGGTCGACTTTAGAAACTGCCCCGATATGCTTCACCACATGATGTTGGCTTTCGATTTACGTTTGAACTGCTTCTTTGTTATGCACCACGACCCTGGGAACGTGCTTAACTACAAAACACCATAAATACAGGGGTAGGGTAAGTCTATGTCAATAAATAAACGAGATGAAAGAGTGGGGCAATTTCTTTTTATCATGCAACATCAAGTATGTCGCCGTAGAAGCAAGCAAGTCTGAAAAGCCGGTGTCAGTTCGATTCATATCTGGATATAGATATAGAAATATGATAATCCTAGATTCTCCAAATACATAAAAGAACTTCAAAGAATGAACATACACATACTGGACATATCCAACACTTGCATCTAAAATCGAGTAACAAAGAGAAAACCATAGCATCTTGAGTCATCTCTCAAGTGACAAAACCATCAGACATCGTAAAACCGTGGTCAAGTTTTAATGCAAGTGAACATCGATAACTCTTTTTGCATACGGTACACGTTAATGTTAAGTGATGTGGTTAAGTGATACTTACGTTGCTGATAAACTTTGCCCCAAACCATGCAGTATCAGCACCATGAGGAGGAGGAATGACTTTTATTCCATTTGCTAGAGAAGGGGAAAGAATATCATATAGCTCCTTCTCTAACCTCTCTGCAAGCAATTCAAATATACTCAAAACCTTAGATATAACATGCTGATGTCTATAACTCGAAATGAAACGAAAACGAATAATAAAACACAGAAAATGCAGATTCTACCTGCTAGTCCTGGTAAACATCCAGTTCCCCCAGACAAAACTATAGTCTTGAACCAAGCATCATCACCTGTCAATTCTGCATCATGGCAATGATCCATGCAAAGCGCTACCGCCTGATGCAGTCCCATGGCACGCCTGTACAAAGATATAAACATTCAAAATTTTATTTCACCGTGTTTCCGTTTCAAATCATTTGCAATAAGATCTCAAGAACATCACTTGTAGTCAATTAATCTTTAGATAGTTCATAAACATTCTGCGTTTTCTTTACTTGTATTTTGTTCCTTTATGGTATTTTATTTTTAATCATTTGCAACTTGCAAGTTATCAATAAGGTCTCACAAATAGCACTGTGTTTCTTCCTAAAGGACTCGAGAGAAACAATTTTATAGGAGCTATTATCTACAGACTTACACTCCTGCAATACGTGGCTGGAATAAGATCTCTCCAGTTTGAAAGCGTTCCTTTGACAGAGTAAACCAGCCCACAGCTGGAACCTCCAGTGATGCTCGAGTATCTTTCGATGGTTCAGTTTTATAATCAGCAGCAACGTAGCATAGGTTCTGTATTTTAATAAAACTAAAAGAGTATCAAGAAAATTGAATGAGCATGTTGCCAATTTACAGAAAGAAAGTGAAAGGAAATGATCTTGCATGAACATCATTGAGTGAAGGTCTGCAGTCCCCAAAGGTCAACTAGGAATTGATTCCACAAGGGAGCAAAAACACAAAAGTAAAATTTATCAATTTTAAACACCTTTGACAGTATCAAATTAAGCACAGGATGTATGAAATGATAAGTTATATATATAAGTTCGGATTTATTATTCTTGACTCGTCATTTTTTTGGCAAGGAAACAATCAAAGGGTGGTTATCTTTCTACTACTCAAACCATATAAAGGAAACAGCATTAACCCCAAGTCCCCAAGTTGCAAAGGATTACAGCATACCTCTTTTAGTGTCCGCACAGTGTACAAAGATTCAAAGTTAATGTTGTTCTGCTGCAAGAGTTCCCTGAGGTATCCTGTGAGTTTCAATGCTCCCAGTCCAATAACTTCAACACCCACCTTATGCATAACTTTCCCGTTTAAAACTATAAAACACGTAGAGCAACCATACGAATTCAGAATTCAATTATCACAAAAAATGAAGGAAGAGAACATAGTAAAACATACATTAGGCTGAAAATAGTCACAATGATCAGTTCTTTTAATTCCCTTTTTAACACGAAAAAAATGAAAAACTAAAGGATCAATGATTGACATACACAAGAAATCAGAAAATAATAACAATAACAATACCAACAATAATAATAATAAACACATTGATAAATCACCATTAATGTATAATTATCAACAGATGATAAAACAACTTGAGAGAAATCGAGTACATACTCGGAACAACAGATGTAACTTGGAAACCAATGTTAACAACAATTCCAGATGTTCGTCTTGCTGCAAAGAGAGCTAAAGTTGCCTGCATGAAATCATATGAAAAAGTCATTGAGTTAAGAAGAAAGGAATACTAAAAGACTTCGTCTCTGAAGAATGAGTTGGAGAGGATTCAACATCTCCACATATGACTAAATAGGAAAAAAACACTTAAAGCAGTGGAAATATGTAAGGTTCATCCAGCTTGAATCGTGCACAAATTTAGAGCGAGGGTATAAGCATTGTAAACAACCATGTTCCGTTTTTCCTTTCCTTTGACTATTTCTTGTTTGGTTGTTTCTTTTGAGAACAATAATTACAGTCAATATCTAGAGATACAATGATGTACCTGACTGACAGCACAAACAGCAGGAACATTCATGTCAAACAAGACAGTGCGGATGGCATCTTTAAGCTGCCTTCTTGATGCTTTGGCGGAATCAGTATCTGGAGAAATGAATCCAGAAGAGGTCAGACAATAATACCATTGGAGTCTTCCCTTCTTCGTAGAGATAATACGTATCTAATTTTTTTCCAATGAATTCAATAAGAGAGCCATGGAAAGCGCCAGATTTTGCAACCAATACTATTAATTCAATAATCAAAGCTGAATAAGTGCACCATCAAACACATGACAGTCCAGTTCATCCGTAGGGATGCATGTGAATCTTCTTCTCTGCATACTGGAGAAATTGGCCAACACATACCCACAAGGAAGCTTATAAACCCAGATTAACTAGCTAAAAAGCTATAATTTAAAAGGCATATGACTAAAATGGTACTAAAAAGGATATTAAAGTTGTCAAAAATTTAGTATAGCTCTCAAGAGATATTGCTTTATTCCAATAAATCATGGCATGAGTTATCATAAAATTTAATCATTCAAAATCAATGATAAAGAAAGAAAATATAGTAGCTAACCATCATAATGACATAATGGAATGGACAGGACGATGGGTTGAGTGGTTGGTCTAACCTGCATCCTGTAGAAGAACTACATCGTCATATTTGCATTCCAAAATCCTCATTCGAGAGAAAGTTCAAGAAATTAGAGAAAATCCAAGAAAATGAATGGACAGTTGAAATGCAACAGACCTGCTATAAATTGTGGCAAAAAAATGCCGAAGTCTAGAATACATTGGAGTTTCGATGTTACCGAACTCCTGATGAACAAGCATACCAGAAAAGTCAAAGACAACATGTTACATTAGCATTATGTGTATACATATACAAGTAAGCTGAAGACATATCTAACAACAGAATGGAGTTTTCACACATCTGGAAAAACCCATTTTTGTAAATCTTACAAGCTTACCAGAAAAGTTGCCGACCGCCCAGATGGACAAGCATACTTGCTCCAACCAAACTTGCAATAGCCTGAACCACCTTTTACACCAAAGGGTGCAAAAATGACAAAGACAAAGACAAAGACAAAATCAAGAACAGCCCAGAGTTTAAAGGGTTGAACTTTACTAAAACTGAGCTAGTCAGCATCAGTAGGGGAAAGGATATGGCATCTGAGACTTGAGAGATAAGTTAAATTACCATCAATAATAACAGAACCAGGGACTTGTGCACGTTGACCAAAAATGCGCATGAAAGATAACTCCCCCGAGTGACTTGGGAATGGTCTGCGAATCAAAACGCGCTTGGTTCAATTATTCATTAATTCCCACACTGACTATGAAAACTCCAGTTTTCAATCAAATTAAAGCCAACCCTCAACCTCAAAACGTATGTTATCAGTAGAAATAAGAAGTATTGGAATGAAAAATCTTCCCAGTAAATTTGGGGTTACGACTTACGAGGCAAGCATCAATCTTGAAACAATACAATCATTCAATTGCTTTAAGTGATAATTAGAAGAAGATGAGAAAAGGGTACGAACTGGAGAGGATATCCGGCTCGTAAGTTCAGCTCGGCGAAGAAAACAGAGTCCCAGGGATCCCCGTGGCGTTGGTAGTTTTGGAGGAAGTAAATCCAGAGGCGGTTATCGGAGACGACCAATCTCCAGGCTCGGCTAACGCAACTGAGCTTGATGGTGTCGTTGGGGCCCACCAACCGGAGTATCTGTAGCAGAATATCCAGCGGGATACTATCGAACAAAGTACCCAGCGATGACGAGTCCGATGAGGTGGCGGCAATAGACGACGGAGATGTTTGGAAGGGCGGGTTGGAGGCGGAGCAAATACGATTGGAGACGGATCCCCACACTTTCCTCAGCAGCGTGGACATGGCTAATCCGGGAAGGAGTGGAGATTGAGATGAGATGGAGAAATGGCGGAGATAAAAGGCAGACGGGACGGCCACGGGTGGGTTGGTGGCGTGGTAGTTGACAGTGACGGTGACGTGGAAATAGAGGATGATGACACGTGGGTAAGGCGTTGGATAACGGAGTTGCGGCGGGGTTACATAATATATGGTGAAACATGTGGTGTTCGGAGTTTACTCGTGGACGTAGACTTTTCCCACGGTTAAGTCCGCTTGACTATATTGACTTAATTACATTTCAACTCGATATTGGATTCGAGGTTTTGTATATGCAATAAAATTTCGTTAAAAATTTTACCCACTAAAATTAAGTGTGCAACGAGAGTCAGTTCAGATTAATCATAACAAAATGCTGAGGAACCGAGACGATAACTAAAAAAAATTACATTGAGTTCTCGGTAAAATGTTTATTTTTTAGGTGATTCAAATTCAAATAATATAATTTACATACATTATATATTTTCAAAAAAATAAAAGTAAATATTTATTTGTCATTGCAATTTGATGCAATTATTTGTTGAAACACATGATATGATATCTAAGTTTTTTTTTTTTGAATATGCACATGATATCTAAGTTGTATGTAGAATAGGTACAGATAATTTAAATTACGATTTATGGGAAATTAATTGTAATAAATTCATAACTATGTTCAAAAAAATTGTAATAAATTCAAATTGTCAAAAAAATTGTAATAAATTTAAATATATTATACTCAAAATAAAATGAGAAATAAATTAACTGTAAAATAAAATAGGATGAGTCTACCACGTGCGACGAACACCGATGAACACCAATAATAATGAACACTATTAAATTAATTAATAAAGATTTAAAATTTTAAGGACCCATAAAACAATTAAAAATTATTTTTAAAAATTCAATTAAATTATTTTTTATATATTAAAATTTTATTTTTTAATAAGGGTAAACTATATATTTAGTACCTCACCTATTTTCGTATTTCTATTGAAACTTCATTATTTAAATATTATTTTAATTTGACCCTATTCTTTATAAAAAATAATTTAACCCTTAATCATCAACCTAAAACCCTAAACTATTAAACCTTAAACCCTTAAACTCTTAAACCTATACCCTAAACCATATACCATTAAAAATAATTTCACCATCATCGATTCAATTCAATTCAATGAATTGTTGAATCCTTCTAAAAAAATTCAATTAAATTATTATATATATATATATATCAAAATTAATTAAACTCGAATCTCCTAGAATTAACACTATCATCTTTATCTCAAATAAGATGATAGTGTTAATTCTATAAAACTTATAGAATTGAAAATTTCCACGGGCACAAAAGATGAGTGGTTATTCAGTTGAAGGCTACTTGAAAATAAGTTGAGCCTTTTCTTCTCGTTTTGCTTCAATGAAAAGAAACATGCTTCTAAACAAAGAAACTCTATCTTCATCTTTAACCGTTTTATATCATAAAAAGCTCGCATCATAATAATTTATCATTGAACACCTTGATACTCCAACGTGCAAAAATAAAAAAATATTCCGCTAAATTGATTTAAAAAAAAGCAGTGCCGGCACAACCAACAAACCAACACTGTCACCATTCTCATCTCCTTGCAAATCACAACTCCCATCATTCCTTTAGTTCTAGACCTCACCAATCGAATCAAAAACTTCAAGATATACTTGTAAAATTTAATCGCACAGCACCCAATCTAGGTCTATTAAAACCACCCCTCAATAGAAACCTATGGAAAATATTTTCAAACAAACGTGATACAGAGAGGCTACGTGGTTTCAAGCTTTATGGATTTATAATCTACGTTGGCTATACAAAGTTCAAGGAGATTCGAGTTTAATTAATTTTGATATATATAAAAAATAATTTAATTGAATTTTTAGGAGAATTCAACAATTCATTTAATTGAATTGAATTGATGATGGTAAAATTATTTTTAATGGTATATGGTTTATGGTATAGGTTTAAGAGTTTAAGGGTTTAAAGTTTAATAATTTAGGGTTTTAGGTTGATGATTAAGGGTTAAATTATTTTTTATAAAGAATAGGGTCAAATTAAAATAATATTTAAATAATGAGGGTTCAATAGAAATACGAAAATAGGTGAGGTACTAAATATATAGTTTACCCTTGTTAAAAAATAAAATGTTAATATATATAAAAAATAATTTAATTGAGTTTTTAAAAATAATTCTTAATTATATTATGGGTCCTTAAAATTTTGAATCTTTATTAATTAATTTAATGGTGTTCACCGGTGTTCATCATTAGTGGTGTTCACCGGTGTTCGTCGCACGTTATAGAATTTTTCAATAAAATAAGAAATAAATGCTATGAAATCATTATGGGAAATTAATTTCGTAACTTGGAAATTCAGTAACATCAAATCATTTATGTAGTGTTTGCCACTTATATGGCAACTAAAAATTTTGAACACGTAGAAACCGAGAAATTATATAATAGGTCTGGATCGTCACGTTATTTATACTTTCAATTAATAAAAAATATCAATTTCAATAATTTTTTTTCATGTTATTTTTCATGTTCCAAACAACCAACGGACAAATCTGACACTTATTGACTTATAATGCTAATAGCTTCTATTTGAATGTCAAGTAAACATCAAGAATAACAACAAAACTCATATCACATTGAACTTCTCATATGAACAAGACAATAATATGCACATATTAGATTACACGAATGAGCAGGCTTAAATCTTACTAGAAATATGTGTCGAAAATAGTCGGTTTCATGTATAACATTTACACCTTTGATTACTTCGATAATTTGAGGCGAATTGAAAAATATCATTGTAGAAAAAGAAAACGAGAAACATTTTGATTAAAAATAATAGCAACGGTGAGAAGGTAATTGAAAGCATGAGAATTATAGAACAAAAGTTTTTTAAAATTTCTAATATGGTTAATAACAACAAGTGAAATTATTTAGATGAAGAAGTTTTAATCAAATCAAATTCTAATCAATGATCGAAGAAGTAGTTTTAATTGTGGCAAAAACAAAATCTCTTATTTAAAAAAAAAAGACGAAGGTAAAATTTCAATTGTATGATTTGAGATTATTTTTTCAATCGAAATATTTTAACGGTTAAGTTTTAATTATTATACAAGTTAATAAAATAAAAATTTATTAATTATATATTCTCGTTATTTCTTATTAAATACTTTTATTGTCATGTCAGTATGACATGGCACCTCTAACGAACAAGTCATCATTTTTTAACGGGACTAACGGTTATTAATTAATTATGTTAGTCAAAAAGATATATTGATACAAACCTAAAGTTTAAAGATTTAATTGAGTGTAAAAAAAATTAAGGGCTTAATTGATTTTCCTCAAAATTTGAGGCTTTTAGTACTCTTAAAGCCAACAAAATAACATGTTTGAATCTAGCGTGTAAATCGGTAGCTTGATACATGAGTTTTGAAATTAAAGTTCAACTATACACATGAAACTATCAAACAAAATAAAATACACATAAAATTTAGGTTTGGATTCAATTATGTACATTTAAAAATGCATAAGTTTATTTTCATTCAGTAAATATAATTATTTGTGTACATGATATGTAAATAAACAATAGTATTGCGTCCACAATAATATTAATGATTTTGTGAAAATTAGATCGAATTAAAATTACACATAAAAATTAACATGGTTAGATATTTAATTTATACAAAATTTAACATTCATAATTCATGCGCTTGAAATGTAACAATAAGATAGTAAACACTAAACAGTAATTTTAGTTGTTTTTTTATTCTCTCACACCTTTCTTCTTTTAGTTTTTCCATATGTTTTAATGGCCATCAATAAGGATGGACAAGGGTTGGATTTTTGGTCGATCCAAATCCGACTTGAAAATATGTATTCTAAATTCGAGTCTAACCCTATTTTATTATTTTAAAAATATCCGACCGACCTATTATTTTTTAAAAAATTTAGGGACATAATTATAAAAAAAGTTAATTTTAATGACGTACTTATAAAAAATATATAAAAATAGAGCATTATTGCGAATATCTTAAAAATATATGAGAAAATTATAATATTAGTCTTGAGTCACGTCGAGTCGAATATTTTTTACCCTAAATCTAAACTCACAAAAAATTATCATCAATAAAAGTTTGACCTAACCCGACTCAAATTTATTTAAAAAAAAATTGACACGATCTAGTCAAATAAAATGATCATCCTTATTCCCTAGACCCTAACCATCAACAGCATTGGTTTGGATTGGTCGTGCTACTGATTTTTCCTTTTGTTTTAATTTTTTCCCAATGTTTTGTTTTGCATATATGAATTATGTAATTTTATTTTATTTAATTGATTTTTCTTTTTTCGTATAAAAGCAATAGATGATTTTATATATTGTAGTACATTCTTTGTCAACGCCTATAATACATTTTTTTAAAGTGAAATTTGATGTCTCTTCTTTAGTTAATGTTTTTCTTTTTTTAAAAATAGATACTGAATTTTCATTAAACCATAGAAAAATTTAATTATAACACAATCAAGAAGAAAAAAAATTAGGTTAAAATAACTTAAAAAATTTAACAACTTAAAAACAATGAAAACAAAATTTCTATGAAAATACACATACTAACGAAAATTCAAAAGCTTCCTGAATCTCCTTGTCTTTGTCCAAACGAGATGCATAAAGAAGGAAGGACTGGTGCGCGATCCATTATGTCAGGCAAAAGGCACTGCTACATAGAAATGATTTTATCGGCAAACAACTATCAACGAGTGGGGATAAAACATTTCAAGTGACCACCGACAACACCATGAATCAGAAACTAGCATCGAGTGAATTTCTGTGCGAACAACAATCGAACGGTAGGGTATACTGAAACCTGTCACGAAGACATGTGAACAAAAAAAAAAACAAAAAAAAATATGTCACAAACACAGAAGAAGAAGCGTGTCACTAGGACAGAGAAAGAGCGTGCTACAGAAACATAGATTCTTATTGAAATAAAAACAAGAAAATTAATAAAATTAGTGGTCGACAACTAATAAGAAGATTGATTGCCGACCACCGATTAAAAGAATTGAACAAAAAAAACAGTTAGAATTAAAACAATTTTGAGAGAGGAGCGACTAAGATTTTTTTGAGAGAAGAGCGACCACTATCATTTGTATTTTCTCTAGTTAATATTTATTTGCTTGTCTTGTTAATTACTTTATTTTAAAACATTTAGTCTAATTATACTATAGTGATAAAAGCTCGTAATCAATTTATATAGTTACTAATTAAATTGTTAGAATCAAATTTATTAATTTTGCCTTTTCTATACATTTCATGCTTGACGTGTTTATCTTTCACTGTTAACACTATTTTGATTAAAAATTTATATGATATCGTTTTGTTAATCAATAATTAGTTTGTACAATTTATTTATTTTAAGAAAATCAACCCGTCAATGTAATTAATATATATTTTTAGACTTTCTTGTAAACAGTAAGATGTTAAAATATTATTATTAGTTATTATTATCAGAATTGAGAAACACATCCTAGATTTCTTATACTAAAATATATTTATAATATTTCATTAAAAAAATTCAATTCTTATGCTGATTTTTTAATCTCCAGATCGGAGACGAAGGCCAGCTTCCCCTCCCATAATAATCTCACTTATTTAAAAGGTTTTGTTTTTTCTTCTCTTATTTTTTATTTGGTTATCCTTTTACTGCTTCACGATCCAATTGTTGATGTTTGTATTCTTCGATCATGATTTTTCTCTGATTATGTGATTTTTTGCTAATCGCTTCTTAGGTGCGTATAGAAATGAATTCCTTTTATTTATTTTTTAAAAAGAAAAAGAAAATTAGGGTTCCCCCACCAATTTTTGTAATTCAATGTTTTGTTTTTGGATAAGTGTTATTATTCTCAAGTGAATTTTGTTCTTTATTGTTGCATGATTGTTTTTGGAGTTTAATTTAATTTTTTTGGGAATTTCCGTTAGGGTTTATATTAATCGGGCTATTTTCCTCCTTTTTTGAATCATTGTTTGCAATTTCATGTCACAGACCCTAAATTCTATGTGTATGAATTTCACGAAGATTTGGTTTCTTTATAGGAGGCAAAAGTTTCTGAATTAGGGACCCTGGGAAGGTTTTGTTAGCGTTCTTTTCTGGGTGTTGCATACTTGAATGGGGAAGCTAATTTCTATATTGATCCTATTTCTTAAAATAACCTATGATGGTATTGACTTATAGGCTATATTGATCTCTAATTTGTTTATCTACTTGCCGATGTAATCATGTAAGCATTGTGTTTCGTACTTGTTGAAAAGGAACATAAAACTATTACTGATATGATGGACTTGTGATTGTAACTTGCATAAGTTGTGGTGGCACTACTCACCGTATTACTGTCATGACAATTTTAAATTCGCCCCATATGTTCGATTACAATCTTCAGTTCATCAGTGTACTAAGCCAAGACAATATTCCAATACTCTGCTGTGTGACCTTTTTCTTTGTTGGAATGGGCATTTGTTTATTATTGTTGAGTTATTATTAATTTATTATCGTTGCTTAAATTTATACTGGTGTAGTTGTTTTATTGGGTGGAATATGTCCCATTACCAAGAAGATGATGCTGAATACATGGATGAGTATGACATGGAAGACATAGATGATGAAATGGATGAAGAGTTTCCCAGCAGATATGTCTCTGGCTCAGACTCTGATGTTGATGAAAATGACTACTCGGTTTGTTTATGTTTTACAAGACTCATATGGGCACTTCTTTAGCAACTAATTTCATGAATCATTATTTTTGACAAACATACAATATGGCTTGTCTATTTTTTAATCTTTTGAACTTTTTGTTCTGGTATTCTGTTAGTCATGAACGTGAAGCCAGCCCTTATGTAACTTGACTATACTGCAGAACAATAAAATTTCTGATACTTCTGCTGCTCAAGCTAGAAGAGGAAAAGACATCCAGGGAATTCCTTGGGATCGGCTTAGCATCACTAGGGAAAAATACAGGCAAACTAGGCTAGAACAGTACAAGAACTATGAGAACATCCCTCACTCTGGAGAAAGGTTGGGGAAGGTAAAAGTCCTTATAAGTTGCTCGCTTCCTTGTATAAGAATTCATTGCTGTAATGTTCTGGTGCTGATTGAGCTAAATTTGTATATAGGATTGCAAAATTACCAAGAAGGGTGCCTCATTTTATGACTTCAGACTGAATTCAAGATCTGTAAAATCAACAATACTTCATTTTCAGGTTAGCTAAATGGAAATTTTCATTTCATTAACCATATTTTGTGAGTTCATAGATTTTTTTTTTTTAAAGTGCCTTTCTTCTATCTTAAGATGTTGCTAGCAGACCTTTCCTTTTTGTCTGCTTGACTGTGCTGTGATTACTATTGTTGACTGGCAAACATATCCGTTTGTGGTGATGCAGTTGAGGAACTTGGTATGGGCTACATCAAAACATGATGTTTACCTTATGTCACATTTTTCTGCCATTCATTGGTCTTCCTTGAAACACAAAAAGCATGAAATTCTCAATGTTTCTGGCCATGTGGCACCATCTGAGGTTAGTGTTCTGGTAGTGATTTGGCTTTTTCTCTGAATTGTTGCTTGTTGGTTTTTTACCCTTCTTTCCCCTTGTATTTCCCCCTATGTTATTTCTTCTGAGATTGACCAACGTGTTTGTTCTTCCTTTAGAAACATCCTGGAAATCTGATGGAAGGTTTTACTCAAACTCAAGTCAGTACTCTTGCGGTTAAAGATAAGCTGCTAGTTGCTGGAGGATTCCAGGGTGAACTGATATGCAAGGTAAGTAGTGTATTGACCCAAAAGAAAAAAGTTATATTGAAGTTGAATGTCTACATCTTAGCTGTTTTATTTCAATCCATTGTTGTACTTATCAGTCATATTATAAGATGAGTCTGGCTAAATGATTCCATTGAGCTATTCAGAATCTATGATCTTTGTTTTATTGTTCATTCTGTTCCATGATGTTCCAATTTCTTTTAAATTGCTTATTGCTTAAAACGAAAAGCTAAAGTTTTTTTTTCTCTTTTGGCTGAGATCTTATTTATTGTTGTCCTCTTGCCAATTATCTTGAAAATTAATGTTGATTTTGATCTGGAATGTAGCATTTAGATCGACCTGGAATAAGCTTTTGCTCCAGGACCACATACGATGACAATGCCATTACAAATGCTGTTGACATTTATGTCACTCCAAGGTATATCTTGTTCCCTGAACTGCTGGTGGTGGCATCAGTCACATTCAACCTGAAGTCCTGAACCTAATTTTACTTTGTTTTCAAATTACTAGTGGTGCAGTTCATTTTACTGCCTCAAATAATGACTGTGGCGTCAGAGATTTTGATATGGAGAAATATCAGCTTTCTAAGCATTTTCATTTTCTTTGGCCAGTCAATGTAAGTTCCTTATATGGGGGATTCTGTTTGTTTTAGATTGGTACATACACTTAATATTATTCCATCTAAAAATGTTATTGTGCAACATGCTAATTATTGGTTCTATTAATACTGTAAAAGACATGCATAATCTCTGCTTGTGCATGCTTTTGTAGCATACTTCTCTGAGCCCTGATGGGAAACTTCTAATAATCGTTGGAGACAACCCTGATGTTATGTTGGTGGACTCTGACACGGGGAAGGTAGTTGTCTGCTTGCTTCTGCACCATTTTATTTTATATATACCTTTTTTTGGAGATTTCAATGTGAAATTGCATTGCAGACTGTTATGCCCTTGCATGGACACTTGGACTACTCATTTGCATCAGCATGGCATCCTGATGGTGTCACTTTTGCCACTGGTAACCAAGACAAAACTTGCCGGGTTTGGGATGTTAGGAAATTGTCCGAGTCAGTTGCAGTTCTCAAGGGAAATCTTGGAGCTATACGGTCCATACGCTACACGTCTGATGGTAGGTACATGGCAGCGGCTGAGCCTGCTGACTTTGTCCACGTGTATGACGTGAAAAGTGGGTATGAGAATGAGCAAGAAATCGATTTCTTCGGTGAGATATCCGGGCTATCCTTCAGTCCTGACACGGAGTCTCTCTTCATTGGCGTATGGGATCGTACATATGGTAGCCTTCTCGAGTATGGCCGACGGAGGAACTACTCATACCTCGATTCCCTGATTATGTGAGTCGATTGTTGTGAAGTAAGTAAAATAAGCGTGCCTATTTGGTTACTGATGAAACTTGAGTGGTAGAAGTGGGGGAAACACAAAATAAGCGAGTGGGTTTGGTCAATGGTGATATCTGAGCACAGTAAAAGAGGGGTTTAGATGTGAATGTGAAATGTATGCTGCAACTTTAGGGACATGCTGTTGAATTAGATATTGGTTTGGCATCAATCTTCATAAGAAGTTAAATGGGAGGGTATGTACAGAAGGCGAAAGCGCCGAACGATATAGAACTATGATTCACAGTTCCTTTGGAACCAGACAATTTTATTAGCCATTTCCGTCGCTTTGTAAGTGTCTTTGCTCCCTTTTGCATGTGTACCTTCTTCCTTCCTGTTTCTAACATATTTATATATGAATGGAGATCCTTATTGTTCAGGGAAATTTGAGTGGATTTAGCTAATTATAATCCTCCCCTAGTTTATAACTCAATATATGGGGAGAAATTTGGAGAATAATCCAAATGAAAGTAAATATTTAGAATGTAGGGGATGTTGAAGAATACTTGGGGATATAGGTCATTTTTTATAGTATACGGGTACTTCGCCATGTGCAGGTAGCGTCGTAGCGAGGTCCACGTGTATTATAGAAAATACCTATATCCTCATTTTTTTAACATCTCTTCTAAATATTGACTTTTATTTGGTCTAAAAATCAAACGGAGCCTTTCCAAGTTTCAACCTCAATAAAGAGGTCATTTGATTGCTTTTTGTACTATCTAAGATATTTAAAACATGGCCAAACTATTATTTAAAATAGATTAGCAAAAAGGATGAAATATTTTTAAAACAAACATTATAACTTCTATTATCGTTTTACTGAGTTTTCTCTTCTTTTTTTCTTTATTGTTAGTAGTGATATTAATCTTGTGCTGGTTATTGGTTGTTGGTAATTTCTTTTTATTTTCAATTTTTATTAAGAATTTTTTTTGTTTTGAATTTTTTTTTCTCACATCTTGTTGTGTTTGTTTCGTTTGTCTTCGTGGCATCATTTTCATCTACCTTCTTTTGTGGTAGTTTTGCGATTGTGTAACTATCATCAGAACGCATGTCTCTAATAAAAAATATTAATAGTCTAATATAATTAAATTTTCTTTTGTGGCAGTTTGTCGACGTTATTAAAACTATTAACCAAATAGATCTACAAGATTATTTATATCCATCATCTCTTCTTTTTCATATATGGTAAGAGAACTGAAGTATTAATTTTTTTGATATTATATGGTATGAAAGATTCAAATTCAACAAGTTTTCTTTAAATAAGGTAATTTCTTAGAAGTATTTCTTTTATTTTTTAATTATAAAAAACTTAAGTACGTCTTGAAAATAAAACTGTTTTGAGTTTTACTTAAGAAGACATATCACCATTTACCATTTGGCATCAATTTGAGGATTTAACTACAAGCCTTTTAAATGCTAATATAAACACTTAAAATAATGTTCTCAAAAACACTTAAATATTAATGAGAAATTTAAAATTTAAAGGAAAAGTAATTTTATAAAATTTTAAATATTTTTTTTTAAATTTATCCGTTATTAGTTTTTTGATTAAAAAATTAATTATAAATTTGATAAATTTTATTAGTGATAAAAATTATGATGCCAAATATAGAATCCAACAAATAATTCTTTTATTGATTTAAATTTTTCTTTAAACATAGTTTTGTATTATTATTATTTACGAATTTCAAATATTTTAATAAATCTTGGGTCGAGGGTTATCTTTTTCCCTCTCAATTATAAAACAACAATAAAAATATTATATCAATATTGTTTTTTAGTTAATTACTTTGGTGTAATTTGGGGCTATTTTTCAATATTTATAAAAAAATATTATACTCTATACTTTCACCAACTTTACTTTGTTATCGCTTGTTCTTAACATTAATTATATTAATTAATATATTAATAGGGTAACATTACATACCATATATCATTGCAAAAAAAGGAAGGAAAACAATCATAATCCAAAACTGTTTTTGAATTTGGGTCTAAAGATGTCTCAGAATCAGCAGCAGAGTCAGAGTAGAAATGGGCATCCTTCTCCTACTGCTAACTACGACGATGTTGTTCAAAGTCCAGACCTTTTCTGGGAAAAGCTCAAAGCTTTTCACAAATCTCTCGGTTTGAAATTCAAGTATCTCTTTCTCCCTTTTTTTTGAACTTTATTTCCTTTTCTGGGTAGTTTTCTTCTTGCTTTATAGCTGCTTATTGTGCAAGAGTAGACTTTCACAGATCCTTGTCCTTCATATTTCAAGTTCTCTTCTTTATGTGTTGCGATTTTCAGGGGTTGTGTGGATGTTTTTATAGGACGAAAGAATGTTCTTATGATTTGCATTCAATTCTAGCATTTATGAATTCGACAAGTTTTTTTCCTCTAATTTCTATGTGTACTAAAAGGGTGTCTTCCGTTTTAACTGTTTAATTTGAAGTTCTATTCTTGTAATTTCCCCCTATTTCCCTTTCTTCTTAATAGGCACCCTTTTTTCTTAGATTGCATGCGGGGTTTTGACTGTCTATTTTTGTATATATAAAGATTTCGATGTACATAGCTCACACTTGGTGTTTTTCTTATATTTAGCTGCTAATTGTAACATTTTTAGCATCTTATTTTCTTTATTGAAAAATGAAACAAGTAAACTAGTAAAACTTGCTGTTTGAGGGAGGATTATAGCAAATCCTGCTTGTTCATTCCTAATTTGAACGGTCTGAGTTACTCTAGATTAGCTTCAGGCGTATTTAGTTGTTTTACAATTAGATTCTGACACTTAAAAGTTAAAACTATAGCATTAAGTTATTTGCCTACAGTTTGTGCTACTGCTTTCTTGTTACTTT
The DNA here is from genome assembly GCA_958450335.1 of Hibiscus tridactylites. Taxonomy (NCBI): domain Eukaryota; kingdom Viridiplantae; phylum Streptophyta; class Magnoliopsida; order Malvales; family Malvaceae; genus Hibiscus; species Hibiscus tridactylites. Next base: position 5,596,912 of record OY288267.1, read on the forward strand.
TTGCTTGATGTATCTGGTCTCTTCGTCGATGCAGAATTTGTAACCTTTTTCTAACCTGCAAACTTCATAGTCTGTCCCTTTTCCTTTGTTTACCTTGATTAAATTGAGATATGATGTAGAATGTTCATGCATGAACTAACATGGCACACTGTGCACACACTTGCTAAAGGTGGGAGGCTGGGGTTCCATTTTCGTTTTCGTTAACGCTTTTAAAGTATGTATCTTTTGACTTGTTAAAGAGATAACGGGGGTTGGGAAATAATAACAAACTACTACTTAGGATATATTGTCTTCTGGTGTTTTGGTCGGATAGGGTTCCGGTCGTCGGAGGAAAGGATTTGGATTTGCATCAACTCTTTGTGGAGGTCACATCACGTGGAGGTCTTGAAAAGGTATTACAGGTTCTTTAAAAGTTTTCGAGTTATCAACTAATTGAGTTATTCCAACATGTTAGTTTGTTACACCCCCTCTGAAGGGAAGTTTATTTTTGTTTTCCATTTAAATTTCCCTGAAATGGTTTATAGGTAATAAAAGATCGCAGATGGAAGGAAGTGATTATGGCCTTCAGATTTCCAACAACCATTACAAGTGCATCTTTTGTTTTAAGGAAGTATTATTTATCGTTGCTTTATCAATTCGAGCAAGTCTATTACTTCCGCAAACAAGTCTCTTCAGTCTCAACCCCAGGTATTTGTTAACTACTCATTTTTCCTCTGATGGAAGCATCCTTGTCTTTGAAGAAATATTTGCAGCTTGTAAATTTATATATTTTTTCTCCATCTTTGCAGACACCGACAGTGGGAGCCTCGTGACCGGATCTGCAAATGCTAGGGAAGATGCTTCTCCAAACCAATTAGCAGCTGTTGGTATGTTTAACTACCTATTGATACGACAACTCTGGCGGGCTATTTTAACTTCTAGCTGTATTTAATGTGAAGGAGCTATTCATTCCAAATTCAAATATTCATGAGAATGACATCGGTATATCTAATCGACATTCATTACTTGATATTTTTAGGCTTACTAGACTTGCATAGCCATGTCTTTGTCAAGTGTCAACCCTATCATATTTTGATAGACATTATAGTTGCAATCTTTTTCTGGAGAAAAAATAACAAATATATTTTGACTTATGAAAACCATGCATTACAGTTGCTTTTCCATGAATCCAGAAAAAATCTGCAATAAGTGATGTTCCTTAATACCTAGATAGTTGTTCAACCCTAGTTGGTTGAAATATTTCTGAATCCTGCAAATCGAATTTCCTTAAAAACCCAAAAGCAGCATCGTTGAACATTTCAATGTCGATTGCTGAGTGTTTGAGCTTCTAGAACTTCATTTGAAAATTATATCAGTTTGTTTTGAAAGGATTTCAGAGGGTAGTTTTAGTTATATAATTTATACCAAGATTTTCCATATCCTATATGTCTATTTCGTATACCTGTTTGCGGGTGTGTGAATGTAGCAGTCTTGGTAAATGAGGACTCTTACCATTTTCATACAAGCAGGTACTCAGGAGTTGCAGGTTGGCAGTTCTGTGATGGGGGTCATTGATGGAAAATTCGATAATGGCTATCTGGTTACAATTCGAGTTGGGTCTGATCAATTTAAAGGTGTCCTATATCATATCCCCCAAATGCTTCAATTATCTCAAAGTTCAAATACATCAGATGTACCCCCTCGACGCCGAAAGAGATCCCGGCTAGCTTTGCAAGACCCCTCCAGGCCAAAGCCTAACAGGAGTGGTTATAATGTTTTCTTTGCTGAGCATTACGATGGACTCAAACCAACGTACTACGGGGAAGAGAAAGCCATCAATAAGAAGATTGAACACCTACAGAGCAATCTGACAGAGGCCGAGAAACAGGTGGAAGTAGACTAGTAATATTCTGTTTCAGATAATCCAGAATATATTTGTATATTGGATTGTCTCTGCAGTTTTACTCCTGCACCGTTTCATTCAAGTATCGGAGCTCTCTCAAAATGACATTTCTTGATTGGGATGTAGGTTTCTCAGGAGAAAGGGATGAAGGACGATGAGAGATACGGAACTGAAATGTTGGAATATAGATCTTCCCATGATTCGACGCCTCAGTAGCCTCTGATGAGTCTGTTGTTAGGAACTAAATGATGGGGTGTAAACCCTAGCACATTGTATGTTTGTTGTTGTTGCTCAACTTTTCCCTTTTGCTGAAACTTAGGGTCATCAGATGGGAGAGCTTTGTAAAACGTGGTTATATATCTATCAGAATGCTAGAAGCCTAGAACATTTATTCCAGTGCCATGTTTTTTATTTTTGGTATTATTCATGTCCGGGTTCGGGATTGTTCCTTCTAACAATGTTTTGAACCTGGAAAGCATATGGGAATAGTACATTTACACGAACATATACTTTAAAACCAGTTTTTAAGGTTTGGGGTTCATCAATGATACTTTGCTGATCAAAGCCAAGCCATCGGCCGGCCGGCAGCAGTCCACCATGCATGGACATAAGTTTAGAATTGCATTATACATACTTTCACAGAAAAAGGAACAACCCTGTTTTTTAGGCAAAGTAATAATATTGAGAAGAGAAGCTCAAATCAAGTATGAAAAAGGTTTCCACTTTTAACCAAGTTGTGGTATTTTAACCAATGAAATCTTACAGTTGGATCCTAGACACAGTAGAATACACACATACACTCACAAAAAGGAAAATGCCTATTCTCCTTAACTCAGGTGGGGACAACCACCCCTGAATGGGTTGACAACTGCAAGATAAGGAATAAGAACACTAAAACCAGTAATACCAGTTGAGTGAAAAAACATGACATAACCTTACAAACTCTCCCCCGCATCTTCAAAACCTCTTCCACGTCTAAGATGTTCCCGTGATACTTTTCCAACTCCTCCGCTTGTTTCTTTAACGTTACAGCCTTGCTTTCTACCTCTCCGAGCTTATTCAACATCTGTTCTTGTTCTCCGGCCAATGATGTTTGTTCTTCAAATACCGCGCCTTTCAGCTTCTCTACTTCGTTAGTTAGAACTAGAAATTCAATTTCAGATTCCATTTTTTGTTGGAAGAGACCCTCAAGGTCAAGTTCCATTTCTCTATATTTATCTAGTCGCAACTCTGCAGTGTTTGATTCTTCCTTCTGTGACCTGCTACTCTTTATGGTTTCCAGTTCAGAAATTCTTGATTCCCTCGCCCGAAGTACGACCCTTGCTTCCTCCAATTTGCTCTCCAAATATTTTACTTTCTGTGTCAAGGTAAATATCTGAGTTCCCAAGGAACCTGAAGTACCTTTTGTTATCTTTTCAGAAGCTAATTGGTCAGAAGAGCAAGTTTCGTGAATTTCCTCATCAGCAAAAGTAGAATCCACATCAATACCCTTAATACTAACTGAACCATCAAGTAGAGGTTCCTTGCCTATATCTCCTAGCTTCTGTAATTCTGCATGGAGGAAAAATATACACGGTCACCAATTATGCTAGATGAAATGATCAGTACTTCAGTTCAAAAAAAAGAAGAAGAAATGATCAGTACTTGGGGTAAAATAGACGATTAACAATTTAACTTCACCAACAATTAAAACACGCTGTAGTCCTAGACTCTTCCACAGGATTTATGTTATCCAACAAATATACATGATGCATTGAAGACTATCGAAACAAATGTGACAGTGTCATTGTAACATTGACCATAAACCAGCAAAAATCAATTGGTGTGATTCTCATATGAACTGAACATAATTACTCTTTTCTAATGACCAATTCTTGCCAAATGTCCTTTTCTCGGCCAACCTTATTCCTGATGCAATGAGACTTCACCAAATACTTACCATTACAATCAATTGTTAATTATCAATAAATAGTTTCACTAACTTAATAATAGTCTGAAGTTTCCTTATGCTATTCGCATTACCTTTTTACAGCCTATGTTGACAGCAACCCTACCTGCCCATTTAGAAGCTTGTTCTAGACTTATCTAAGACTACCTTACCAGTTCAGCCAAGAACATGCATGGAGACTGGTTTCAAAAATTTTAAAGTTGGCACAAATGAGGATTGTAAATGACAACTAATTTCAATCTCTGTCCCAACTCCAAATTAAAGGAGGACATTGTTATCAGCTACATCAAATAAATACTTATGGAAATATCTCCGAAATTCCAAAAAAATAAGATGACTAAAACATGAAAAATTAAGAAGATCACCAAGCTAGATTTGCAAGATATGATACAGTATCCATTAGTAAATAATATATAAACAATCAATGAGGAGGTTCATCAAAATTTTCAAGAGGATAGCACACCCACCATTTTCAAGGGCTTCCTGGACAGACTGGAGTGCAAGAATAGATTGGACCAATGGGTCTTGATCTGTTGAAGGCTGATGATTCTCGCTCTTTTCATCTTTATCCTCCCAAGTTAATCCTGCAGCTAAATCATCAGGTGAAAGTTCCTCAATGACACCAGAATTTTCTTTCCTATAAGCAGTTTGAACTTCCTCACTGATCTGGTGTTCGTCTTCATGAGCCTCATCACTATTTTCCCCATCATAGCTACTGGAGTTTCCACATTGCTTTCCGTTACTTGTCACTGAAGAGATTGGACCCTGCGTAAACATAAAGTTCGAGCTTCTTGAGTCGGATTCCATGCTGGAATAAGAGTTTTCCTTCTCGATTTTGACCCTTACTCCTCTGGCCTTCTTGCTGCTTTCAGCAAGACCTTTTCCCTGTTGAACTCTTTGACTTGAATTACCCACGGTATTCCCACTTAAGTTCTCCATCTGGTGCTTCTCGTGAATGTATCCCAAAACTGAAGGCAGGTCATATCTGACCTTTGGCATACTAGCTGCTGTAGACGACTTGCTACTCCGATCCTCGCTATTTTCAGAGTCTGTAGCGGAAGCAAAAGCAGCTCCAACTGCAAAAATGGAATCTGAATTGGGGCTATGCATCATGAACCCAGGAGAAACACTTGCATTCTTCAACATATTCATTGGTTCAGTAGGGGATCCATTGTTCTGCTTGACCTCAGGTGATGCCCTATGTTGTGGTTTACTTGGATCCGGATTCGCAGAACCGGTTAAACCTCGTTTCAATATTTTACCGCTGTCCATAGTGACAGTGGCATCCTTAACAAAATCTCGCTTGATCCGCCTCCATTTCTTCAAGCCATACCCTTTGGTGGTAGGAGAAGTTGACGCACCAGGAAATTTAACTGCTGCAAGCGGTGAATGCATTGGCTGCACAATCTCAGCAGTACCCTTTACATGATTATCAGCTGCCAAAGCATCGGATTTGTCAGCTAGAACAGTGGCTAACCTCCGAGCCCGATCATCATTTCCATTATCCTTACTCTCGTGATCATCAGTGTGTTTATTCTTGATTGTATCACCATCAACATGAGGTATTGCGTTCTGCGCGGCTTCATTATCCTCAACCAATTCAAGTGTAGAACTTTCGCTTTCCAAATCCATAACTGTAAATTGGGTATTCCACAAGATTCACTCAGATCAGGATCACTAACAATAACTACCATTCCACCAAAATCATATCCAACTCAATTTAAAATATGAAATAATGAAAATCAACCCAGCTATTTTCCCCAATTCGGAAAAAAGTCAATGAAGTTTAAAAAAAAAAACTTAGCTGCACCCATCATTGGATTATCAATTTCGAATGCAAATTAAAGAATTCAAAGAAGCAAACGAACTTAATTATTCTATAAATACACATCACGAAAGCATATCAAAGATTGAATTGAAATAATTAAAAAAAAAAGTGAAAAAAATATGTAATAATTAATAAGCTATGCAATTAAAAGTCGTACCTTTATTTAAGCAGACATAGATATACGTTTGTGAGAAATTGAAGTGAAGGTTTAGAATCGAAGATGAAGAAGGTAACGGTGATGATAAACTGAAGGAAGTGGGAAACCCTAGACAGTGGTTAGATTTGCACTTATATAGGGCAGGAATTTAATTTATTTTTTATTAAGCAAAAAATAGTGTCATACCATATTATTTCGTTTATTAAAAGGGTAAAGCACACAGATGGATCATTAAACTGTGTTGAAATGATCTTTATGGTCATTGAATTTTTGGAAGTTATAAAATGGACATGATTGTTTTATTTGATTTCAAAATGGTCTTTATTAGTGATAATGTTTAATAAGTTTAAAGATCATTTTATAATAGTTTGATAAGTTTAATTGACCATTTTATAATATTTAAATGCTAAATGGCCAAAAAAATTATTTAAGTCTAAAATTTTTAAAGACATCAAAGTTAACGATTTATTTTTTATAAAAATAAAAAAGATCAAATTAAAGTTTAAATAATATTTTTGGGACGAAAGATAAGATTAATACTAAAAATAAGTACCCAAACTATTAATTTTTTTATTTTAGGGCCTAAATTATTTTTCATTCCTTTTAAGTACTTAAACTATTATTTTTTTATTCTTTTTAAGGTCAAATTGAGGCACGTACTTTGACTAAAAATGATAAATTAGAAACTTACTTTGACCAAAAAAAATAGTTTGGGCACTTAAAAGGTGCAAAAAAAAGTTTAGACGCCTAAAAAGAGAAAATAAGATAGTTTGTGAACCTAAAATGGGTAAAAAATAGTTTAGACATTTAAACGTCAAAAATATGATAGTTTGGGTACTTATTTCGACATTAAGCCTATTAAATAAAAAAGTATTACAAATATTGAGGTTCGAACACATACAAAATAAGATAATGTAAATATTACTAACCACTAAGTCAATTAATGTATCTCTATAATTTAAACTTTAAACTCAGTCACCATTTCACTTAAAAGGACAGTTTCTGAAAATTTTTGTTTTAATCCCTACATTTCATTTTCTTTCATTTTAATCTTAAAATGTGAAAAACAGACTGAAGTAGTTGACAACTACCGATGATTCTCTCATGCCATTAAAATCGGTACTATTTTCAAAATCGTACAATTATAATTACTACTTATTTAAGTGAGAAATAAAAAAAAAGGAAAATGAAAAAGAAAAAAAAGGTGGGCGGCGGTAGACACATGGGTGGATGGGCCCCACGATGAGAAAAATAGGGCTGGAGTGGTCGGCTGCCTGCCCATCCTTGAGAAATGACACAACAGAAGAAGATGGGTGTGGGATTTTGTAATTACCAAACTGCCCTCTCCACTTTTTCAATTTACAGTAGTAGTAGTTGGATGTTTGTGTGTGTCGTGTCGTGTCGGAGCATTCAATTTGATTAATTATTATTTTATTACAAATTAAATCATAACCCACAAACAATTCACTGAATATATTACCAAATATCAACAAAGCTAATGTATTACGTACGTACACGCTAAATATTTAACATCAAATTCAAACCTACGTGTTTTTAACGTTTTAATTAAAGCTTGTTTCTTTTTAACTTTAATGTATCACATTAAATTATTTATTTGTATTTTTACATGATTATAAAGAGGAATATATATATATATATATATATATATATATATATATATATATATATATATATATATATATTATCTTTGTTTTTGTTTTTCTTTTTTCTTCTTTAGTTCTTCTAATCGGTATCCTGCATGCATGGCCATCACTGCAACATGCTAATATGCATACATATAATCACTATACATATATTATGTTGTATTTTAGATACGCATATACGTAGCACTGATTTCTCTATATACGATCATATCATAATAAAACGTGTACGTGTGTATATTAGTATATATGTATATATCTTTATTATATTTGATGTTCTCGTCTGCATATTTTCCTCACTCTGCACAGCTACCCACTATTAATTGTCTCATGCTCGTCAGGCATATGCATGTTTAGCCATGCAATGTATACAAATACGTATTCTCAAAAAGCTATGAAGCATGGGTAAACTTCGTATTACACGTAGGGTCATTATTTCCTGCACAAGCGCCTTAGTTTTAAAGTTTAGAGATTTTGTTTATGGTTTAGCGTTTAGGAGTTTAAACGCATTGCCTTTGTTCACATGCAAGCCATTTGACAATGTCGAAACAACTCGACAAGTATACCAAAACATTAGAAACTAGTTAATACAAGGACATTAAAGTCTGCCCTTTCTCAGGTTTATTCAAGGATTTTGCTTATATATTTTTAGTCTTTGTGATAACTTTCTAGTTGCCGAAGCACAAGTCTCAAAAACTGTGAAAAGTTTGTTCAACAGTAAGTGAAATGAAAAAACTAAAATACAAACTCTGAGATCTCACATGCTAAACTTGCACCGAATCTATATTATAACTCGAACTGTAAAGCTCAAGATTCGGTACAAGTTGAAACCTGTGGATGCTCGGAACAGACCATCTGACAATTCCCATACCGCGCAAAGCTCTAAGACCAACTCGGAGAATAGTAAACTGCAGGTCTGAGATGGCCTCTTGAGGGTGATGCAACCATGAGAGGGGCTCGCTGTGGCACCCCAGAGCCTTCTGAAGTGCAATCCCATCGAAAAGGAACTGTATTGGCTCGACCAGAAGGGATTGCATTTAAGTTCTTATTTTGTGCCATGGTTGGGTCACCTCGTAAAGAGTCTTCCGGCTGGTTACGAGAAAAAGGATTCATGTGACTCACACTATGGTTCAGAACTAACGGGATTGAAAGGCCAGGCGGTATCAGTGAGCTTTCCCTCAAGTCTTCAAAATGCTTAGCAGTGTCAGCAAACTTGTTTGTTTCACTTTCGGGAGCATCATCGATGACAATTACTTCTTTACTGGAAACAGCAGAATCACCATTCCTATGTCTGTAGTCTAGAGTTACGAATTTCTCCATATCTGGACCTGGCCTGTTCTTCGGTCTGCTCGGTTGAGCTGGCAAATGATAGTCACCTGCATATTTGTAGAGCTCCATGGAGGTTGTCAAACCACATTCCATACGCTCATCAAAAAACATGCCAGCTGGAAATTGTGCCAGGGTTTGTGGTGTTCCAAGATTTGCTCGGTTTCTATATCCATTTGTTAATTGGACATCAAAAGATTTCCCCACCAAATCTGTTGGATGCTGATCAAAGATTAAAGAACTCCGAGGCATTGGCTGACGGAACGGTATTCCACCTTGATTCTCAATATTGCAAGGAGAGGTTCCAGACGAAGTTGGAAACTTAGGAGTTAGATGATTACTCTGGCCACATGACTGGGCCTGACCAAGTGGCACAGACGTGTTTTCCTCCTTGTTAACCACCATTAAGTTCTTTCCCATCAGCCTGAGAACGGGATTGGAAGAAGACGGGGTTACAGGATCACAGTTACTGCGATCAGAAAGCTTGACACCAGCATCAGGGAATCCTTTAAAAGCGACAGAACCTGCACGAGGTTTCATAACAGATAGAACCATTTGTTCGGATCCTAAACTCGCACTACTGCTCAGAGAGTTTGTTTCTGTTCTAGTATCCAAACTATCAGGACTGATATTTTGATTGCCAGCAATTTGCATCCCTATGGTAGGGACCATCATCGAAGCTGTTGTCCGTCGCCTTAGTAGTTGCGACTCCTGATAATTTAGGGCAAAACCCTGGGATGATCTGTCTTTTCTCTGGCAACAGCAAGGCTGATCGTCATTTTTGAACATCAAAGGTCTCTTTTCAAGAGACATTCTACGCACTCTAAACTCCTCTCCTTCAAAAGTTCTTTCCAGTCCCGTGCTTGTATGAGGAAATGCAGCACCATTTTCAACTAAAGGCTCAGATTTGGCAGTAGAGTAGCCAGACCTATAATTTTCTAGGATTGCAGGATTATCAACAAATGCTAATGGTTCGGCAAACTTCGAATCTGACTTGGCTTCCAGAGAATTAGAGATTGTAGACACTGCAGATATGGGTGAATCTGATGAGTCCCCATCAACCAAATCAAACTGATCCTGAGAGGATTGAATTCGGCTGGTGGTCAATGATGAATTCCCTTGAAAATCATCGGAACCCATGCCCCTAGGACTAGGCAAAAAAGATCCTGGTGGACCAGGAATAGGTATCGGATCAACCTCAGGAAAAGAGTTCAATTGTGCCGCATCAGAATCCAATTCTCCTCCCATATTACCTGTTTGTCCAATAATATCATGGCTAACTTCTGCACAAAACATGCGTGGTTCACCAACAAGACTTGGCTCAGTAAGGTCAGCCAGTCCTTCACCTCCACACAAAGGTCCGCTGTAATCCTCATGAGTCTGTAAAGAATTGGACCTATTCTCGGAAAGATTACTCAGTTTGTTGAACTTGGTTTCAACCGAGTGACTCAAACTAGTGACAGTCTCCTCAAATGATTCCAAGCCATCAGCTTTATCCAGACTATTCTCACTACTTCTTGCAGAAGAATCAGTGTTCTCCGTCTCATCAGAAGAGGAAGAATCAGGTGCCGAATGTATGCTATTCAAAGCCATGGATTCCTCCCTCCAGGAAATACTTCTTCCTCTTTGTTCTCCAGATGGGGCTCCTTGGATGCTGCTTCCACCGAAGGACATTTCTTCAGTAAACTCTTTCCTTCCACGTTGATTGTCAGAACTATCATGCACGAAATCACATTCTTGATCAGACTCAGGACCCCAGGATAAACCCTCCTCATCCGTTTCTTCCATAAAATGCAGCCGACTTTCTGTCATTAAATGATTCTTAACCAAGTTAGACCTGCTAGCAGATGACACATTTTTCTTTAGTGAGGATCTGAAGCGTTTGAATGCAAAAGAACGACCACTAACAGGTGCCGTTACACTGACAGGAGTATCGGGATTACTATTTGCACCAATATCAACCACCTTCTTGCTCAATGAAGATGAACAATTTCCACCAGTTTTCAAGGATTTCACCAAACGATCCTTATCTAGATGGGAATGGCCTTTGCCCAACTGATTTTCATTTTGAAGTGATCTTAGCTCCACCTTGTTACGGATTCTTGCTCCGCACATGGAAGTCCTTACTCTCTTTCTTCCAAAAGAATGCTCCGTCTCATCTGCATTCGCGGCTTCATAAATTGGCTTCTCTGTCCTTTCACATTTTTCAGAAGAAGTATCAGATGAACTTTGTAACTTGCGAACACAATTTCTCTCCACAACAGGATCTACTTGATGTTGTTGGTCACTTTGAACCTGCAAGTCCAGGGTAACATTCCGTCTGCAAACAGAAGGTTGATGTCCATCTTGATTATTAGGCTTCCTTGAAAGACCAGCTTGTTTAGAGCACACCCTTTCCCTAAGGTTTCTAGAGTCACTGGATTTAATTTGCTTTGGCACATCTGGTCCCTTGCTTGCATTGCAATTTTCTGCTACTCCATGGCACCCTTCTTGACCTCCAACCATCTGTTGAAAAACAGTAATGCAGCCGTGTTGATTACAAATGCTAAATTCTTCAATTACAGAAATTGCAAAAGGATGAGAAGTTAAATCTTTTATGTCAAGAAAACATTCATCTTTTTATACCCTATTATTCTAGCAGCATGGGGATACCATAATCACTGCAGAGCTTAAATCACAAATAACAAAAGCACGGAGCGGGTTCAGCTATATTACTCGGACTCAGGTGTTGGATATGGTATGCATCCACATGGCGGGTGCGATTAGATTAGAAAAATGTTTTGCCATATATTTGGAAGACCTTTGGAGATTTTTAAGAGAGAATAAAGAGTCCGACCAACATAGGTTTTCAAGCCATTTAAGAATATAACCAAATCAGCTAATCAGCATCAAATAAGGCAGAAAAATTCTTCAAAAACACCCAAGAAAGAAACATAAAATAATCTGGTAAAAAGGCAGAACATATGGATAAGGAGGAAACAAGGATAGCATACCGTAGAAGGACGGGTCTTATGCGAGAAAAAAATTCGGTTTTGAGGAGCAAGTTTAAGATACTTGTGATGTTTTGAGGACTGTCCCCTTTTCTTTTTGATTGAAAATAATTCTCTTCCCTTATTCCCTTTGAAAGCTTTGCTTGGTCCAGGATCATCTCCAACTTTTGACACTGGTGGAACATCAGTAGACTTTGATAAAATACGAATTTTAGTACCATTGGCATCAACATAAACAGCACCTACATCACCAGCATCCTTGGGATTAATAGAGGAAGCTCTTTGCTTTTTCCCTTCATCAGATATTTCAAGTCTCCCGGAATCCTGGTTAAGGATGTTTGATGCAGTGGCCCAGCATCTACCATTCCTCCTATCAAGTTCTTCTAAAGTGCATGGTTTAGCAGTAGCATATACATCCACCATCGTTTTCGTCTTCCTCGGCTTTATTCTATGGCGGGTAAGCTTAGAATCCACTGTCCACTTGGGAGTCGATTCATCAGAAAGACACTGGTCGATGTGAGCATTCAAGGTGGTATTGGAAGAGGAAGAAAAAGTTTTACAAACAGGGCAAACTTTAGAAGCCATGGATTCAGATAACATGGTAGAATTTGAAGTAATATCTTCAGTCAAGCTACGTTCAGAATGGACACCGAATTTCACAATTAATCTGCACTTCTTCCCTGACGGTCGAGTTGAGTTTTCAGCCTTACGGGTCTTACCAGAAGCTTGAACTTCAGCTGATGCTTCCACCGTTGTATCGGTTTCCAAAGATAAGTCGGACTGCTTGTTAACGAGAACGGAGTCTATATCCGATTGACAAACACTTGCTGCTGTGGAAGGTAAATCATTTCCATGTTCTCCTCCCGACGAGCTATTGTCTATGCAAGTACCTGCTTGGTTATGGTTTGATAAAGCATCATTGGACGACTCTAGTACCACATGATCGTTTGAACCAGATGGTTCATCGCCGAATTTCCTCGTAGTTTGCTTCTCAAATGGACTGGATTCAACCACACATCTCTCAATGGATTGGTTTCTCACGGTACCAAGAGGCTCAAATGGTGGCAATGGATCTTTCAAGCCATGCTTCAAACAAAGCTGCAAGTTCTTGGGAGAAAACGGCCAACTCTTCTTGATATCGTTGCCCCGAGCAGTGAACACATAATCTCTACAGTACAAGAAGATCTCTGTTGTCAGTAACTTGAACAAATAAATGAAAAGATTTACATGTTAAAAAGGGACAATAATAATAAAAGATGCAAAAACTGATCTTTCAAGAGCTTTCTAGAGGAATCAAAGGTTGAAATATAGAAGACTCTGATATTGTATGTTAAGTCATGGAGGGGGACACATGGACCATAACAAATACTCAAAAGAGAGAGGAAACACATCAACAGTGAAGAAACAGCCAAGCAAAACAAAACCCAAGATTCAAATGATCTATTAAACTGAATTACCGCAGCAAAGGAGAGATGGAAAAAGGAAAGTACTCCCTGCATGAAATGGTAAAGAGTGGACAAGTACATATCTAGCAGCAAAGAGAAGGCAAAGAACTTCCCAGAAGTTTGCTAATAAAAAAAAGGGCTAAAAGTGCCCAAAATCGGGACAAAGATTTGGGGTGTGTCAATATTGTTGAACTGAGACACCAGGTAACACAAAACCCTGGATCTGACCAGTGACCTAACAGATGTCTTAAGATGAGATCAAAGAGAAGCTGTTAGAAAAAAAACACATGAAGGTTACTGTTCATTCTCAAGTTGAAGAGAACTTGAATTGAATTAGATTAAGATTATATTACCTGATGGAGAAGTTGGAGTGTGGGGTTTTATGATGATGATCAAGAGAAGGCTTGTTTAGCAGATCTAGCTCAGGCAAGGGAAGCTTATGAGGAGGCCTGTCAATCCCATGACCACCACTTTTCAGCTGTACTAGAACTTGGCAGGGACATGGGGGATCTGGTGGAGGGTTTTCAATGGATAACATCTGATGAAAAGCTTCTCTCTTCTTGTGCTGTTTTCACAACAGACACAAGCCACACTTAACCTGCTTCTTTCTCCAGCAGTAGAGCCCCTTATCTTCAGCATAACACTTTCCCCTCTGATGTCTTCTTCCTCTCTTCTTCGGTTGTAATTTCTTTCTTAGCAAACAGTTCTCACAAGATCAAACAATATCTCATTTATAGCCTGCAATAATAGAGAGAAGTAAGAAGATGGGGTGGAAAAGATAAGACAGTGAAAGAAAGAAAGAAGGAAAGAACGTTATTTTATGTGAAAGAGGAGTGTATTCAAAGCATGTGCGTTTTGGTTCATCAAGGAAAGCAAAGAACATGGCCCCGAAAACAAAGATGTTGTTCAACCAAAGTCTTGAAAAAGTCCATTGAGGAGCGTTATTTTATGTGGGCAAACCCAGAGAAGTGAAAAGTACTGATCTTTGAGACTTTGTGGCAACGCCATCCACAACCAAAAATCTCAAGAAAATGATCAAGTCCCATAAAGAAAAGGCAAACCATACACAACAAAGATCAATATATATATATGGGAAAATTTTGAAACCGAGTAAGAAACTGAAGGAGGCAGCAAGCAAAGATAGCTTCATGAAATGAAACAAAGAGATGAACCCAAAATCTGAAACATACAGTAGAACAGATCCCATGAAGAAAATCTAGTGTTTTAAACCCATAGAGCTAGATTCTCCTTGTTAATCTTGGAAATAAGCAAGAAAGGAACCCAGAAGCCAGAAGCTGAGAAGACAAAGGAGATGGTGAGATCATATGTAAACATACGTAGTTAGTTAGTAAGAAAATACTTCTTTGAAGGAACTTTGAAGAACATAAGTGAAAAAATGAAGAATTTAAAACAAGTAAAGCCTTTTGCTTTGAACAAAAACAGCCATGGAAAAAGAAGAAGAAGAAGAGAAGACTAGGGCAAAAGAAATTACCTTTGGGGGAATTTAGATTGAAGAGAAAGGCAAAAAGGAAATGGGTTTTGAGTGGAGAGAGTTTTTGTTTGGGAAGAAAGAAAATGAGAGATGAGAGAAAGTTGAAGGGAAAATCAGAACCACCCACTCACACATCAAAAGGGGCATCAGGTTCCTCCTTCTTCTCCCTCTTTTTCTTTCCACTTCCACCCCTTAATTAAGACAGATTAAATAATAATAATAATAATAATAAATAAATAAACTACCATTCCATTCGATTCAAACAGTGAACAAAGAGAGAGAAGGAAAGATTGTGTTTTTTTTTTCTTTCTATTTTATTGTAGATATTTTCTTTCTTCCATTTCCATGGCTGAAACGTCGGCTTTAAATTTACTAACTTTCGTCTTCTTTTTCTGCAAATTCCAAACGCAACAACAGTTCTTAGATTATATATTTAGATTAGGAAGTAGAAAAGTCGTCGGAAATCGAAACCCATGTTGTCCACTACACGACAAACTCTCCCTGTTTTCGTCTTCACTTTCGCCATTATTTTCCATTATATTATTAATGCATTGATGTATGATTCACCATCCAATTCCCAGTATCCATCCATCCACCTTTTAATAAAAACTTCCTTTTTACTATTTAGCCCTCCAACTATATTAAAGTTTTCAGTTTAATACTTAAATTGTCTTTAAAAAGTTATATCTTTTAAAGGAAGGCTTAACAGTTATATAAGTGCCCAAACTATATCTTTTTCTCCAGGTAGGTGGTTAAATTATATTTTGAGCGAAATAGGTGACTAACGTTTAATCACATGACCCATTTAAAAAAAAATTGACAAACATTATTTTTTCGTTATCCAATAAAATTTGAACATGTGGCATGGTCAATCCTTTTTTGAAATTGAAATTCGAAAAATAAAATAATAAAATATATAAATTAACCCAACAATATTTAATTTCTCTAAAAAAACACAACCATGACCCTAATTTTCTCCACTCCAACCATTGATTCAACACCACCGGCCACCGTTGTCTTCATCGGATCCGTTCTACCGAAAGTCTCTTTGTCTCGTCGTCAAAGATCGACAAATGAACCATCGATTTGGTTCCCAACGACGATAGAGGATGGTGGATGTCGAACGATGATAGATATGTAATTTAGCGTTTGATTGAAAGAAATTAAAACTTTAAATTTTTTTAAATATTTAAATTTTTAAAGAAATTCATAAATTATATATATATAACAGACCACACGTCATGTTTTGATTGGATGACGAATTTTTTTAATGGTCGTTGTCAGAAATTTTTTAAATAAGTCACGAAATAAAACGTTAGGCACCTATTTGACCTAAAATATAGTTCAGTCACTTATTTAAAAAAATAGTATAATTTGTACACTTATTGAACTATCAAGGCTTAAAAGAATAACAATATCAATCGATAATAACATGTCAGTTGGATGTTTATCCGTATTATAAATAATGTTGTTTACCAATTACCATATACAAAGCCGTCTCTAAGCTGGAGTATCCACTTCCAACGTTTACAGCTTTAATAATTTTTAAGTGACAATTTTGTAAATGAATGATTGTCCTTTATTATTTTAGTTCTATTTAAAGTATTTTCTAAACAAAATGATGAAAATTATAGTTTGTTAATTTAAATATTAAATTAACTGTTGCACGAACCAACTTGACTCAGTGGTTAAGGGAACGGTTGTTGTTCCTAGAGGTCACGGGTTCGAGCACCAGCAGCTGCAGCAGGGTGATTGAGCGTTCATTGTCAAATGGTTGAGAGTATATTCAGAACAGATACTACTTGTAATCACCTTAGCTTTGTCAAACAAAAAAAAAAATTAAATTAACTGTTCAAAGTAATAGAATATACTTTCGTTATATATAGATTCATTTTTAAGTTTGACAAAAAATATGTATTAAAATGAAAAATAATAATTCCTCTGTCCCACTAAAACTGTCACATGTTGATATTTTCTAGTCAAATTTTTTCAGCTTTGATTATCGTTTTTAAAATATTTTAATAATTAAAATTTATAATATATATATACCACTTGATTGAAGGTTTTTAAAATAAATATTTTTTTATATTTTTATCAATAATAAAATTTAAATAATAAAAAATCAAAGTTCAAAAATTTTGACAAAAAATGTCTAATATTATGACGATTTTAGTGGAACAAAGAGAATATGATTAATAATTTAAGATGTTAAATTGTGAATAAAATCTTTAATAAAATATAAGGAAAAACCCCATTTTTTTCATGGTTATAGATTGAATTTGGGGGTTGAGGGTAGTGTTGGTATTTAACTGTGAAGGGTAAAACTATGGCTTTTAGAATAATCATTGAAGCATTTGAATTTTCTAGTTTTCTAAAATTTAAAAAAAAAAAAACTTTTTCTTAACGAGACGTTGTCAATAATAGTCTAGCTTTTTGTTTCCTCAAAAATATTTACAAGCCAGTAAAAAAGTTTGAAGGACGGTACATTACAGTACCATGTTATCTATCTGTCTTTTAGATGATCGCCACATCAGCATTTTTGTTATGTTTTAACGGTAAGTGATCATATTGTAATTAAATTGAAGTTATATTTTTATTATTTCTTCGGACGAATTTTTTAATTATCTTACATGATGATTGCAACATTTAAGTCTTTATTAGATTATTAGCTTAAGTTTTTTTTTCCTTTTTCATAAAAAATATGTATATTCAATTGATTTAATTTTTATATACGAATAACAAAATAATTTGATGAAAAACATTAAAATCGAACAAATCAATTCAATTTTATTGCTAAAATCAAAATTAGCAAACATAATTTTGTCTTAACAGAATCGAGAATAATCAAATAAATTGAATTAATGATTTTTTAAAATTTTTATTTTCAAAATAAAAAAAATACCTTGAAACATTTATATGCAACTAATTAAACATTTACATTAGATTATTTCATATTTGAGATTTTGATTTCACATTTAAATTACATTAATTAGGTATATACAAATAATTCACTATCCAAAAAGTTTAGTTTAGATTCTCAAAATCAAAATTGAACCGAATAAACTGTCGAAATTTGAAACGTTTTTTTAATCTTAAATTATATTATATTCGTATTTTTTGTTCAAATACTATATTCGTATTTGATAACATATACTTTGTTTGTCCCTCTAAATTTGTCACTTATTGACTTAGTTTTGATATAAAAAAATTAACTTTGACTTCTTATTAATTTAAATTTATTATTGAAAAAAACTGTGAATTTTTTTTAAAACTCCAATCAAATAGCTCTAAATATATCTTTTATAAAATTTAATTAATTAAAATAATTATAGTTAAAGTTTTTTTTACCAAAAACAATTATAATTAAAGTTTAGAGATTTAATTTTTAAAAAGTTAATATTGAACAAATTTAATAGGAAGGAAAGTATGATATATTGATATATGAATATAAGGAAAATAAATGAAAATCTTTAATATTATAGGTATACACATACGAGTATATGACATTAGTGGAGACTAGGTGCTCGTGGGAGCATATTCAAAACAAAGTCCACCATATCTAGAAATTGGGAACCTGACATGAAATTCTTGGAATTTAATGTTATATATATGGGAAAATATTTTATGTATGGGCAATGAAAATAAAAATTTATACAAGCGTTTTGATTTTAGGGTTTAAGTTTATGAGTTTTAAATTTAAGGGTTGTGATTAGAATTTAAAGGTTATATATTAAAACTTAAAGTCTAACTTCTAAACACTAAATTCTAACCATAAACACTAAATTTTAACTCCCAACCTTAAATTCTAAACTCTTAAATCCGTCACCTTTAAACTAAATCCCTAAACCCTAAAACTAATGTGATTATAATTTTTTATTTCTAACCGTCGGTGTATAAAATATTTTCCTTTGGAAGTTTATAAAACCAACAAGGGATTAAGTGAGATGTAACCCTCTGCATATCATAACATTGCCAAGTCTCAAACTAAGATTAGGCTATGCTAAAAGCCTCTTTTCATATCATATTCCATGGTTTCATAATGTTGAGTTATGCTAGACTAGGCTTAGGCTAGGCTACCTCAGAAGCCTTGGATTCCAAAACATGATGATACGAATCGCAGACCAGTGCTAAAGCCAAGCACAAGAGGAGCATCAGCAGCTGCTGTGCTTGCAGATTTCATGAAAAAACTCCCAATTCAATAAACAAGGGGCCTAATTGATAAAAAAAATGAAAATGAAAATGAACAAGGCAAGTTTCTATCTCAAAACAAAAATGGGGTCAGGCTTCTGCTCCTTCAAATTCATGAACTATCCTTTCTTTTACATGGAAATGGAATGATGGAGGACTCAATTCTGACAAACTTCATTTAAACAAAACAAAACAAAACAAGCTGGTTTGTTCATTTCATACATGAATCATGAATTCTGACAAAGTTTACTTGCTAATGGAAGAAATGATGAGGCTAATAGAAGAGAATTGTGACCTCACTTGGACTCCTCGGAAGTTCAATGATTCTTAAACTACTTTTACAGAAACCAGAGATTTTGAGCATTTCCAGTCCTTACACATTGGATCATTGCTTTTGTAGGGCCTCTTTTCACCTGGTCCAATCATCAGTAGGATCACCTTGCTCCTTCCATGCCCCAACTTTAAAAAAAGCCAACTATATTTTTATTTCTTTTCATATCTAAAATATGACTAGTATATAATAATAATAATAATAATTAACAAATTTGTTGTGGAGAGAAGCAGTGGAAAGCTTAATTACAAGTAGTGGGCCTAAGCCACTGATCCTGCAGCAGCTTACTGATAATTGAGAGCTACCAAGCTAACTTAGCTGCTTTACATCAAAGGAAGGAAAGGATGGGGAAGCAATGGAAGAGAATCAGTCATTCAAGGGAAAGAAAATAAGAAATGACAGAGAAAGGGAGATGAATTCTTGGTATTAATAGCAAGATATCAGAAACACTAGGATAGGGTGGCGACCCAAAGTTGTACTAGTTAATACCTTATGGTTATTTACACCACATGCATGAAATACGATGAAGCTTGAACTCGAGCTCAAACACAAGTAGATAAGATTTGAGGAGCACCATTCTATCCCCCTCAGGAGTCTTGCAGGTTCAGAATATATGTTGTGGCACAAACAGTATAGTAACTCATCCTACTTACCCTCGAGCTCTAGAGTCCACAACCTTAAAAATTTTCCTCCTAAATAATACAATATATATATGTGTATATATATATATATCTTTATCCTTGCTCATCAATGCTTAGCCGGGCTTCCATGAAAGTACCATTGCACATCAGAGATTGTGAGAATCAAAGACTATCTCTATCAGAAGCATCCTCACTAAAAATTGCTAAGTTGGTTACAAAGGCTTTCAGTAAATTACTTGAATATCATTCTATATCTCAATCCAGTCCAAGCGAAAAAGGAGAAGAAATATACTTTAGAAATCAACATGCTGAGCTTTCTTTCCTCTTATCATGTAGTGGAACAGCCAAATGAAAGAAACACTTCAGCATGTCATAAATTCCTATCGGCAGCAGAGATATGCAAGCATAAATTCGAAAGCAAGTTGGAATAGGATGGAACAGACAATAATGAGAGAGGAACTCCGGTGACTAATGTTAACATACTAAGCAGTATCATCACATATTTGCACAATTGTAGAATCAGAACGGCTTTTCATACTCCGGTGCTGGTGGTTGCTCCCATGCCGGCAAAAAGCCTGTAAAAAATCATCAAAGGTTTCTCAGGGTAGAAAAAAAAGAACTCACAGCATAACCATATTTAGTTAGAAGAGCATATGTATAATTTAACCTATTTTTACCAATAATAAGTAAGAAACTAGCAGCAAGCGTTTATATTAAAATGCAATGCAAAATAAATAATGGAACTAAAATGGGAAAAAATGTCCTAAGGCCAAGAAATCAACGAAAATGTGTTTGAACTAATGAAAAAAAACCCGTGCTACCCTAAAACTTATTCATGCAAGTTTGCAACTATTCCAGGATGTTCTTACTCTTAGAAAGCCTTCTATGGGAGGAAACTTCTCCCACCACACATCTTAGCACCTGATTTACATAAAATAGAAAAGAAAATTCAAAATTAGCATAACCGTGGGGTCATTGCAAAACCCTGGTGCTTGAGAATTCATTTTGTTCGGGTTAACCAAGGAAAATGGAGAGGAAGAACAGCACCACATGAGATACAATTATTTAATTCCAAATCAATAAGCCTTCTCTTCAATCAATAAGCCAAACATGAGATTCTAGCTTTTCCTCTTTGTATCCCTCTATTTTTTGCTTACCAAGTTATTCTTTCTTATCTTTTCTATCCAAAACTGACCAATAAACTATCTAGAATCTAAGCATCTTGCTTGCACATACAAGAAGTTTCATAATCATTTACAAGATTACAATTATTTAATGTCGTAAAATGCAGAGTTTAGTTACTTAATGCTTCCTTTAGCACACACTAGCCGATTCTACAGGCACCCTCTTGGTAATTACAGATGCTGATTGCTGAGCATATACATTTGTATTCTTTCAGGAAACACCACTGGATTTCTTTTCAAAGGAGTTCTCCAGAATCAATAAAGTTGGGGTAATTTGGTGACAAATACCAATTTAATCCCTTTTGGCAAATGCAGTATATGAAATGGTAGCAGTTAAAGGGGAAATGAGAAGCAAATTCTCTGACATCTTAAAATGCATAAAAAAGAAAGCAATTTCCATGTATTTTTATTGCTTGCCTTTAGCAGCTTTTAAACAGATATCATTTTCTGCAATATTGATTGATGCATGAATGTACAATGTATTAATTACTGGTCCAGCGAAACAACAGATCAGACAGGTCAACCACAGACTGCGGCCACGAGAAAGCAAACTATAAATTAAATAGGAGACATACTTAATGGTATTTCTCCCAGGGACATATATATTGAATCGTCATCCGCAAGAGTTCCCTGAAGAAAAAAACCCCAATAAACTCATCAAGCAAATGCTTAATTTATTCAACTGAAATGCTTTAGTATAGCTATTCTATAAAAAGTAGTGATATAGTAATAATCACCAGAACAATATCATTTTTTTAAGAAATTTGATATTTAGGAACACTAAAAAATTTCGTTACATTAATTAAGGTCAGTAAGTATCAAGATACCAGGCGTAAATAGCATAAAGAATTGTACACAGAATGAACATCCTACTCAATGCAATTAGTGTTGTACCTCTCCATTATGAAGGCTCATCTCATTCTGCAGAGGATTGATGTCCTCGGTCCGAAGAGGGTTAATGTTTTCATTTTGTAGAGGGTGAGCACTGATATCATCTGGGGGGCAACTGGAAAAATTTCTGAGGAACTCTGTGATCATAAGCCCATCATATTGATCCGGTACATCAGTTATATCGCCATTCATGCTCACAAACATTGGTTCACTCCTACATGATAAACAAGTCAAACTCAAGGTGATGATGGGAGCCTAGAGGAATTACTTGCTGCATGAGGCACTTTGCACTTGGTACAAAGGTGGGAAATAACCGAAAACTAGGTTGTGAAGATCATTTTGTCAATATTTATATGCATGAAAGGAACATATGAGCAGAATTATGAATAAAGCATAACGACAAAGTAAACTTACTTTCTCTCCAAATTATCTACAGTCTTGTCTTCTTGGGTGCAATCATTCTCTAGATCAATTACTTCAATCTCCTTACAGTTATTTGCATGCCTATGACCTCCAGCCGAACCGTTGGAATTACTCATTGACAAATCTATACCAATAGTTGCTGCTTCAATTTTGGTTTCTGGGGCAGATGAGTACATAATGATTGGATCATTATGATGACTCTCATTTATATCAGATGTTTCCATGAGATTAAGGTCACAGATCTTGAATGCATTTGGAAAAAGCTGCTTTTCTTGTACATAATTGACACTTGATTCACCATCTCCACCTGGATAATGTGAATTAGTAACCAAGCTGTCTTGGATCCCTTTTTCGACAATCACACCAACTTCCTCAGAAGTTGAAGCTATCCCTTCTACTAGACCTACTTTCTTGTCCTCAAAATCTGAAAAAGGCAGGAACTCAGCCTTGGTAGTCACAGGCTCAAGCCATTCTTTTGGTTTTTTGGCTCCCTCCCTCAAGTCACTCTGTTCCAAACCTCGTTTTTCGCCTCTCTCTTTAACCATAACCATAGAGCAGGATCTTTGGAGACCAGACATGTCAGGAACCAATTCCTGCTCGCTGTCGTGCAAAAGGGCTCTGTCAGGGAAAGACTGAGACCTTGTACACTTGCCCTGCTCAACACCATACATGTGATCCAAGCCAAAAGAATGAACAGACAAATCTTTAGAAAGTTCAGAATCAGGTTCCGAATGCGGACTTTTATTTAATAGCATATCACCAGAGGAACCTCCCAGAGAGTTGTCTTCAAGTAAGGCTTGAGGACCATTGGGAGTTCCAAAATCAGAAACACTTTCCTGTTCATTGACTGAAACTGGATCAGCCTTTAAGTTCTTCAATGTCAACGAAGAACGTGTTTTAGTAGGCACCTTAGCAAAATTGCAGAGCGCCAGTAAACCTGTACTAGTGCTACCCGATACATCATCCTCAACCGAAGAATGCTTGAAAGATGAATCCGTCAGTATACCCTCTTCTTCAATTTCAACATTATCATTGCTGCCATCTTTCAGCTCTCCACCCTCCATTCTAAAATCCGTTGAAACGGTCGAATCATCGGTTATCTTCAAGAGTTCACCATCGGCTTCAGACTTGAGATCTTTGTCGGCACCAGAAGAACTTGCCTTTGAGCTCAATTCATTCTGTAGGATGTACTTATCATCAAAGTTATCTAATTCTTCGCCTTTTGGTGCAAATTGGCTTGAAACATGCTTCTGCAACCCATTACCAACATCTTTACCAACTTGTGACTCTTCATGATGTCCAGAAACATTATCATCCTCAATTTCCAAATCAGGAGAGCCCCGAATCCGATCGGACCATGAACCGCTCCCCCCATATTCTCGACCTCGATAAGATCCCTCTTTCCTTCTTCCTTTAGAAAGATTTCTAGACCATGAGGAGTTATTATCATCAACGTACCTCCTCCTGCCTAAACCCAAGTCAGAGTTAGAATTTCTCAGACGAGCAAGGGCCGATGTTCGGCCATCGGAAGTAAGGTGCAAGTTATCACCTTCTTGTGACCTATAATCTTGATAATCCCCCATCTGCTTCTTCAACCTACCGTTCTGCCATTTAGCAGGCAGCACACTCGGGGGCAACAATCCCTGAGAAACCAAATATTCCGCCGCAAGACGGCCAGCTTCCATAAATATGTCAGTGCCTCCGCGCGGTGGCGGCGGGTGCGATTGAAATGATTTTGGATGGCTTTGACCACGCCCAAAACCACGCTTGAAGCTGCGGTACTCTGAATTATAGAACCCATGGCCTCTACCCGATACATCAGGGGATATTCGGGAGGAGGAAATCCCCATCGCCGTAGAATTAGACCTGTACTCATTCCCAGCGTTTCTATGTCGGGCATGCATGTTCGAAACACAACGAAGTATCGAAAATCAAGGAAACCCCAAGAAAAATACAAGAAATTAAAAATCTGGGTATTCACTTTTGTCAGTTTCAACTTTCAATTCATTGCTAAAGATTTACAACAAAAACCATGTTGGGAGGGGAAAACGAAGAAGAGTCGGAGTGGTAGTTGGGGAATCCAGGAAACGAAACATAGGATTTACAGTTAAAGATCAAACCTTTAGATTTCTTTTTTATTGAATTCGAATGAATGATGTGTGCTTGGATGAAGATGGTATCATCTACCTTGATTTTAGGGTTCCAGATCAAAGAAGGGAAAAATGAAAATCCCTAATTAAAATTCATTTAATTTATCTGTTTGTTTTATTTATTAAAGGAGCCGCAGGAAATTTGTGTCCGATAATTTTTGCTTTACTTTGTCTTAATAAGGTTTTTTTAAAAATACAAAAACCATGCCTTTGGGGTTTGGTTTCGGATTCGATGTGCGCGTGTCTTGTTTTGTGTTGTTGGTAAGAATCACACGTTCGCATTTTGAATGGTTAGCACGCGCCTGCACCACAAATAAAGCACTCGAGCAAGCCGGTCACCGGCCACATGTAGCCGGTAGCCGGTAGCCGGGAGGAGGATATTGGTACGGTAAAGAGATATTTTAGATCTCTCAATTTCAAAATTGGATTAACTAATTTTTTTTAAGGAGATTCTATAATTGTTTATTTTGTATGGGTTAAAGTCTTCACATTTAATATTTAAAATATGATTTTTTATTTAATAAATATAGTTTTTATAAAATAAATGAATTCTATTGTTTTTAGAAATTCGTATTGAAAAATGATGACTTATAATTTATATTTTATAATTTTAATATTTTTTTGTCAACAAGACATGAATTTGATTGATATGATAACATCTTTAACCTTTGATGTTTATATATAATGTCAATTTAATTATTGCTTTAAAAATAAATGCATAATTTGTATATATTAAATTTTTTTTTTTTTGAATTACTATCAAATTGACGTAACTTATAAGTATTGAAGGTTTTTTTTTTTAATATGTCGGTGTGATATAAGTATAATATTTGTTTAATTTTTTAGTCTTTTTAATAAAGTACATATACTGTGCAAAATTGATGTTCGAAACCGAATCACATTGATGAATTACATCATTCTTTATCGCTAGGACAACAAATGACGAGTTATAAGTATTGAAGGTTAAATTTACTAGTATGCAGAAAATCCCTGTTGGAAGACTCACCCACCAAAGTCAGGTGTGCTACGCGGGTCGGTCTGGATTAGTCATAGGCATGCCCTGAAAATCAGAGGACAACAAAAAAATGAATTATTTGCTCATCTATTTTTTTTGTTGTCCTTTCGTTTCTTTAGGGCTTTGCCCTGGTTAATTTGGATTGATTCGTGTCGCACATTTAGTTTTGGTTGTTGAGTTTCTTAATAAAATTTTCTACACACAAAGCTTCGAATTCGATACATGCTTAAACGATAGAAAGTTACTTACCACTTAGATCAACCTATTGATATAATTAATTGCTCTTTAGAATGATTAATTTGTCCAAATTTGAATTTGAAATGGACCTAAGAGACCATGATGAAACCCAGTAAAAACATTTTTTAACTAATTTATCGGTTGGCTTGATAGATAAGTCTTTAAGTAAAATTATGAGTTTGAAATTAATATTGTGAATGAAATAAATAAAATTAAAAAAATTTACACGATTGAACTTTTACAACATTCATTTCGGTTGGTTTGGCAAAGTTTTTTTGTTTGCTTCTTTATTTATTTATATTGTTTTTTTTTTAATTTTAGGGCTGTAAACGAACTATGCTTTCAACGATAAGTTCATTTATGTTCATTTTTTTATTAAACAAATGAATATGAAATAAGTTTTTTTTTTCATTTAATTAAATAAACGGACACGAACAAATGACTCGTTCGTCTATTTACGTTCGGTAATCCGTACATTTATGTTCGTTTAAATTTATTCACGTATAGTCATTTATATTTATTATTTTTCATAACAAAATTATTATAAATTAAAAAATATTATTTTTTTCCACATATGTTCATTTAAATTTATTCACATATGTTCTTTTATGTTCGTTCGTTTGTGTTCCTTTATCATTTAAACGAGCGAACATAAACGAACACGAACAAACTACATTTCTTAACAAACGAACACGAAAAAAATTATATTCGTTTAGTTGTTCGTGTTTGTTTATTTGTTCAGTTTAAATTAAATAAACGAACATAAACATACTCTCATTCGTATTCGTTGGGTTCGTTTATAGGCGTATTGAAAGGCTATATTTTTCTTAAGGAGTACGACCATGACCAGAGTCGTGTCCTAGACTATAGTTACAACATTGGGTATGTGTATAGGTCTGTTGTGGTTCGATCTGGTAAACGCGAAGGCTATTTGTTTGGTAAGTGCGGAGCCAAACGGCGCGCGTATTGATGGTTGAAACTTGGGAACCAAATCAAACGAAATAAAAACGACTTCCCATTTTCAATCCCTTTTCATTTTTTCCCTCGGAAAACACAAATTCGAATCTTGGAAAGGCAGGCCGGGGTTTGGATTCGGACGTTGAATCATAATTCGGGTTAGAAATTGAGAGAATTTGATGTGGGAATGACGGGAGGAGGAGAATTCAGCGATCAGAGGCATCTCCTGAGATCCAACAGCCATAAAGATGAAGAACATGATAACGGAGAAAGTCCCGATGACTTGGAATCTCAGCTGACGTACAACAACAGCAATAACGCCGGGATCAATGATCTGGTGAAGTATTTGGGGAAAGGCTTCTCCGCCAGGCGCCTCAGCTTCAAACGGCTTGATAGAGACAGAGATAGAGACGGAGAAAGAGGCAGAGAACGCTCGTCGCCGTCTTCTCTAGATCATCATGATCACCACCATTGTTACGCCGGGGATGCCGCTGATCCGCTGGGAGATAGCGCCCCTCCCGAATGGGCTTTCTTGCTTATCGGTTGCTTGCTCGGCGTCGCCTCCGGTTTCTTCGTGGCCGCCTTCAATAAAGGAGTAAGTTATTTTTCCCCCACTCTAGATCTCTCCTATTGAATTTGCTATCCAAAGGGTTTGATTACAGTTTCTGTTTTTATCATTCTACAAATGACATTCCTTCTATTTCTGCCAAAATGCAGCATCTTTTGGATTCTCATATCTCACCTTCGCAACTTTTGCTGAAATAAAAGCTTTAGCACAGTGGCAACGAATTTGTGAAATTTTTATGTTTATTGTTAGCTTACTGGGAACCATACTTGTTTTTTTTGCCCATGTTGCTGAGACACATTGATTTTGTTTTTTTCGCAATTTTTGTTGAACCGTATGCATCAAAAGGTGCATGCACGGCTACTAAGGGATGCAGTTTTATCCTAATCAACCGACTTTATCGAGAAAGATTACTTTTTTTAGGCGAAGAGGTTGATAGCATGGCAGATATTTTAAGTTTCCAACCATATATTTTTTGTTTCTTGAATCAAACTCCTTTGTTAGTTTTGTTTCTTCTATCCTTGCTGTGTTACTGTAAACTGCTTCCATTACTGGTTTTTATTGTAGCTTAAATAGAGAATAGTATGGTCTTAAGTATTTGTCAAAATAGCCAATGCTGCTTCAGTTTTTGTGCTGAAATTGCTGTGTATTGATGTTTACTATTACTCTACCAGGTTCACGTCATACATGAATGGGCATGGGCTGGGACACCAAATGAGGGTGCTGCTTGGCTTCGTTTGCAGAGACTGGCTGATACTTGGCATCGGATTCTTTTGGTACCAGTTACTGGAGGTGTCATTGTTGGAATGATGCATGGTTTACTTGAGATATTGAACCAAATACAGCAATCCAGTTCTTCTCAACAACAAGGTTTCAGTTTGGTTGCTGGGGTCTTCCCCACAGTAAAGGCTATCCAGGCTGCCATAACTCTAGGTACAGGTTGTTCTTTGGGTCCAGAAGGCCCCAGTGTAGACATTGGAAAGTCATGTGCCAATGGATTCTCATTAATGATGGAAAACAACAGAGAAAGGAAGATTGCTCTTGTGGCTGCTGGAGCGGCATCTGGGATTGCTTCTGGTATTGTTTGTGTTTTTCAAAGTTTTCAATTTCTATTTAAGATTTATTTTGCCAAAAAATTAGCTTATGACGAGAATGTCTTATCACTATGGTTTTTCACATTAGTCTATGGATTTATTATTACTATTCAATGTTATTGAACAGTGAACACTATTTTCAAGTTTAACAGAACAGCTCAAAGTTATGCTGTGATCAGTCAAATTTGTTTAATTGGTCAATAGTCTTTTATATACCTTATTTATGAGGTGTGCAGATAAGAAATCTACAGAGAAACTGAAATCTATACATATGCTGATGTTCATGTGATTTTCATATTGTTAGTGCAGGTACTGTATTTCTCTAGTCTGTTGTCTGGAATAGTTTGGTCCTGTGTACTTCATTATGTATGGCAATGCTTGGGAAGCCAATTAAACAGGAATTAGTTTCTTAATAGTCCAGGGTATCATGTCATTTGAAGGATGACCTAACTGAGTGATACTGTGGTAGGGTGTGTTATACCTCATTTACTGCCTTTAATCAAAGGAACTTTTCTCCTCCCATAATACTCTATGTGATATGAAGCAAAGCTGGATTTGATGACTTGGCCAAATTCTTTTATTTTATCAAAAGAATCTTTAGTTTGTCATCTTCCACTCACCCCCATCCCCCAAAAATCAATACAGGCCCCTCTAGAGCATGCTAATCCAAACTTTTCTGGGCTTCCATTTTTAGTTCTGGCTTTGATTGGCATAAGCTTTTAAGCTTCCGTCCGATCTAATAATTTAATTTAGGGCATTTCTAAAGGGTTGATAAAATGTTTACTTCTTAACTTTCAACTTTTCTCCCTTCTTTTCAGGTTTTAATGCTGCAGTTGCTGGTTGCTTCTTTGCTATCGAAACTGTATTAAGACCTCTCCGCGCTGAAAACTCGCCTCCTTTTACAACCGCGATGATTATTTTGGCCTCTGTTATCTCATCTACTGTATCAAATGCTTTACTTGGTACAGAATCAGCTTTCACCGTGCCATCTTATGATTTGAAATCTGCTGCTGGTATTTCACCTTCCTGAAATGAATTTCTCTTGATTTTCTGTTTTGCAGTTTTTTTATGCTTGTACGTATTTGTGTAAGTTTTTTGATGTAATTAAGCGTCTCATTGTCCTTCCAAAAGTAATTTGTTGTCTAACAGAGGAGAATGATGAATGTGCTGCTCCATTAATCTTGAAGTGTGCTTCTTGTATATGAATTGTCAATTGCAGCTACTTTATGTTTTGATTTAATGTCCTCATTACAATTCTAAAATAAAATAAAATCAAAATGCGTATTTGCCTTAAAATATTTGACAATGAACCGCCATTTAGTGTGTAATTTCACTATGCCTCATCATTCCCGAAGGCTTAGACTTGTGGTTGTTTGGCCTTTTTACCTCAATAGATAAAACTCGCTTCATGTGTCGTACTAGGAAAGATATGATTAGAAATGACTCCCTGTAAGGGGGAGAATGGCAATATTATGATATTAATTTTGCCTTGCAGAGCTACCTTTGTATCTGATCCTGGGGATGCTTTGTGGCGTCGTAAGTGTAGTCTTTACTCGCTTGGTTTCTTGGTTCACATCATCATTTGAGTATATCAAGGAGAAATTTGGACTTCCTGCTGTAATCTGCCCCGCTTTAGGTGGTTTAGGAGCTGGAATGATAGCTCTTAAGTATCCTGGAATACTATACTGGGGCTTTACGAACGTCAATGAAATCCTGCATACTGGGAAGTCTGCATCAGCTCCTGGAATCTGGTTGCTAACCCAACTAGCAGCTGCCAAAGTTGTTGCCACTGCTTTATGTAAGGGGTCTGGGCTTGTAGGTGGCCTTTATGCACCAAGTTTGATGATTGGTGCTGCTGTTGGTGCTGTATTTGGAGGCTCAGCTGCTGAAATTATTAATTCAGCTATTCCAGGCAATGCTGCTGTTGCACAACCACAAGCATATGCACTGGTAAATTTTTAATGGGGTGTTATTGCGCAATTATCTCTTGAACTTGGCAAAATACTGTTCAATTTTATTAAGCTGATTTTAATACATTTAAGTTTTTACTCTAGGTTGGAATGGCTGCCACATTAGCTTCAGTTTGTTCAGTTCCCCTAACTTCAGTTCTGCTTCTTTTTGAGCTGACAAAAGATTACAGGATCTTACTTCCTCTCATGGTAATGTTATGTGTTATCTTGCTTGCTTTTTATATTTTTGGAATAAGCAATATAGAGAATATGGGAATCCATGAATACACTTTTTACTATTTTTTCATAGTCAGCCTAGTGACTTCTAGCGAAAAGAAAAAGTAAAAAGGTCCAGTTTAACTGCTGTCCAGCTTTATTGGAATTAAGTAATTGTCCAGTTTTGTGACCAACCAAGAACTGAAACATGCTGTGCACTGCTGCTGGTGGCTTAACTGAAGTCTAACGTGACCTTCTTTGTTTTATGTTCTAATACAAGATATCTATAGTGTTTCCTGTCTTTGTTGGGATTAACTATTAAGGCTTTAGGGCGATGTGTTATGCTTGAGCAATTTCTTTGGATGCCATGTCATGGGAGTTGGGACATTGTCTAAATATTTTACACTTAATTTTTCTTCTTTGTCAATTTGGCATATAATTATAGGGGGCTGTTGGATTAGCGATATGGGTTCCTTCTGTGGCTAACCAGCACAAGGAGACTGAAGCATCTGATTCGAGGAATTCAGCAAGAGGATATTCTTCTGTTTCTGCTGCCGAGGAACTCTCTGTCATAGGAAAGGCTGCTGACCTAGAAGCACTAGACGAAGATATGCTTCTTGAAGATCTTAGGGTATAGTTCTCTCTTATTTTATTTTATAGGAGTTTTTCCAAAACGACCAAGTTTCTTGTTTTAATTGATTGTTTGAGCTCCTCATTAGTATTCTCTTATTTGAAGTTTACTTTCCCGACCTGATGAATTCCTTATCAATGTTTGTTGTCAGGTTTCTAGGGCCATGTCGAAGTTTTTGAAGGTATCGATGGCTGTTACTGTAAAAGAAGCAATGAAAACCATGCATGACGGCCATCAGAAATGTGTGCTTGTTGTCGACGAAGATGATTTTCTGGAGGGGATTCTTACATTTGGTGATATTAGACGGTGCCTGTCTAAGAAGCCCAGTGATGTCGCCAAGGGTGATTCAACAGCACCTGATGTATGGGATGCCAAGCTTCTCTCTCTTGCTCTCTTGCTGTTTTGGTCTCACATGTTTTCAATAATAAGACAGTTAAGCCATGTCTACAGGTGAATGCATGTCTTGTTTCCTCCGTCTGCACGAAAGGGATAAGCTACCGTGGGAAGGAGCGCGGAGTTCTAACCTGCTTTCCAGACACAGACTTGGCAATGGCCAGGGAGTTAATGGAGGCTAGTGGAGTAAAACAATTACCGGTGGTGAAACGTGGCGGAGAACCCCACAAAGGAAGGAAGCGGAGAGTCATTGCCATTCTTCACTACGACTCGATCTGGAACTGTCTCAGGTTCATATTTATGCTTCAATCTGTCGTATGAACACGATTTTGATATAAACATTTATCGTTTGTTGTCCGTGCCATTGTAACGCAGAGAAGAGATAAATCACAGGAAGGCCATGTATCAGCATACTCATAGGAAGGATGATGAAGAGGAGATTGTAAATGCCAATGGCCACTAATTAAAGCATCTGTTTCTCTCTCTTGGCCTGCTGCCTGCAAACCACACACACATATATATAGAGATTAGAGAAATTTAGAAGCAATTTGTTTATTTTGTCTTTAGAATTATGATTAGGAACAAAATTATTAGAATTGGGTCTCCAAATCAGGCACTGAGTGGGGATATTGCCGAATGTTTTGCTGTGGATCCTTTTGATGTAATTTGCGGAACAAAATCTAATACACACACGTATATCTGCTTTGTAATTGTGCTCCCAACAATCGTATGTATTTTATCTCCTTAACATCACTGAACGGTAGGGGGTTCATTTTCGGATATCGGATCCGATCCGAAATTTCAGATATTCGAAAAATTCAGATCACCTAAATAACGATCCGTATACGATTCGAAAAAATCGGATATATGAAATTTATGACTTTATTTGATTATTTTTTTTAATTTGATGGTCCTATCCATGAAAAATTTAGGTTTCAAATATAACAATATCTGTATCCATGAAAATTTTAATTTTTCATATATAACAAGTAAAAATATTGAGTATAACAATATACATTCCTATAAAAAAAATTTAATTTTCGGATATTGGATAACTGGATATATGATCCGAATGTGAAATAACTATTCGTATCTGATCCGAAATTTTCGGATATCCGATCTGAATTATTCGAAAAGTAAACAACAGATCAGATATCTAAAATTTTGGATCAGATCAACGGGTAATCGAATCAGATTTTTTTGCACACCCTTACTGAACATGATACAATTGCCTCCACTATTATAGTAAAAAAAATTCCACAAATATGTCTAATTTTATTTTAAAAATTAAACTTAAAGTCTTAACTTTAAAACTTAAATCTTTAAGCCTTTAAATTCTAAGCTAATCTTTTCAAATTTTAAATTGAATAGAGAAGAGGAAATTTGAAGAAGGTTTCTAATTTTGACGATATACTAATCTCAATGGACATATAATATACAAAAAAATATATTTGAATGTTTCCAAGTATTTCGACCGATTTTTAGAATTGATAAACCCCATTTATATTTATAAGGATGGGCTGGGCTTAATTCGCTTTTACAATTATTTAGGCCTGAGAGATAAAGCCCATTGCATTAATTAAGCCCAAATTAAACTCCAACTATATAAAATAAAAATAAAATCGCAGAGAAAGTTAGAAACTAAACCAAAGCTAAGAAAAAGAAAAAGAAAAAGAAAAAAGAAAGCAAAGTATCGACTGAAACTGGTAAAAAAAATCAAATTTCGAAATCAAAGAATGGCGTCATCGTCGAGCAGCGGCCTAACCTTCAAGCTTCACCCGCTGGTAATCGTAAACATATCGGACCACTACACTCGGGTCAAGTCCCAGATGAACCCTCCGCCGGTCACCTCCACCTCCGCCACCGTCAACGGCGTCGAACCCCAACAACAGGCCCCTCGAGTCTACGGATGTGTCATAGGTGTCCAGAGGGGTCGCACAGTCGAGATCTTCAACAGCTTCGAGCTTCTCTACGATCCCTCCACCGACTCCCTCGACCGCTCCTTCCTCGAGAAGAAACAGGAGCTTTGTATGACCAACACTCTTGTTCATTCTATTTATTTATTGTTTTATTGCTTTCACAATCACACTTCCAATTTATTTATTTTTTTCTATTGAATTCGTTTTCGCAGATAAGAAGGTTTTCCCCCATTTTTATATTCTTGGATGGTACTCCACTGGGAGCGATGCCCAGGAATCTGATATGCACATTCATAAAGCCGTATGTTTTCTCAACCCTCCCCATCCTCTCACAGTTGTGTAGTTTATATAAGTACTTTGTAATCAATGAAAATATACATATTTGATTGTGTTGCTTTTTGTTAATGTTTGATTGATATAGTGGGGGGAGGGGTTTAAATTACGGTTGTGGCCGTTGCGGACACAACAGATGCTATTCGCTATTTTTGTTAATGGCTATATAGCGGCCGCTATTTGAATCCCTGGTGGGGGGTCTGTTTTTCCACTCCCATTTGTGACTGCTATCTACCAAAGGGAGCATTATATTTTAATTGGTCGCCCCCTTTTTTTTCCTCTTTGTATAATGCGTTTGGATAATAGTTTCTCCTTGTTCATTTGTTACAGTTGATGGATATTAATGAAAGCCCTCTCTATGTGCTTCTCAATCCTACAATCAATCCCGCCCAGAAGGATCTACCAGTCACCATTTATGAAAGCGGTTTGTAGATGTTTTGTCTTTATTTCATTCTTTTATGTGAATCAAATTGTCAGTGTTCAAACCAAAAGGAAGAATTTTATATCAAGGAAGAAGATAGATCAGAATAAGGATAGAGGAGAAAAGAAAGAGTTCAGAGGAGGAGAAGCCAACAATACATTTCTATAACCCTTCCTCTCTGTGACTCAGACCCTAATATCCCTATTCCATCAAACGAAAACGTTTTACAGACTCTAATGGGTTCCCAAAACGAACCGTTTCATTAAACTAATTAAAACAGAAAAATTACTTAAATTTAAAAGACCACTTCATTCAGACTCGTTACACAAATATCTATCCTTTATTATTCTGTCTCTGAATTTTTGCATCGAGGTATCCTATGTGTCATTATACGAAATTTTGTGTTATGTTTGAGTAGGTGTCCGTCTAATTTGTTCCTTCTTTATTGTCAATACATGCTTTGTTTTCCAACATAACGTATACATTCTATATTTGCTAATTGGGTCATTTGTGTAAACTTTTCTTTATTTAAAGAAGCCATCTTGCATGCTCAACTTCTGTTCTTGCTTATATAAAGGGAGGACAATATCATCCTGATAGGGACGCACGAACTGAAAATCTTATGCTGTTTTAGGTAGTTTTAATGGCCTTTATAGTTCCTAATTATTCTTTGGTGATAACATTTCTATTCATCCTCTTCTTGGTCATGTCAACATAAAAGAGCTGCATGTTATAGATGGGATTCCACAGCTTATTTTTGTCTGTTCAAGCTACACAATTGAGGTCCATACTCATACTTTCCAAGTTTCCATTCTCGTTTACACAGTTTTCTTTTAATTTTCACCGACTGGAATTTCTGAGATTGTTTCTTCCCTTTCTTTGTTTTTTTTTTTTTTTTTTTGGGGGGGGGGGGGGGATTATAGACGGTTGAAGCTGAGAGGATCTCTGTGGATCATGTTGCCCATCTAAAGCCATCTGATGGAGGTTCAGCAGCAACTCAGTGTAAGCTTGCATCCTTCTTAGGATTTTATGTCAAATGTGACAATCCTATTTGATGGAAGCCTTCTATTTTCTGCAATTGGCGATTACACGCATACTGTTTGTATTTATGATGCAGTGGCTGCGCATCTTACTGGTATACATAGTGCGATCAAGATGTTGAATAGCAGAATCATGGTGCTTCATCACTATCTTGTTGGAATGCAAAAAGGTACGAGCCCTTTCCTTCTGAATGTAATGCACATTAAATTTATTATAATGCCTGTGAATGTTTCAAAGGTTGTTCCAAGAAACCTATATTTGTAGTGTAGAGTGTGGATAAAAGTTCAGACATGGAAAATACTTCAAAATAAATTATATTTTTCTATTTCCATTAGAAAATTTAAGACTAATTTTGACAAGTAGTTATGCATGTAAAAAGCTATAAATGCTACCATCTTTTATACTTTTTATGACTTTTGATTAGTCATTTCCCGTTTTCTATTTGGATGTTGTATTATATATTACTTATATAGGATAGGCTGACAAATTTGACTATTATTATTTGGGCTATATTGTGGATTACATACATGGACATGAATTAGTTGTAATATGTTTTCCATTTCAGGTGATATTCCTTGCGAAAATTCTCTATTAAGGCAAGTGTCAAGCCTCCTTAGAAGGTTACCTGCCATTGAATCAGAAAAATTTCAAGATGACTTTCTGATGGTGAGCTCCTTCTTTCTTAATATATATATATATATATATATATATATATATATATTATTGGTCTGTTTAAGCAAGTGAATATCCATTTGTCACTTTGTGTAGCCTAAAGTGGATGGATGTGTAATTGCACAATATACCACTTACGATACTTAACCATAAGAATTACGAAAGTAGTGCTTTTTTCTGTTCTTGTGAGGATGATTTGTTTTTTCTATCATATTTTTCATTGACACATCACACAATCAAAAGTGTAGTATTTTGAAATGAGCAACCATCCCTCAACTTGTGGCTACCTAAGTTCCGGACTAAAAGTTTTGAAACCCAACCTACCTGTAGAAAGTTGGTAGATAATCCGGTCATGTTTTGGTAATAGGGTCTTCTAAAACTTGTTATTTCATAGTAGATTGTTAGAAGATTTGGAGAAGATGCATGTTAATTGTTCTGATGCACCAGTGAAAATATAAAGATCATGCTATTTAGCAAGTGTGTTGGAAATAAAACTGGTGTAGATCTCGAGTCTGGACGGTTCAAAATTCACATAATCTTCATAAATGCACTGATATCAGTATAATAATTATATTGCCTACTTCAGAACATTTGTGTTCTTTTGAAATATAAAGATCTGCATATCAATTTTTTAATCTGCTGAAACTTTCTTTTTGAAATTCTTCACAGGAATACAATGATACCTTGTTGATTGCTTATCTTGCAATATTCACCAACTGCTCTAGGTAAGAGTTATGTTTACTTTTGTTTTACATAACCTTCTTTGGCTAAAATGATTCGATATCATTATTATTATCATCATCATCATGGTGATGTCGACGGTATTTGTTTTACAGCACAATGAATGAGCTAGTCGACAAATTCAACACAGCTTACGATAGGAATAGTCGAAGGGGTGGACGGACTGCTTTCATCTAAATACGGTAATTGTTTATTAATAGGTTGGATTTTTGTTGGAGAGAATGGTTCTGGTGTTTGTGTTTGCAGACTGCAGTGTTTTAAAGCCTATTGGACAAGGTAATTCAATTAAGTACTAATATGGTATGAATAGGGATGTTGCAATTTAGTCCATCTATTATTAAACGGTTCAATTTAGTCCCTCTACTTCAAATTAGCCAATTTAGTCCCTCTACTTCAAATTAGCCCCTCTACTAAATTACCTTAATTAATATAGTTTTATTTTGAAGATTAAATTGTTTGATATTGGAACTCTTGGATACTGGTCCATGAGAAGAAGCAAGAAGCAGCATAACAAAGAATTTCCATTAATGTAAAAAGATACAACCACAAACAATTCACAATTGATTGATCCAGTCAGTTAATCAACTTAATGTAAATATATATTTATTATATCATATATTATAAATATTTAAATATAATGGTTTTTTCGGTCCAGACCGATCCAACCGGAAAAAATCGACTATAACCCCAAAAAATCGATTAAACCGACTGAAACTCTTCCCTAACTGCAAGCAGATGGAGCAAAGCTCAACTTTTTACCTGCTAAATCATATTCCCAGAAATAATTTTGTTGCATAATATTTCCAATAACAGAAACTCCAGGAAAACGTGCAGGCATAAACCCAAGGCACTTTACTCCGCCGCCAACGGTAATGACATAGTTATTCCAGTGCGGTTTGAACCGGGCTCCGTCGTCGAAGTGAACGATCAATTTCGGCACCAAAGTCTCGTTGAAGCCGGTAGAGTTGAAGCAATAGTCCATCGGTAGGGCATCCAACTTCACCCTTTGGTACTTTGAAACCGACATCGTAAGGGCTTCCATCACCACCTGGTACGCCGGATTCGTCAAAAACGTCAAGCTGGTGCCGGAGTCGAGGATCGTTCCACCGCCTTGTGTCACGTCCCACACTTTCATTGGTATCTCCAACATTTTCCCGTCCACGGAGATTCCCCTAACGTTTACAGCATAGAATGGAACGAGAGCTTGGAGTTCGAGCGTGGTACGGCGAACATTGCCCGACAGCTTCACTGGGTTTCGACTTGCGCCGAAGGTGATGTAGCTAGTGGCGTTTATGTTGCTCAAATGATCAACCAGACAATAAGAAAACTTCCGACCAAATTTCTCAGCCGCATATGTCGCGAAAGAATGTTTTGTGTTGCCTAACCCCAACAGACCATCGACGTTGTTGAAAGCCGGACCCTGGTACGAGTCAGTGCACCCGATTAGCACGTTACGGAGTCTTGTTTTTCTACCATTTGTAAGGCCGATAGTGACGGTCTCGTCAGCAAAGACTCCCCTTGCAACTGACCCATCTGCGTAGCTGTTCCAAGACAAGTAAGATTAGGACAGAAAAAAATCAATAAAATCGAAAACCGATCCGAACCGAAATCGAAGTAAATAGTTGTCTCTATCCATAAATAAAACCAAACACATTTGTTCACTGGCACTAGGAAAGTAGGAATTGGTGGCTTTCCCAAAAGCAGACCCCAATGTCCTGTTTTGGTACCAAATTGTTTTGGGTCATGTGAACCTTACCTACTGATAATAACTACCACTGATATCTTTGTGTTGGATGTAGTTAAGATAGCAATATGGGTTATTGTATCTTCAGCCAGCCTCATCTGCTAACTCTACCAGTGACCATTTATTCCCGGATCTATAAATAGTTACGTCCGTAATCACGATAAATACGAAACGTGCTCGAAAGATCTCAATTTCCGAATCCGTATTAACTACGGGTGGGGTTTATCCTTGTCTAATGGTTGGTGCTATGCATTTAAATCCAAACTACAAAAGAAGCCATAGACATAAATATCAATGAGCCCTAAATGCAACCTATTTACTCCCCAACAGCATTTACCCTCCCAAGCCCTACTTTAGAAGTTTCATTTGCCCACCATTTTAGACTCTGGTTTTCACCTGTTTTGGAGGTTATATTATTGTAAACCCGACACTCGAACTGTCCGAAAACATATACTTGTATCCGACACTCGACCGGGATTAGGCCAATTATGCATACGAAATCGGAAATGGATCTGATTTAAGATGAGAGATTAGGTACCCGTAATCATAACCACAAGGAGTGAGCGGCGTAGGGCATGTTGTGAGTGAGAAAAGGGTAATGAGCTCAACTTTACACCTCTCCGAGCTGCAAGGGACCGGCCTAAAGGAAGAAGATAAAGGAGCATGGAACACCCTCCTCCCGTTTACCCTCCCCTTCATAGTACAATCACCGGCACGTTTCGAACATCGATACCGACATCGGACCGACGTCAAATCGCTCCCGGTATCCACAATCACCCGGAACATCTGCGAGGGTGTCCCGACTTTAAGCGTGGTAATGTACTGTCCAA
Organism: Hibiscus tridactylites; assembly: GCA_958450335.1. Lineage (NCBI taxonomy): Eukaryota > Viridiplantae > Streptophyta > Magnoliopsida > Malvales > Malvaceae > Hibiscus > Hibiscus tridactylites. Next base: position 5,636,207 of record OY288267.1, read on the forward strand.
TCCCAAGATCACTACCCGGGTTAAGCGGCAGTTCGATGGAAGGCGCGGACGAAACGGCTTCTCCGGCTCGCCTTCGGGTTTGCAGTCGGTGGCAGGTGATATTGTGGCGGATAATGTCATGGTGGAGAAGGTCCTTGAAGCGTTCGTGCTGAATTTCAGGCCTATTATTATTGAACCGATGAACATGTACATGCCTGTGTTTTAACTCTAACGAAAAGTAATTGGAATTGTGCTGCATTTCCTCGGCACGGTGCTGAGCTTCAACAATGGCGACCAAGACGATGAAAATGATCAGTTTCGGCCACATGACTTTATGCCGACTGAGAAACGGAAGCAAACAAAAGAGAAGGAAAGATTGAGAGAGAAAGGGAATAAAATTACAAAATAAAGGCTGTTTTGGTTGCTATATACTACAAAAATGAAACGTATATTTATATATATTTGAGCCTATGGTTTAAATCTGGCGTTAGGACATTGATTAGGTTGTGCTTGCTTCTTGTAATAAATAACATACATAATATTATATTGTTTGCTTCAAGCCTTAAAAACACAGACATCCCACTTCTCCTCCGTATGTGGATTTTTCACTCTAATTAATAATTGGTTAATTTTCAGTTTTGGTCCCTCTACTACCTTGAAATTTACTTTTTTTGTTTTTGTAATTTTAACACCGGTAATTATTTTCATTAAAATGCTGACATGGAATTTTAGAAATATTAGAAAAAAGTCTTAGTATCAATTTAGTTTCAAAAGGCTGAATTTATCTCACTGTTATGTGCTGCCTTCTCTCGTTTATTATTGGTTGGATTTCAACGGCTGCCTCAAAATTCAACCATTTCACTGTTTGTAATTAAATAATTTTAAAAAATTCAATATTCTTTTGAAGTATTTTAACTATTAATGTTTTATTTTGGATTAAAAAAATCTCTTTATAGATAAAGCCTTCATTCAATTAACATTAAACAGCTTGAAATGACTTGATAGAATGACACGTCATCAAAAAGAAGTAATTTTATATTTTATATAATTTTGTAAAATTATTTTTTGACTGATGTGTGATTATGTAAAGTCAATATGTTTGTTTATATGCCAATGTTATGTCAGTTTGCACTGCTATGTATGTTGACAAATGTATGTTTGTCATATCGTTTGAAGTCATTTAATGTTAGTTGAGTAAAAGTTTTCATCCACATATAGATCATTTTAACTCAAATAAAACATTAAAGAGTTAAAATACATGATTAAGAAAATAAAAATTAAAATAATTATTCAATTAAATGTTATTGATATTTTTTTTGACAGCCTAAAGATAATATATTTTTTAGAAATTAAAATTATATATGTTGTTTTTTATTTGATTAATTGTGGTTGACCTTAGTGAATTATTGTATATGTATAAATGTACATTGTGGTTAGATAATGAGAGTATGAACAAGTTAACAGAACAAAATAAATAAATAGTATGTCGAAATTGTCAGACTATGAAATAAATAAATAAATTAGAGTAAAGAGTCAGTAACGCGGCGGATTTTGTGAACGCACCGAGCTGGCTAGCTGGCTGCATATGGACGGTTGCCTTTTCATTTGAATTTCTTCATTTAATATAAAATTATTATTATTATTATTACTATTATTTCTGTCAATATAAATAGCTATGTTCTGTACTAAAGTCCAAATACATATATAATTTAATCTCTTACTAAATGATTCAGTAATTTCAATTTCAAATGTCATTGTCAAAAAAATTATAAAAATATTTATAATGTTAATCATCTTAAGAAGTAAATAGTTCTTTTTTTTTGTCATGACATTGTAAGTATGAATGTTTGGATTTTTTATTTGTTTTTAAAAGCTTTTTAAAAAGGTAAATAAATATAGATAATTGTATTTCTAGTAAAGTCACATCAATTGTTTCCAAAAACCAAAACTGTCCATAAATTATAGTTTTATTCTAAAACGACAGATACGTTAAAAAAACAAAAACCAATTAAAACACGACACACGAACTTTAAGATTTTAAAAAATCACACCTTTCCGATTTAACAAATTGAGATTTTCATGGCTTTTTTAATAAAATTTTTATAATTATTTTTTTGGAGTTTTTCGCATTTAATCTATGCTATATGCCACATAGCACGTTTCTACATCGTCACATGAACTTTTTTAAACTGAAAAATAGGTTTGGGTAACATACATCCCGATTGAAAATTTCAAAGGTAAACCGAACCAATAAATTCTTCAGATACCAAAGTGATTATAAAATACAAATTCAGATGCTAAAATATCATTTAACTCTAAAAATATAAAAATAAAAGAATGAAATGATTTATGCTATCATAATATTTAATTATTTAATTTGATAATTACAATTTATATTCTACTTATACGGATCAGGGAAGCTAAATTTTCACTAAATTAAATACATATGTTCAATGTACAGAAATCGACTGTTAAGTATACATTAAAAATAAAATATTCTCATTTTCAAGTTATATATAATATCGAATTATTTAAAAATCTAACTCAAAACTTGCAAGCAACCATTTCTAATTATATATATATATATATATATATATATACATACGGGAGAGTGCAAATCTTGGAAGCAACTGTAGGGAAAGACTTCTCTTCATTAGAAAACATGTGTTTTCTTTTTCATTCTTTTCAAAATACAAGTTTTATTCTACCTTATTTCATGTTTTTTTAGTAGTTTATTTCTTAAACAATAAATTTTATTTCAGTTTATACTATAAACTTTAAACCCTAAACTCTAAAAAATACATTGCATCCCATATTTTATAAACTTTAATCTTAAACCTTAACCTTACACCTTAACTCTAAACTTATTTTTAATATGGGAACATAAATAAAAACACCGAAAAAGAACATGAAAATTCTATTCCAGAAATTCGATAATTGAATCGGATAAAATCGTTAATTCTTAATCCTTATCCTTAATGGAATGTCGTTGTCAACGAACTTGCATTGCATTCAAAGGTTTCACTCACATCACATGAGATGATGAGAACTGGTTGAGCATATGGCACTCAACTAAAAACATGGAAAAGCATGAAATCTCTTTTTTAGGAAAAAAAATGCAAAAGAAGTAATTACACAAACTAACTAAATTATATCGCATTTTATAAGCGACGACACGAATCAATTAAATTAAACCGAAACATAATACTAGGTGATTTAAGATTATTAATAAAAATTAGCGATTTCACCCCAATCCGCTATTCACCAAATAACAATATTAGCAGATTTGACTAGTTAAATCTTTAATTATGCCCCCAAACCTCTAATTTTTACGCAAACAAACCATTATTAATAAAAAAACCTTGGGGGTTTAGGCAGTTCATTTAGTCAAGTAATGCAAAGTCAAAAGAAAAATCCAGCTGTTGAAACAATGGCCCTTAATTTTCTCAATATGCAAACTGCACCCAACCTAAAGTTAGGGAATTACCAACTCTTTTTCAAGTTTTTAGAAGTGATTTTTTATTTTGTAATTTATGAGAAAGTTGGACTTGTTTTAAGTCAACATTTCATGAGTTGGCCCTTAATACACAATGATTAAGTTTGTGAGTAGGGATTCTGACTTGGCCACCACAAATAGAATGCAATATTTTTGTAGCCAAAACAAGCTGCCTCTAGTTTACGAATATTAAATATAAAAATAGTTTGATTCGGTCCAAGAAATGAGAAGTACTTTGAAGTTGTATGGCAGCTTCTTGAGCACAGCTTTAAGATGTGGCTGAAGAGCAGTAAGATTGGTAGCCATTTGAACAACATATCGTAAATTCGACTTATCTCCCTCACCTGCGGTAAAAAAAAATGGTGAAGTGCTGTTGATAAGCCATCCACACTGTTGTTCACTCTAGATGAACCAAAAACAAAAGTCTCAAACTGCCTAATGTATGGTTTTGGAGTATTAGTTAGGGTATTTTCTCTGCTATGGATTGCAGTGAGTCCCACTTGCAAACATGCATGCCTTAAACCAATGAAACGACAGAGGTAGGGCCAAATGAGATAATGCTTGAAAAATTGGGGGAAACCAGTCACTTCAGTTCCATCACAGAGAAGAAATCAAAAGGTGATAACAAAGTGGTAGGGCTGAATCAGATAATGTAACATGATCTGTCTAAACTCTAAACCTGAGAATGTTGAATCTATACATTTGGAAACTAAAGGGTAAGCGTGCTTACTCTCAACCCAGCTAATCTGAGTTTGAATCGGTATGGTGTTTTTTGATTTAATTTTGCTCCTTCAATCCGGTGACACGTGTCACCACCTGATTGGAGGAGTAAAATAAAACTTATTAAATCAAAAATATATAAATAAAGTCCTCCAATAAGGTAGCGACATGTGTCGCCACCTAATTAAATAATTAAAGTATTTTATTTATTAAAATTAAGATCAAATTGACAAAATGTACAAATAGCGGGGACCAAATATGTAATTATACCAAATTTACTAACTGCCACATCACTCTTTCCGTTAGTTTTTAACGGTTGGTTATTTATGTAGTTTACCATATCTTTTATTTATTTCGGGTTGCTTTCGATTCGAGTCTATTCGGTTCAAATCCATCGGTTCGAGTCCATTCGGTTCAACTAAAATCGGTTCATTTTCGATTCGGTTTCAGGTTAAATTTCGGGTTGCTTTTTCGCTTTTTACTTGTTCAAAATGGTTTGCTCAATCTTCGGTTATATGTCATTCAAATCATCAATTTTGAGTTCAATCAATGTAACCGACTGATCTGATCCAGTATTGACAACACTGATTAAGTGATTATCCGTGGAAAGAATTACAGTGCTAAAGATCATAACAACAATAATATTAATAATGAGGACGATCAACTATCTAACATAAAAGATAATCAACTTTACAAAAGACAATCAACTTTCTAAGATAAAAGTATCTCATATTTGATTCAATCAAATAAACACGACTGTGTCCTCAATTCATTATGAATTCAATACATTATTTATAATGAATATATAAGAGTGGCGTGCATTGGAGGACATGTATCAGACATTTTTTTATTGGCAAGTATAAATAAAGCTAAAAGTGAGATGAGAGGGCACAAAATGCACACGTTTTACAATTTTGATTTCACATACAGTCTTTTGCTCAACTCCTTGGCTACAGCATCGATGAACTCTTCGGTATTTAGATACTGAGATCTACTAACCCTGCACAAAATACGAATTTAATTAATCACATGTACATGCACATACACTTAACTAAGATGCACCAGAACTAAAAGGTTAGTAGAAGAGAGCGCCTACCTTGGTCCGTGAATGAGAAGCGCAAGATCTTTTGTCATCTTCCCGGATTCAACTGTTCCCACGCAGGCTGCTTCTAGTCTTTCAGTAAAATCTAGCAGTTGATCGTTGCCATCCAACTTTGCCCTGCACATATATTATAAAGCCAAAGTGCACATGTTATGTCTCAACTCTCAAGCAGTATCAAGCAAGTGTTTGTTCCCGTATGGAGATTCCATTTATGTCTCAACTCTCAAGCAGTATCAAACAGATGGTACATATTTAAGTTGTCAATTGAAGCCTAGGTGATCCTACTACTAGTGAAGTGTCTGCCGTCTAACAATCAGAAGTTTAAATTATGCGATCCGTTATCTATGTTTGAAAGTGAATGCTTAAGGGAGATTAACATGGATGAAATTATGTAGGTCATGTAGTTTCTATAGAAGGTTCTAGAATGCAATTTAAATATCAGTATTACAAAAAGGATTACGGTACTCCTTTTCCTTTTGTACCATAATATATACATGTATATTTGTGAAGAGCAACAAATGTTCTAAACTGTTGCTGCAAGCCTGCAAGAGACTAGAAAATTGTTTCCCGTGAACAATTGCAATTAATTCCAAATGCAAGGATTGAAAGTATTGTATATTTTCCCGCACATTGTTATTCATCAACAATTCCCAGTTTCCAATGGAATTTAAACCTCACCGCCATAAGGACTCCAAGCTTTTGACAAAACAGCCTACATGAACCCAATAACTAGATTAAGAATAACAAAACAATACCTGTGCGCAAGGCCTCGCGACCAAGCAAAAATTGATGCTATGCTGTTAGTGCTGGTTTCACCTCCTTTCTGATGAACGCGGTAGTGGCGGGTAACGGTTCCATGGGCGGCTTCAGCTTCAATAGTCTTTCCATCTGGGCATACCTGAAAACAAATCCAATTACTCATATATCCAAAAAGAAAATACGAGATAATAATTTAAAATCATAGTTGGGGGTTTGTCATACTAGCAAACCACATTACAAACATAATGAATTGTTCAAAGTTGTACACTGCCCCCACTATAAGAACCAAATTCCAAATAGTATTCATAATGGCTTTATGTAAATTTTGTTGGAGTTAAAAATATTAACTAATTTACAAATTACAATAATACCATGCTAGTAAAACCTTTATGTTAAATTCGTGAATCATTAATCAACATGATCTAGTTTTCCGCATCCTAACAAATTGTTCAAGGATGTATGCTACTAGAACTTCTATCTTCTAGGAGATGATGGATTTCTTCATCCCCCCCCCCCAAAAAAAAAAAAAAACAACTGCCCACAAAAACATGAAGGTGTTGAACTTAATTTACATATAGATACCCTTTCGAAAGTAGACTAAAGAAAAATATGAAAAGTGTTTTATTTTTTTATTCATGAAAATTAGTCATCAAAGACAGCATTTTCTTCAGTTTTTACTTAGTTTTAGTCAAAGCAGCAAATACATTTTTCCATTATGCCCACGAGTCTTATTTTTCTTTGTTGCTTCAGCTGCCTGCAACAGACATTAGCCACCTGAGCACTACAGTACACCATTTCTCTCTTTCTCAGATATTTTGACTTTAGTCTTTCTGAAATCAAATTAATTTTTTTTTCAGAACATCATTTGTTTTCCATTTTCTACTTCATGTTAACAGCCTACTGCTCAGAGACGTCATAGATGATATCCAACAAAAAAGTCCCTATTTGTTGTTACATTTTATGTGATTGTTCATGAGTGATGTGTCCGTCTTCTTCCTTTTATCTTTTCTGTGTGCGAGGCCAATACGGTATGGTGCAAGTGCTCAGGTGCTGTTTTCTACCTATTTATAGGTGTGTTTGGTTGAGAGAGAGAGAGAGAATATACCAGCACTGATGTCATCAACCCAAGAGATCCAAACCCTGTCCCATGCCAAAAAAAACTAAAGCTTAGGAAATTGCTCAATGAAATGTTTCATAGTAATAACTCTTAAATATGACAGACCTTGGGCTAAGAAATCACTCTGCACGTCACCATCATAGTTTTTGCATGCCCATACATAACCTCCGTCGCTTTTTAGAGCATAAGCAACCATATCATCAATAAGACGGTGCTCATACCTACAACACAGCAACACAAGTTATGTTAGTGCAGTTACTCCAAACAAGAACAAGTGCAAACAGCAATGGGTACTGTATCTCACCAAATACCTCCTGCCTCAAACTTGGATTTCCATCTAGTTTCATAAACTTCCTGGAATATGTCTTTGAATCTTCAGAAAGAAGAAAAACATCAGAAGATGTCACCAAACTATATAAAGACATGGTTACAAAGATCAAATAAGAAGAATGAGGGGGGGGGGGGGGATACATATACTGCAAATGCAAACCTTCCATCGTAACTCTTCAGAATTGTATTTTTTGTGCTAAGATAAAGCGGCCATTTTTTCTGGTATGCGGTGTTCATTGAAGACTCGGCAAAAGCACGAATAGACTGTTTTCAATTCAAAGCCATAATAATAGTTAATGGCTTCTAGAAACCTGTTGGGCATAGAATCGGTAACATATGTTGAACATGTACCTCATCAGTGTTGTACATGGACAAAGCTACACCACCAGCACCTTTGAAGTTGAAAACCTCAAGCTCCTTCTTCTCACCACTCGTATCAGGAACTGCAAAAGTCAAGATTCATGAGATAAAATAAAATGAATTAAGGTGAATTTGGTTTTCTTCTACAGAAAATCTGCAAGTCCATGTCAAAGTACAAAATCCATAGATTGACAGAATTTCTCTATCAAATAGGAGATTACCAAAAACAAGCATGAGTTTTCCAGGTTCGTGTACAACTAAATCGGTTGCTCGGTACTGATCACCAAAAGCATGTCTCCCAATGCAGATTGGCTTGGTCCAGCCTAAAATGTGTAAGATGAATAAAACAAATACAGAAACGATACAATAATGAAACAAAAATATTAAGATGAAGCACAAACTTGGGACAAGCCGAGGGACATTTTTGCAAATAATTGGTTCCCTGAAAACTGTTCCTGGAGTCACAAAAAAACAAGAAATAATTTGAACCCTTTCAAATCCCCAAAACAAAAAAGTGGGAACAAAACCATACCAAGTGAGAAACACTTACCATTTAAAATGTTTCGAATAGTCCCATTTGGACTTTTCCACATTTTCTTTAAGTTGAACTCCTTAACACGGCCTTCATCTGTCAAAAATCATATAGTAAATCACTTAAATTTGGATAACTGCAGTACTCTTCCATGGAGACATTGTTCTAATGAGTAAAATTACTAATTCCATTAGAAAAACACCATTACCAGGATGATATGACATAATTTACAATGAAATGGCATGAGAATTGGAAACACTTTCGCGGTTCACCTATGCTATTTCTTAGAAAAACTACACACAGACGCATATTGAATTTACTATTTCGGTTTTTCTTCTGGCTTTTTTTCCATTGTATAATCTCTCATTTCTTCCTTTCAATCAAAGGTTTAGAAAATCCATACCTGGAGTGATAGTTGCACACTTAATTGCTACATTATACCTAGAATTACATATACAAACGAAATTAATATCAAAGAAAATACATCAAATGTTGCATACAATTACAAACACACGAACACTGATTTCAAAGCCATACTTCAGAGTAGCTTCAGCGCTTGCGACTGTAACTTCATCATTCGTGGCATCACGATTAAGAAGACCGAGATCAAAATACTTTATATCCAACTCCAAGAAGGGGAAAATTATCTGAGAACATTCAACCAAAAGCAGATATGAGAAACGGAAAAAAAAAAACAAGACAAAATTGAAATTAAAAAAAAAACAAAGAGAATCACCTTTTCCTTTATAGATTTCCAAATAACACGAGTCATTTCATCTCCTGGATCAGAGAAAAGGAGGGGAGAATCAGCGGTTAAAGTAGACAAACAAAAAGCGGGAAGACTGAGGAGGGAGTCTGGGGGATTGAAATCTCACCGTCCATCTCGACTATGGGATTCATCACCTTGATCTTACTAGGGAACGCCATTTCGACTCAAAATTTGGTTGAGACGAACCACCGCAAGTCAATCGCCAACTACTGCAAACAAACGTCAACGGGAGATTTATTCAGCGAATCCTCAGGCTCGGCTTCCCAAACGCCTCCCTTATGTGGCCCAGGGTCGAGAGAAATAATTGAGTTTCAAAAACGGGATGACTCACTCGCACAATGAGTTTCAGCTGACACAACTCGGTCGGCAGTTCACTTTGGTGTCATCGATAGTTTATTTACATTTGTTTTCCAATCAACGTTTATATCTATTGAAACGATTCCGTTAGTTTGATTTTTATTTATTTATTTATTAATAGTTAAATATTTTAAAAATAATAATTTGATACACAAACTTTATCTTAGTGATAACTATTGGAAAATGCCGGTAGACCCATGGCACAACTAAAAATTATCCAACGAATTCCGCTAGTAATTCATGTACAAGGGACGAATTTGGGGTGATTAGAGATAAAATATTACCTTAATAAATCTGATATCTTGATATCTTTAGGGAGATAAGATAAACCAAATCGAATCAAAGTCGTCACAATAGCGCTCCGACCTCTACGCAATCCACCCAACCGACATTTATATAGCATTCAAAAACCTAATTCTAATTAAATTCGAATTCATTAAATATACAATATATCTAACCGAATATAATTAAATATATGGAATCTAATTATACTTTAATTCAAAATCATTAAATATACAATATATTTAACCGAATACAATTAAATATGTAGAATCTGATTCTACTTTAATTATGTTTCTTTAGGGATGTATATATTTTAATAGTGTTTGATAATTATAATAATTATCTAATTATTAAAATATATATATATATGAGATTGTCTATAATTACAATAATTATAATAATTTCGTCTTTAATAATTATTGCGTGTACAATAAGTTTGTACACATTCTATCTAGTCGATATTTGTTCGTTTCAATCATAGGGTGTAGCCTTTGTAGGTTCATGTAACGTTAGTAGTAATATCTAGAACAATTCTAATATTACAAACAATGAGTAGACTATGATAAATAAATAACTATGATATCTCATATCAATTTAGTCGAGCATTGTCAAGCATTTTCTAGTCTCACTCAATCAAGTGGCCTACGATATTACTCCTATTATGTAGGAGAGACAAATTCTATCTTGATCAACCATATTTCGTTATATAGAGTGTGACATATCCAATATCAGTCTTTATAGTGTAGTCTGTTACAACACACGTTTGACTACATCAAAATATGTCACTCTCGATATTGAAATAACGATGATCTTTAGTCTGAGGATCATACACTTAGTTACCATGAGCATTGATGTGACTGTCACATAATAATCCAAGAAACATGTTCATAGCGGGTCAGTCTAGTATGTAGTTCTCTAACACATATTTATGTATTAATTTTGACATCTCTATATCAATAACAACACTTTGTTATCAAGCAACTACATATTAGTCTTAACATATTATTGTTGTCCACGCCCAAAATAATTCTCGACTAAAGACATTCAAGAATAACTATTTATATATGCACAGAATAAGACTGAAATAATAATAATAATGACTTTATTAATAAACAATATAAAATAAGTATTTCTTTTACAATCATTCATGATTGGTCTTTGGGCATACTTCAACAATAACAAGCTGCATTGACGTGTTTTTTTATTTTACGAACTAAATATAATTGAACAATAATAATAAAAGACCTCAAAAAATATAGACAACTTTAAAAAAAATAATTTAAAAATAATTGCCTGAAGTCGTCAAGAATTTTAGACGACTCCTCTTCTTATATGTGTATGAAGTCGTCGAGATTTTCTAATAAGCATTTTTACTTCACAATTTTTTCCACCATCCTTATTTTATGAAAGGATAATCTTCACCAGTGGTCTTTTTTGTTTAGGGTGTGTTCTATTTTGGTCACCAAAATTTAAAAATAATTATTCTGGTCACTTACGTTTAGAATCGTTTCTATTTTGGTCCATTGGCCGCTAGTCTCTATTACTTAAAAATAATAATTTTTAATTTAACCCCCAAATTTTCAAAATTTTATTTTTCATCATCTTCTCCAAAAATTATAAAACTAAAACTCCAAAAAAATAATTTTATTTCCTCTTATTTGTTACATTGCTATCTCTATTTCGAAACGTGTGGGCCGTTGGATCAACTGGAGGATGCCTTAAGGAGGCTTTCATATTGGTCAATAGTTGTCAGGATAGGAGGTATCTCTATCTCATGACCATGGGATGGAACATAGTATATCAGTTTTGGAAGGCCCAGAATGAGATCGACCAGTATTCGAAAATTGTTATCTCTGGACTCTCGAATTAAATTTGAATATGTGGTTTACGTTCATAGATAGTTTCTCACGACGCTCGACTCTGATTTGCGATTCTCGGTAGTCTTTCAATAGCTTAATCTCCTTTTGTGATTCGTTTGCCGATACAGTCAGATTTATTCGTGTCTTTTTTTCGATCGAGTATTTTGGATGAGTTTAACCTTTTCATGTATGGTCCTTGTATGATCTAAAGTGACTAGTTTTAGAAAAATGTCCTAATTATATATTTAGTTTACAATGATAGTTGTAAAACGTTATTGTAATTTTAAGTATTTTCCCGTTTAATAAAATTAACGACTTTTATTTCAAAAAAAAAAAGACTTATTTGAAAATAAATGCCAAGCGTATATTTTTATTTTTCATTTTTGAAATTATTTTATTAAAGCATGTTTTAATACCTCTTAAAAAGTTATTCATCCGTGATTCTTAATATCCCATAATTTTCTCCATAAATCTTAAATTAGTTCCTAAATTTTCAAAAAACCTAAATCTTTCCCTCAATATAAAATGATTTGAATCCTACCATTGCACTGGCCAACAAAATAAAAATGTTCAATACATGCTAGTTATTATTATCATCATCATAATTCACCAAACCTTATTTAATTTCAAATACAATAAATAAATTACAAGAGAGAAAAAGAAAATACAAGCGAGAAATTTCTAAGTATTTCAAGTTTTTAAAAGAATTATAAGAAATTACATGTTTAAATGTGAGAAATTTTACACATTTCTAGTGTAATGATGACAGGAGAAGTTGAAACAAAATCTCCAATCCTAAGCATACAACAATCTATATGTATGTATATATATATAAACTATATAGTAATAATTAATTATCATAATCATATTCATATATCGAAATCCATCACATTTAGAATCAATTTTCGCAGTCGTGAAGTTAATCAGTGTAGCGCTAAAAGTACTCAAATTGTACGTAGTCCGATGAATTGGATTTTTGAGCTGCGCCTGCGCCTGCGCCTGCTTGATCTCCAACAAGTTCATTATGGAGCTGGTGATGACCGCCGCCATGGCTGTTCTTCTTCTCTTCTTTCGCAATCAACTGCAAAAAGTCCACCGGTTCCGGTACGTGCGGCGGCATTGCGCTCCTCACCAGCGCCCAATTCACTCCTTCGAAGAACGGGTGTTGTTTTATCTCCGTCGCTCCCCGTTTGCACGCGATGCGTTTGCTCGGTTCTTTAACCAGCAGACCGCGTATGAGGTCTCGAGCCACGTAGCTGACTTGTGGTGTTTCGGGGAATCTCAATGGCTGCCCGACTACGTTGAACAATGTGGCTCGGTTGCCTTGGCCTTTGAATGGGGTCGTCCCATGCAAGAGTTCGTACAAGAAGATGCCGAACGTCCACCAGTCGACTGCGCTGCCATGTCCCTCCCCGCGGATGATTTCCGGAGCTAAATATTCGTGCGTACCGACGAACGACATCGACCGAACGTTGGTCGGTTCGGCCATTAACTCCGGCATGGAGCCTCCCACGAAGAGGCCGAAATCCGATTTGGATTTGCGGTTCTTTTTGCTAGGTAAGATGCGGGGGAAGAACGTGGAAGGCTGCATGCAGCCTTGCCCGGGCACTTGCTCGTTATCCAAGATGCCGCCGTTGCCGCCCCCGTTGCTTGCTTGATGATTGGATGAAGATTTCACCAGTGTCGGATTGACGGAACATCGGAGAGATAGGTCGAAATCCGACAGCATTATGTGTCCTTCATCTCTTACCAACACGTTCTCTGGCTTCAAGTCCCTGTACACAATGCCTAGCATATGCAAATACTCCAGTGCCAGTAACACCTCTGATGCAAAGAACCTGCAAACCCCAAAATTAATGCCGGATCGAATGATAAGAAGTTCGATAAAGTTCGATAAAGGATACGAACCTTGCAGCTTCCTCTGTGAAATGCTTGTTGGGTTGCTTTTGGCGTAGGGAATGAAGATTGCCGCCACTGCAGAATTCCATGACCAGACAATAGAATTTGTCGGTCTCGAAGTAGGAATACAGAGTAGGCAAGAAAGGGTGGTCGAGAAGGCCAAGAATCTCCCGTTCCGTTTGAGCTCTCAATAGCTTGTTTCTACTTGCCAAAGATGCCTTGTCCATCACCTTCATGGCGAAGAAACCGTTGGTTCCTCTGAGTTCGACCAGGTACACACTCCCGATATCTCCGTATCCAATGCGCTTCAGAAGCCGAAAGTTGCTGAGACCGATGGGGCCTTTAGCACTCACTGAATTAATAGCGTCCCACCGCACGTCTCCCCCGGTGTGCGGCCTAAGCGGCGCGGTGGTGGTCTCCATGCTTTCACCGCGCCCGCTGTTTCTACTGGTGTTCTTTGCATCATTTGGTTTCATGTCAGCTTCCGTTGGCGTCCTGCGCATATTTGCAGGAGCCATGGTTTTGGGGTCGTTTTCATTCACTTGATGTGCTGGATTGCTAGGTTTGGTGTTCTTTTTCTTGGACTGAGAATCTATTGCTGCTCCCGATGACTTATCGCTCAGCTTCATCATCAGAACAAGATTTAACAACAATTGTCATTGAAATACAATTCAAAACAAAAACAACAAACAAAAACAAAAAAAAATGCTACCTCTTTTTCAGAAGAGTTGAGCATTTTATTATTTTTCGTCGACATCGACCTGATTCGAAAAAACTCGACTGAGTTCCTGGTCATCACATAAAAAGAAAGTCACCATGAATGAATGCATGCATGTATACATATATGAATGCAGAGAATGAAAAGAAAAGAAAGGGCGAGGACTAACCAGAAAGAATGAAGGAATTAATTAATCAATTGGTGTAAATCAAATTATAAAAGAAGTTAAGGAAACAGCCGGCTAAGAGGATTTTGGTGGGAAATGAAAAAGGAACAGCAGCGGCAGCACCACCCATGATAGAGTTGTAACGATGGGGAGTGTTTGGCGGTGCATGTTTTATTATGGTGATGGTAATGGGGAGAGAGTTGAGGAGGGATTAAAAGAATAAATTAATAATTAAAAGCCAAAGCTAATTCAAGTATTTGAGGATTTAATGAATGGTTCACCGTTTAATCCTCACTTCTGTATGAAATAGACAAATTGTGGTTTAATTCATGCCAGAGTAATACATCTCCTACCCTCTATTTTTTGGAAAAGATTTCTTTTTTATCTTATGTTTGTTTTGTTTGTGATCTTATTTATTAATAAGTACAACTAAAATATATACCAATTATTTTGGCAAGTCAAATATTACTGTAACAAAATAATTTCTAATCATATTTATACAAGGGTTCATATTTAAAAGCTAACCAGGAACCTTAAAACCATACCTTTAAATCCTATAACTTTAACCCTCAACTCTAAAAATACACTACTTACTTTCATTTTTTACCGCACAACCTTAGTCGCTGGACCGTACGGTCTTAGGCAAAACTCTCCTAGCAGAAGTGACAATGGTTGTATTATAAGTTAATATTCTACCCTCTTCATTTTTTTTCTTCTTACACTAACAAAATTTTATTTGGGAGTAAGCTCAATTGATAACTGTTAGCAGCAATCTTTGCGCAGTTCATAACACAATGATAATATTTGTGTATATAACAGATTAAAATCCAACAGTACACATGAACTAGTCTCTGAAATTGTGGTAAATAACTTGCATTGCTTAGATCTTTAAACATAAAATGGCTTTTGTAGAGTTGCAGAGGAATGCTAGGTCTTCAATTGTTGATAGGGCATTCTCTTCTTGCAATCTAAATGAACACCAAAAAGCCTTCCTGCAAAAGTGTTGTCTGTCTCTCAATTGCTAAGAAACCCTACTCAGACTCAACCACTGTACAGACAGAACCGAGTTCTATCGAAAACTCTCGCAGAAACTTAAATCCAGTAATATAAAGAGTTCTCCATCTAATACTCTTGGAGACGCTTAAACGTGGCACCAAAACTTCTATTGCGGCTTTCCCTAATGGTGCACACCATTACCATTGCTGTACACACCATTTAATGAACCATTGGCAGACTTGAAACAGTTTCCGTTTTGCCAGGCCTTTGGAGGTGCTTTTCCGGTATTTATCCCATTTGCCACTCCGTTGCTTACATGATCAGACTTGTTTAAGAGCAAATCCAATTGCCCACATGATGCTGCAATGAGTCCTGGAGATTTACAAAAACATATAAAGTGAATTCGACTGTCTTCATAAGATATAAAACAAGCATAAGTGATTTTCCTGCATGCATGAGAAGAGTCATCATCACAACCCAACAATTCTCCAACCCCGGGTTACCTATGGACTATTCTGAATTAATCCAGGCAAAAACCTTCAGCAATCTAGTCAATTAACTCTCTGGATTACAGATTTCAATGCAGCTGAAATAAATGTATGTTGCTGGTTCGAACAAAATGTGCAACGTTCCAAAATATAGTGGAAAATTTTGCATTGGATGACAATTAGTAGCAACAAGAACAGAAACAGCACATCACCTTCAATTATTGCAACATAACAAAATGACCTACATGCAGTAGCATCATCCTTAAATTTCAACTACTAGTTATAGTGGATTCTGAAGAAAATGCATCATTAAGCAAATGAAGGCCCAACACCGATAGAGATAGAATAATATAAATACCAAGCAATTCTATGCTGCAACCAATATACACCCTTAATGCCAGATTTTATGGATAAGCACCTGAGAAAAGTGCAGAAGGTTTTCCTGGCCTGGACTTGAATTCAGGATGGAACTGAACACCAATAAAATATGGATGGCTTGGTAATTCTACAATCTGTACAGTAAACAGCTCATAACCAACAGGAACTAAATAGAGAAGTAATGATCAAAGAAAATGTTACGCAGAGTCTGGATTTTCATAGAGATATGCTATGTTACATTGTATGTAACTTACCTCCATCCTCCTACCACTTTCATCTCTTCCAACAAATGATAAACCAGCTGCTTCAAGTTTTGATATCATATCAGGATTGACCTACAAAGGAAGATTCATTAAGAACTTGAAATAAACTGTGATTATCATATGGCATCTAATAATCCCATGCATGAGTAGACTACCTCATATCTGTGCCGATGCCGTTCATCAACAAAGGTTGCATCGCCATACCTATAATAAACAACTATTAAGATAAAGAAATGATGCATAGAATATAAACCCCGAACGATTTCAAGAAGTTTGTAACATCACATTTAGGGATTAAGCTTAAGAGAGCCGTGTTCTTACAACTTGGCAGATTTGCAGTCAGGAACCACAAAGTAAGTCCTCCTTGATCCCAAACGCATTGTTCCTCCCATATGAGTTTTTGAACCCTGTAAAATAAATCAAATAATTCATACTATTCACTTAATGGGACAAGACAAGGATTTTGGGGGTTCAAACATAATATGCTTACAAACCTCTGGCATAAATATGACGCAAGGATTTGATGTTTGAGGATCAAACTCTTCGGTGTTTGCATCTTGCAAACCAAGAACTGAACGTGCATACTCTATGACAGCTATCTGCATCCCAAGGCAGATGCCCAGGAAAGGAACTTTTCTTTCACGAGCATACTTCGCGGCAAGAATTTTCCCTTGTACTCCCCTATCACCAAAACCTCCAGGAACTAAGATACCATCAGCACCCTACATTAAAAGACCTCTTAGAGGTTCTTTCGAAGGAAATAGCTGAAGAGAAACTGAAGGATATAAACTCAAAAAGAAAATTAAATCATCTGCATGAAGAATTGTGGTGTGAAAAAACCTTCAAATGGTTCCATGCTGCTTTGTAAGTGTCAGGATCCTGTATAAGGTGTAAATTATAGACATTATGAGAACACAAGTACTACAAGTAAAATTGCTGGGCAAATATTTTCTTTATTGGCAAAAATTACCATAAAAAGTCCATGAAAATCAGTACAGAAAAATACAATAAAACGAACCTCTTTAGCAGTAATGTCTTCAAGATGACTTGCTTCAACCCACTCTACAATTAGCTTCTTGCGGCAGCCAACAGATGCATGTAAAAGTGCCTATCACAATAAACCTATTAGCCTTCTAACCTTTAGAGCTTCTTTCCAACTAGGGCTTTTATAGGATAGAGTTGTTACAAATTGTTAGGAATTTACATACATAAAGCAGCCCTAGTTGAAATGGCTTGGTAAAGGGGGCATAAATAAATATATGAATAATATAGAATGAGTTGTTGCAAAATGTTAGGTATTTAGATGCATAAAGCAGACCTAGTTTAAATTACTTGGTAATGGGGGTCAAAATAAATAAATGAATAAAGAGATCGCATTGACTTATTGAAATGACTTGATAAAGGGGGCAGTAGTAAATAAATGGGTAACAATGCCAACAAAAAAGGATAGAGCTCCTCGTATTTTTCAGAACAAAGCTTTTACCTTTAAAACAGAGAGGTAAGAATCTTTAAGCCCAATGTACTTTCCGACCATGGCAATTTTAACCTGCAATGTAAATGACTGCAAAGGAATTATAATTTTCACCATATGCAAATAAACACAGACTCATCAACAATTTAGTGACTCTTGGCACCTACAGGATCATGAAGCTTGTCATAAACTTTGGTCCTAGCAGTCCACTCTGTTAAATCAGGCTTCCTTGCAATCCTGTAATTCGGACATGTGTAAATATACATACCAGAAAATTAGAGCCAGAACTTGCTACATAAAGAAAACATAGACAACTAAATTGAGACAGATCAATTAGATAAGAAAAAAAATTAAAGGGTGGATTAGAGAGTTCAGAGGGCAGACCCTAAAAGATTCAGTCCTTTTAAGATTGATTCATGTGCCTTTTGATCCTATTCATAATCAGAAAAATAAACAAATGAATCACTGAACGGAAATTTTCATTTGTAGCTTTGTACTAAGAATGTTAGACAAGAAATCAACTCAAAAAGTGAACTACTTACTCTTAGTAGTAAAGGAATGTGCCAAATATTTGGTACGTCATAGAGAGTGACAATATTTTCAGCCTGGAAATAAGTCATATTGCTTAATAAAAGTAGTTAATGATATAGGAGATGGAAGAGTGGCAAACAAATAGCATTCATGTTTCATTACCGGAACATGGCAGAATTGAGAGAGCTTTTGCTTGACATTATCATCTAGTGCCTATCGCAAAAGGGTAAGTGAATGAATAAGAAATGCCAAATCAGCACTGGTATATAGAGTTGAAAAAGAGATATAAGGGTAGAACCATTGTACTGCGACAAGCAAGAATATTTGGTGTCAAGCCAAGTCCTCTAAGTCCCCGAACACTATGCTGGGTAGGCTTTGTTTTCTGTTATTTGAATAAGTAGTAATAGTAGTTAGAAATAATGACCCATCAAAGCAGAGAAATTGATTCCATGCATCATGCTTCTCTCGGGTTCAAGAAAATGAAGCATCAAGATATACCTGTTCACCAACAACATTGAGAACAGGCACAAGGCTGACATGAACCAAACAGAAATTGCCAGGGCCTAAGAAAAGAAACACAAAAAAGTGAAATTACCATCCCACCAAAACAACATTCAAAAGGAAATTAGGATAAACCAATTAGATAAGGAAGCACAAACATAATATTCTTACCTACACGGTAAGAGAATTGCCCAAGTGCTTCGATAAATGGCATAGATTCAATGTCCCCTGGATCCAGAAGAGTTACAAGTAAGAAGCAAACAAAAGGAACAAATGCAGCAAACACCGAACGGTCGAAGTGAAATGTACCTATAGTTCCACCCAATTCAATGACACAAATATCAGCCGGACCATCCTTTCCATCAACTGGTATCTTTGCTGCACGTTCTATCCACTCTTGTATGGCATCAGTAATGTGAGGAACAACCTAGAGCAAAGAAGAAACATAAAGTTTGGAAACTGTAAGTAGCATAACACATTTAGGGTATCTTTGTTGAGAAAATACCATAACTTTAAAAACAAACCTGAACAGTCTTTCCAAGATAATCTCCCCTTCTCTCCTTGTTAATAACATACTGTAAAAATCAAAGGCATGGGGTTGAACAGAGCGTTCCAAAAGGTAGAAATCTTGGATTGAAAGAAGAAAAAGATACAAGAATCGACCTGATAAATCTTTCCTGTTGTTATATTATTGTCACGCGTTAATGTAATGTCAAGAAACCGTTCATAGTTTCCAAGGTCCAAGTCCACCTTCAAATACAAAACAGAGTGAACTTACACCATCAAAAAACCGTTCTTTGATTACACTACATGAAAAAGAAACAAAAAAGATTACCTCGCCGCCATCGTTGAGGACAAAGACCTCACCATGCTCAAAAGGGGACATTGTACCGGCATCAGTGTTGAGATAAGGATCTGCAAATTACATCATAACAAAAAAGATTAATTCCAAAAGCGAAAGCATTGGGAAAAAAGGGATTTCAAAGAAGAACAAGTACCAATCTTGATGGAAGTAACACGAAAACCACAAGATTTAAGAAGAAGACCGATACTGCTAGCGGTAACCCCTTTTCCCAAACCGCTAACAACGCCTCCAGTAACAAGAACGTACTTCATTTTTCTCCCCCTGGTTTGCCTTCTTTGAAACTAAAGAAAAATGGGAAAAAGAAGAAGCCAAGAGAGTCGTTATATATAGCAGTAAAACAAAAAGGCAGCAAAAGCTGGGAGCTTTGGTCTTGCTCTGATAAAACCAAAGTCCAAAGCCACGAAATCAAAATCAAAATCGAAAGTCGAAAGAAAAACAACGAGTGGTGACGGAATTTACGATGAATTTCGCAGAATGAAGATGAGAAATTGAAAGTTGGTGGAATGTGGAAATGGGAATCAAAATCAGAGAAATGTTTATGCCTTCAACTGCAAGATTTTAACTTAAACTTCAAGGCGGCGGGTGAGGGAAAGGGATGGGAGGAAAGGGTTTTCATTCTTATTATATATATACACGCGCGCGCCAGACGAACTCACAGTTATTTATATTTAATTTTAATAATAAGTTAATAACAATACATATCGTTATTTAAGGTTTCATTTGGATAAACAATGGGATTGATATTTGATTCGATGCTTGTCACATTTCAAAAAAAGAGATATATTGTTTCAAAAAAAAAAGATATATTTTTCAGTTTTTTTTGGAGTATTGTTTTTGTGCTTAGTTAATAAATACAGGTTAGGTAGATTTTGTTTATAAAGTGGGTGCGAGTTTTATCGATGGTTAAAAATAATTTAACTAATATCAAGAGGCCTCGTTAAGAATATTAAAAGAAATTGAGTTTAAATGCGTGGGAAATGGATGATGTTGTTCTTTTAACAGTTTCGGTTTTAAATAATTTTGTTTGCAAGATGTATAAATTTTATGTATGGTTAAAAATAGAACATATACTATCATAAAAGACCATATCAATAATATTTTTTTAAAAATATGTATGAGTTTTACCAATAAGGGTTAAATGCATTTGAGTTTTGGACATGTGAGAGATGAGCGACTGCACAAGGACAAAAAAAGGCCCCTTGAATGAGTTGAATTAAATGTTTATAGGGGAAATAAAAGATTTTGGTTTAATAAATTACAATAAAAATAAAAAATGTCTTGAAAGAGGACCCCATAATATATTTTTTACTAAGATAAAAATATTTTTTAAAAATACATCATATATCTTTGGGATTATAGATCAATGAGGAGACAAGATTGTTAAGAGAAACGACCATTAGTCCCAAACATTAATTATTCAATGGACATGTAATTTATCAAAAAAATATAAATTTAAATGTGTTTAAAATTTTAAATTAATGATTAAAATAAATCTAATATATATGGCTATGTTATGAATATTTATTTATGTGGATGTCTATCATGATTAGAACTTTATCAAAGGAGTTTGATTTATTTATTATTAGGAATATTATCTCTATGAATTAGAGTTTAATGTATTATGTACTTCTTATGCCTATAAATAGATGATTCACTGAAGGCATTGTATACAATTCTATATTTTGAGAATAATACAAATCTCCCTCTTCCTCTCATCTCTTTGTTCTTCTTGTTCTTCTTTATTTTATTCACAACACGTTATCAGCACGATCTCGCTCGCTCAATTACTGTGATTATTGTTGGTGGTTCTCGAAAAGAATTTCAATTTGATATTGGTGACTACATCTATCATATATTCAGCTTACCTTGGAAAGTATGGTATGTTTTACTTATTTATATACTAATATAATGATTGATTTATCATTCTCCAAAAGTTAGTATATTCATATCTATTATTTGGTTATTATTTTAATTTATTATTATTCTATTCATACTTGAAGTAACTCTTGAATTAACGAAAATTAAAATTATCGTCGTACTTCATTAGATGGATTGATAAAGCAAACCAAATTAAAGCCCTCAAGGATTTCAGCTAAATGCTATTGGGCGCACAAGTTGGAACATTTTATTACACAATATATTAGTTTTATTCAAAAATTTTATTATTCCATTCTAATTTATAATTAATTCAATTCAAGGATTGTGTTGTCATGTGATTGTTATATATTTGTTTTATCATTATTATTATTATTATTATGGTAATTTTATGAATAAATTCGAGATATAAAACAACTTTATTATTCGTATCAATTACTTTGTATGTGAATCAAAGGTAAAAGGAATACGTTACTTTGATGTGTTTATATATTCATCAAAATGTCGCTTGATTTTAACTATGGTTGTTTATAATTTGATCACATCAATTATAGTTATGTTTATTTAACTTGATCTATGACTACTTTTATACTTTTTGATCTAGTCTCAAATAAAATTTTTTTTATTCTATTGATAAAAGTCGATGTTTTTAACCGTGTTTTGAGTTTTACATGTATTCAAATGAGTTGGAAAGAGACATGGTGTAAAAAGATTATGAGAAGATGCCTTGGTTCATTTGCTACGTCATCATTGTCTTTGAGACGAAATTCAATATCGGTAAACTCTATTTTATTTTTATCTTTTAAAATACAATTTTAAAGTGCGATAAATCATGATGATTTTGGATTTACAAGAAGATTATTATAAAGTCTATATTTGCTTGAAAGCAATATTTCTTCTTCGTCGAAAAACTCGACCACAGACTTCTCCCAATTTCAAGTTACAAAAATTCGTCTTGATCCAAAAAGTTTTATGGGAGGCATTCCTTGAAGTGAATGCAAAGCATGATGTTTATTCCATGCGATTATCAATGATGGGGCATTCCCTGAAGTGAATGCAAGCATGATGTTTATTCCATGCAATTATCAATGATGGGACATTCCCTGAAGTGAATGCAAGCATGATATTTATTCCATGCAATTATTGGATCTGTTTCATTCCCTGAAGTGAATGCAAACATGGTAAATCATTATTCAATTAGAGACATAACTTCGATATAATCCAAGTATAATTGGCTGGACATCCCGTTCTGCGAGGCTACTGGTCTCAAAGGAGGTTTTTAAAGGACCTTGTGGACAGATTTAACAATGCTGTGTACGAGGATTAAATCTTTGTTCTCTGTGATAAGGATATGTGAAAAAGGTTTTAAAGGCCCACTGGCTCTATTCCATTCCCTGAAGTGAATGTGAGATTATATTATGGAAGGAATAAAAAATCACATTAAAAGTTGTGGTCGTGGTCGAGGCTATGAATATACACATGAAAAATATAGTCATTTTAAAAATACTTCTACCCGCTGGTAGCGAAGTTATAAGGATGACAAGAGTGATAAAGATCATTCTAAGGTAGTGAAATCCTTTTACCAATGTGATGTTATAAACCATTGGTTTCATACTTGTCAAACGCCAAAGTATTATGGACTTTATCCAGATAAATGAAATAAAATATAAACAAAATTTGTTTATGGCGAAAATAATTATGGCGTTATTGGTCCAACTCAATTGGATATTGTTAATTTTCTCATAACCCTTGAAGGCAATAATTTACCATTTATTTTATTTCCCTTATAACCTCTAACAGGAATAATTGTTTTTTTTTATTTTATTTTTTTAATGTTAATTTGTTTTATTTATTATTTAGTTATGTTAGTTTGCTTTATCTTTATTTATTTCACATATTATTTATTTACGTTTTATGTTAATTTATTATTGAAGAATATGATTACTTCCGGAATAAAATATACAATGAATTGTGGCTATTTATGCCTAGAATTGTGGCTATTTATGCCTAGCAGATAATGCAAGTACTCATATTGTACTTAAGCATAAGAAATATTTTTCCCATTTAAATGCAAGGGGAAATATGAGTAGTATTTCTCAAAGTACTAAAATATCAATACTCCGGAAGAGCACTTGAAAGTTTATCTCTGATAGATAATCGACTTGATATGATGTGCTATATTTTATATTTTTCATTCCTCGAAGTGAATGATACAAAGTACATATTTTCATTACCTGAAGTAAATGAAACAAAGCACATTTTGAAAGGTGCACAATTATGCATTTCTCGATTAAAATGCAAGGGAATAATGTGAGTACTATATCCGGAAGTACTAATATCACAAAAGGCTCTAGTTGAGCAAATATGTTATTGTCAAATGGAACTTTATTCCATATTCACGGTGCGTTATACTCGTCAAAGTCATAAAAAGAGCAATATGAGTTCGCAAACTATCCCTTTGGGAATTATAGATAACATATGTTATCAATTGGCATTTGAAATAAGCCAATATTGATATAAGTTTTGGTAGCCAAAAAGTCAGTTGAAAGCTCTAGAAGAGCTATATATTACTACCAAAAGATAATTTCAATTGAAAGCTCCGAAAGAGCTAAATATATTCCTATTTAAAGGAACAATTTTGATGGTCGTACTAGACATGTACGAATGAGATTGAATTACATGTTATGGTAAACAAGGAGTTTACAAATTCAGAGATATATACACACATATATATAGTTGGCATGATCGGTTAGACCATCCTGATCAATGGTGCAGAAATTATTGAGATTTACATGCACATGTATTAAAAGAACCTGTAGTTCTTGTGGTGCTTATTCTCAAAGGAGTGGATTAAATTCCACTTATTAAAGAACGTGAAGTTCTTGTGTTGCTTAAAGGAATTGATTAAATTCCACTTACTAAAAGAACCTGAAGTTCTTGTGTTGTTTGTTCTCAAAGGATATAGATGATCCCACTTACCAAAAGAATTAGAACTTAAAGTTCTTGTATTGAAGTTGAGACTGTATGTCTTGCATATCTGAACAAAATATGGGCCCATATATCCACAAATGTGGAAAGTTTTATATGATTTTAGTAGATGCATCTACATTGTTTTATCGACTTACAACCAGAAGTTTGTGAGATTGATTCTAAAAATATTCAGATTATGCAGTTAGACTATTCGTCTTGAAAAGTTAGTGAGTTTATATTTTAGGCTATATCAGTTGTTACAAAGCCTATTGATTATGAAAAATATAGTTTAACAAAATTTCAATTGGATGCCTCCTATTTAATAGCTAAACTATGAGAACAAAAGAGTTATTAATTATATGGTGTTTCCATATAGCAATACTTATACGCATCAAGCCAACGAGTTATAATAAACTCCCCGTTATGATTGGTTTTTGGTCAGAAACCATACATTTCCCATTTTATGATTTTTGAATGTGCGATATGAATTGCTCCACCACAACGCACAAAATGGGTAAATAAAAAGGGTTGAGAATATATATTGAGTAGGAGTCTCCTTTTATGTTTAAATTCTTAAACATTAATTGGATAATCATTTATGACATTATTTTTCTCAACATCAGGGGAGATAATAATCAGCTGGATAGAGGAAAATGAATTATCATTATCTAGATCCTCGTATATGAACTAGAAGTTCATAAGATAATTCATGTTATTACATGTCAACTGCCAGACATATTTACTGACCCAATGAGAGTAATTAAGTCTCATATACCAGCTGAAATGCTCTAAGTTTAAATTACATGTTAGAGCGAGAGAATGTAAATCATGCCTGAAGCATGATAGTTGAAATGGTTCCAATGATCAAAATTCTCGTAAATAGAAAGTAATATGAGATGGTCATATATTGGAGGCGGGTGCTCCTGAAGAGACCCAAGACATAACAAATAATAAAACTCTTGAAGAGTTTCAGGTACCTGAAATAAAGATTGAAATCTTGAAGAGATCTCGATGAGTTATGTCATTACGAGAATGGAACTAGAAAAATTGGAAAGTTGTCGACAACGATTTTACAAACAATTTTACATAAAATACTTCTATAGAAGTAAAGAAAGAAACCGAGGATCTTGTATAAAATCTATCCAGAAGTATAGATATTGAATTGGCCAATGTTGAAAGACGCTTTGAACTTCTAAAATAAAAGTATTTGGACCATCAGTCCAAACACCTAAAGGTGTAATGCAAGTGAGGCACAAATAAGTAGTCGTAAATACGACTTGAACTGTGATTTATGAAAAGTTTTAATTACTTCATGGTGGATGCAATTACTTTGGCAGTTTTGAAAATTTTACATGCGTCTAATTATTTGTGGATCCATATTTATCCTTGAAGGATCTAAAATGCTATAAGCATTTGGAAATTTCCGAGGAAATTTATTTAGACATGTCTCATGAATATTTTTGGCGCATTTGGTATAATCGCCTTAGTGAATACTAATTGAGAAAATAATATAAGAATGATCAGATTTTCTTATGTATTTTATAAAGGAGTTTGGATCAAGATCCATTATGATAATTTTAGAACTCCTAAAGAGCTTCAAATTGGAAACTCATGAAGTACTTTCAATACAAGTACTTGAATCTTGACATCAAGTTTATCTCGACCTGAAGATCGAGCATTTTTATATATTTCTTTTGTCTATGAATAGACATAAGCTGAAAGAATCTTAAAGAAGATTCAATATGAATAGAGCATATCTATTGAGTATCCCAATAGTTGTAAGATTGTTGGATGTGAATAAAGATAATTATATATTTTCTTGGTCTTGAAGCACTATATATTAGTTGGTCAAGAAATATCTATGAATATACAAAGATCATTACATTTAGATCTTTAAACATTCGTTGATGCCTCCTCAAATGTCGTAGAAATAATTGTTATGCACGAGGCAAGCCAAAAAAATGTGTTTGGCTAAGATTATTGACCCAACATATCCAAAAGATATGTGGATTTACTTTTACAAGATATGATAAAAGCTATCTTGTGTGAAGATAAAGTAAGATGTATATCTCAGTTTGAAAGTTGATACATCATGGAACATATTACTCCAAAGTTTCATCCCTCGCGATCTTTAGAAAAATGATATTCAAGATTAAATTATGAAGATTCAAAGATCTTCTGTGATGTTTTCATGAGGGGGAGTAAATACGCGTTGCACTCTTTTTCCCTTAACCGAGGTTTTGTCCCAATGGGTTTTCCTGGTAAGGTATTTAATGAGGCAACAAGTTATGTGTATCAAAGATGTGTGTACTCTTTTTCCTTCACTAAAGATTTTTTTCCCACTGGGTTTTTATCTTAGTAAGGTTTTAACGAGGCACATTATCTTCATAGACATCCAAGGGGGAGTGTTATGAATATTTATTTATGTGGATGTCTATCATGATTAGAACTTTATCAAAGGAGTTTGATTTATTTATTATTAGGAATATTATCTCTATGAATTAGAGTTTAATGTATTATGTACTTTTTATGCCTATAAATAGATGATTCATTGAAGGCATTGTATACAATTCTATATTTTGAGAATAATACAAATCTCTCTCTTCCTCTCATCTCTTTGTTCTTCTTGTTCTTCTTTATTTTATTCACAACAGGCTAAACTTTAATTTATGACCTTGAAATCTTTTATTTCAGAAAATTGATAAATGATATGTAAATTGTTAGAAAAAAACATAAAGTAATAATATATATATATATATAACTATTTTAATATAGGTAATTATTTGATGTAATATTAGTATTTTTTTTTATAAATGTGCTTCTAAATCTACCCCATATTTTTAGGGCAATAAACTTTAATTACTAATTTCTAAACCCTATATTTTTAGGGCCCGTGCACAAAATGTTTTTTTCTTTTAATAAATGATATGTAAATTGTTATAAAAAAACATAAAGTATTAATAGATATATAACGATTTTAATATAGGTAATTATTTAATGTACCATTAGTAATTTTTTCCTAGTAAATGTGCTTCTAAATCTGCCTCATATTTTTAGGGTAATAAACTTTAATTACTAATTTTTAAACCGTATATTTTTAAGTCCCGTGCACAAAATGTTTTTTCTTTTAATACTATACCTTGTTTGCCTTTAGTATTTGTCTCCATAGATTTTCCCATGAGACCTTGATAATCCTATTTTCTACCTAAATTTGTATGGATAAAAAAATAGTCACGCCCATTATGTGAATAGATTAAAAAATAAAAAACTTAATCTATTAAAAAAATATTTAATATATTTTTCAAGAATGGGTACTTGTACATTTTATAGACTTTAGAAAATGTTGATATAGACATATAGTATAGAAAGGAAATTAATATCTAATTTTTATTTTGTATTCTTTGCTTATTTCATAAAATTCTTATTCGCAGTACTAAACTTATTTATTTTTTAATATTAGATATTGCATCCTCACGTAAAGTAAAATTGAAGATTTAATATGATTTAAAAGTAATTTATATGTAAAATTAAATTATATATGTTATAAATAGATATTTTTACTTATTATTAAACCTCTCACGAGTAGTTGGATTAACCGGATATCAATTTCATCAAGAAGTGATTAAAATACTTTAATTTTAAATGATAATAAGTATTATTAAATTTTATGGCCAAAAAAGCAGTATTATTAAATGATAATTTTAAGCCAAATGGAAGGTGAGAGGGTTTTGCCCCAAAAAAATAAAACTTTTAAGTTGATTTAATTTTAGGTCCTTAAATAATAGTTTAAATATTAATTAAATTAGGTTTAGACTCCTGAAAAAATGGTTTAGCCCCTCAATATTAATCCTAGCTCTTGTCACTGTATATATTGTATTCTCGTACTTTTATATAATATTTAATAAAACAACTGAAAGTCGCAACTTAAAATTTGAACACTATATTAATGAATTTATAATGATTAAAAAAATGAAATTATATACAATGTCTTTACCCTTCTACCTTTAATTCTTTGTTGAATTGTTTTCAAAAAATACATTTGATATTAAATTATTTTCATTTTTTTACATTTGGGCATGTGATGAACTCTATTATTTATATACTTTTAAAAGGCATAGAGCCAAAAAAATGTTATGAAAGTTTAACCGAATAGTTGTTTTAGCTCTTTATTATTTTTTAAGAGCAATTCAACCCTTAACGTTTTATTTTGGGTCAAAATGTCTCACTATGCAGATAAAAACGATCAGTCAACTGACGATAAATGACTTAAAATAACGTGACAAACATATATGGCATTGCACGTTGACATGACAATATCCAATAGACAAATGTATTGCCTTGAAAAATGTTACATCAGTCAAAAAATAGTTTTATAATATATAAAATAAAATTTTCTGCTGACTTATCGTTTTGGCAAGTCATTTCAAATTGTTTATCATTAGTGTTTTTTTTTACAATTTCCATCCATATATGTGTCATTTTGACCCAAAATAAAACGTTGGGGGTTGAATTGCTCTAAAAAAAGAATAGGGGGCCAAAGTGACTATTCAGTCAAATATTTTGGGTATTTTTTGACTTTATGCATTTTAAAACTAAAAAAATTATTTTAAGTACTCACGTGTGATAAAAAATTATAATTATATTAGTGTAAAAAATAATATTTGTATCAAATTTTAAATTTATATAAACTCACATACACTCGTAGACAAAATAGCTTGAACTTGGGTCACCTAAGTAAAATACGACGCTCTTTATTAGTACCCCACTTTTTGGGTTCGCTATAAAGAAAAGTTATATCAAGTCACATGGGAAGTGATAGAAGGGAAATGTTGGCACAATTAAACATGATATATATATTTATGAAATTTAATGCATTAATTTCAAGAGAAACAAAATGCATGAACAATATTTTAAGTTGGTAGACATTACACACTCACGTGAGGCGACAATCAAGGGATTGGGTAACAAACCAACGAAAGGATTGCTATCGGATCAAAGACTCATTCATGCCTTATAACTAGACTGTGCAAAAATATTCGATCTGTTTATTCAATATGAAATTTTAGATATTTAATTCGTTTTTTATTTTCAGATAATTTAGATTAGATATTTAAAATTTTTAGATCGGATACGAATAGTTATTTCATATTCAGATCGTATATTTGATTATCCGGAATTTAAAAATTCAATTTTTTATAGTTATGAATCTTGCTATGTTCGATATTTTTACTTATTATATATGAAAATTTGAAATTTTCATGGATACAAAACTTATAATATTCAATAATTTGTTGGTTGTTATATTCGAAAACCCAAAATTTTCATGATAAGACTGCCAAATTAAAAAATAATAATACTTAAATCAACTCATAATTTTAGATATCCAAATATCTGATTCAAAAATTCGATATCCAAAACTTTTATATAGAATACGAATCGCTAAATTATCAATCTAAAAAATTCAAATCGGATCATATATCTGAAATGCACACCCCTACTTGTGACATGATTTTTTTAAATTTACTTGTTAATTATATCAATCGAATAAAGACTGAGTAGAATGCGTGTATAGATTTGAGAGGTTAAAGAGTGTGGGGCCTCATCTCAAAGGAATCTTTGGAGCCTGCAGTTGGTAGTTTGTATAAAAACAACATTTTTGGACCGTTTGTTGAAGAATCAGGTTGAAACACAATAACCAAAAAAACCGACTCATC
Source organism: Hibiscus tridactylites (assembly GCA_958450335.1). Classification (NCBI taxonomy): domain Eukaryota; kingdom Viridiplantae; phylum Streptophyta; class Magnoliopsida; order Malvales; family Malvaceae; genus Hibiscus; species Hibiscus tridactylites. The sequence goes on from OY288267.1 coordinate 5,666,704, forward strand.
ATCCATTCACACACCCGACAAGCCCCACATTTCAAGCATTGTATTGCAAACAAACAAGAACAAGAAAGAGAAAATCTAAAACATACAGCCAAAACCATTGTCGTTGCTTTGCTTTTGACATGCCTTATTTATTTAATTTTTTAATTATCGGTATCTGACTCATTAACAGACTAATTCGACTCGAATTTTACAGATGTCTAATATGAAACGACCCTCCAAATTCAATTTTCTCCCTTCAAAATATCATAATTTAAGCATATAACTTGAGTTAAAGGACTTAACGCATCATCCCGTTATACCAATGGTCGTGAGTATGTGTTTTTAATTTATTAAATCGGTCAAAATATCCAACATTTTTTACATTATCCCTTACTTAGGTTACGCCTTTCCCTCCCTTTTAACTTTAGGTTGTTGACATATTCCCCACATTTGCGCCTATCATTTAGGGTTTACTTAGGCGAATAATCAAAGTAGATTCGGATCGTAATAGAAAAGGCGGGAAGGGGAATTGCTTTGTTTACTTTTCTTCGTTTAAATCATTTGTCTTTTTCCGAATGTTAGTTATATTATGACCGTTTTACTTTTACGTTACATTTAATCCAAGTTGCTTACTTCTACTTCTTTTAACTTTTAACTATAATTTTTTTAAAATATTTTAATCAATTAATATATATATTTAAAAACTATTTGATTGATAGTTTTTAAAACATATGAATTTTTTTATTAATAATAAATTTTAAATAATAAGAAGTTTCAAGTTTGACAAAAAAATTGTCAATATATGACATTTTTAGTGAAAAAAAAAACTACTTAACCTCCACCGTTAGAAAAAAAACCTTTTAAATTGATTTAAAACATTAAATAAAAAGGTAAAATAAGTGAAATATTGCAGTGGGAGGGGGATAAGGAAATGAGATAGTTAAGGATTTGTTTAGGGACTTATAGTTGATTGTACAGTAATTACTAAAGTCGTCATATCTTACCGACGAGATTAGAGAAGTCGTTATACTTTTTTGACATTTCTCTAACATTTTTTTTAAAATTACGATAAAAATTGTCTTGTCGACAAGTTTGCCTGACTCTAAAGACCAAAATAGAATGAATGCAAATTTGGGGGCTTTGAGTGAGAAAAAAGCTATCAAAGTAAAGTTAAATACAAGTCTTTATATATCTTTTTTCACTTTAGGTGCCCAACTTTGTATTCCTTCTATTTTGGTCCTCAGAGTCAGACAAACTTGTCAACGATTTTAGAAGACTTTTATTGTGATTTTTTGAAGAGAAAAGCTAAAGAAATTTTCGGGAAGGTACGACGATTTCTCTCAATAACATCGATAAGCTCCGATGACTGCGATAGTTAATGTAGAGTCCACAATATATCCTTAACTACCCTATCTCCCTAATTTTTCCCCCTCCAACTGCATAATTTCACTCAATTTAATTTGCCCAAAAGGGTGGTGCCCAACCGCACCAAAGTGTGTGGTCCCATTTGAATATTGCTTTAGTAGTTGAATAGGGTGGTTACTTGCAATCTACGTTCTAACCCTACCCTCACGCCTCATTTTTAATTCCAAAACTCTAGAAAAGGGAAATTATATATATTTCTACCATTTTGAATAACATTACAAGTTCTAGGGTGAGTCATTCTTAGGGTGCGGTTAAAATGAGACGGCCATACACAAATTCTTATAATCTATATAAATTTTTATTCAGTCCTACATAAATTCTTACGAAAATAGTAAGAATTTGTGTAAAGTCGTATTTGAGCCGTACCCTAAGGTGCCTTAAACCCCGTCCCCGAAAGATTACAAGAGGAGCACCTAGTTTTCCAAACTATTGTCGAGCTAGAGGCAGGGACGGAGCCATTAAGGCTTCGGGAGGGGCAATTGCCCCCCACCCCCAAGAATTTTTTTTTCACATTTGTCTCCCTATTTAATTTTTTTTAAAAATTAGTTTATTTATAAATTCGTCCCCCAATTTTAAATATTTATAGTTTGCCTCCCAATCTCAAATCCCGACTCCGTCCCAGGCTAGAGGGATGGACCTAAACAATTAGTCCAACACATGCCTTAACCTTAATCAATGGGGCGACAAAACTAACAATTGTCAATTTCTCAAATCCTTTTCAAACACCAAACAAGAGCATGCCACAACCAAGGAAACATTACAAATTTGAATTCCACACTTTTCTATGTACATGTGGGCATCAAAATTACGTAATCGTTGGAGACAAAACAAGAGCAGGTTTCGTTAAATGAATAGACTATTTAGATCTTTCGAACTCCTAAATTGAAGGATAACGTGTATTTAAATGTATTTGAACACGCGTATTTCTAAATATTGTAATAATAATCATGTCAATCAAGTTAAGACTCGTATTCTAATGAAACACAGATCCAATTATCCGTCGGATTCGAAACGTATCGAATATGATGAATTACTGTTTTCTTTTTTCCTACTGTGGATTCACGTTCCTGCATTTTGTGGGAATGGGTAAGTTAATAATGAGTTTGCATTAACCAGTGCATGTGACTTGCTAGTTGTTTGGCTTTGTATTTGGCTCTTGTGCAGTCCTGCATTTTAAAGGCACATGGTTTTGCACCCGAAACTGCAACTGTAAGTTCAGCCTAATAACATGGGTTTTCAAAACCAAAAAAAAAAAAAACAAGTTTAGGGTAACATGGACTTTGTCGGCTACTATTACGAGGACAAAAACTCATCTCCTTTTTTGGTGTTTTTTTAATGCCCTAACACTAAAAAATTTATATTTTAAATTATAAATCATAAATCGTAAAAATGTATACTACCTACAATTTCTTAAACAATAACCCTAAACTCAAACTTTAACCATTACTCTTAAACTATAAATATATTTTTTTAATGCGGGGCATAAATAGAGACACCAAACAAAGAGAAATTATATCATGAGTCATTTTCGCCACGAGACCAACCAATAAAAATCACTCATCTCATTATTTTTTTTTCATGTAATGTTTTTACCAATAAAAACTGTTTTTTAAAATTGATTTACAGTAAATATGAACGAATATTCACTTGATAAAAATATGACATAAAAAATAATAAAATAAATAATCTTTATTGGTTAATCTCATAGATAACATGACAGAAATAACACTTGATATAATTTCTCCAAAAAAGAACGATGATTCCTATTCCTATTACCCTTTACACTAAATTAGGAAATTTTGAATTTAAGTCAAATGGCCCACCCCAGATATATGATCTCTTTTCCAGAGATTTGCATGTAAACAAGTGAGGTTAAAGTAATGAAAATTTTGGTAGGTAAAGTTGTTTAAACTCAATCTTTTAAGAAAATTATGACTTCGTTTAGTTTTAGAAAATATTATCTATTTTTATTTTTAAGTTTTTAAAAAATGAAAAACATGTTTCATTAATATAAATGAAAAATTGTTTTTAAAAATAAAATAGTAAAAACATGTTTAGTATCTAGTTTTTCAAAATAAAAAAACAAGTAATCATCAAATAATTAAATTAAAATAAATATATAAAAATATAATAGATTAAATATAATTAAATAGACAAAAGTTAAAATCAATAAAAAAAAGTTTTTATTCTTAATAAAAATAATATAAAATATGTTTCACTAAAAGTAATTAATACCAGTTCCTAATGACTTTTTTTGGATTTTCAGTTCTAACTATAATTAATTCATAATGATGTTGCAATTTCGTCTCTAACTTGAGCCATTACAGTTGTTTGTGACATATCAAATGTGACGTGCTCATCGTTTGAACTAAAAGTTGTTTTCATGTCATCAAATTCTTGTTCATTTTATCTTCCACCCTCTTCAAAGAATTCATTCTTTTTGACTTCCAACATAATAAAATTATGCACATTATTACACGCATTCAGTATATAACGTTGTTTTCTAAGAGGATAATTGGGTATATCCCTCGATGTACCAAAATTTTCTTTCAACACATCAATAGTCCACTCAATCACAATTTAAACAGAATAATGTCTTATATTAAATAATTATTCTTTTCCTCAATAATACTTCGCTCAATCACATTTTGCCTACCTACAAAATCATGTGTATGGTATCTTTGTCTACGTAATTGTGCTAAAAATTTCGGCATGTTTAAATATCACAAGCCTATGAAATGAATACACAAATATTAAAACTAAAATAGAACAAAACTTTCACACAAAAAATTCCAAACAAAAGTAAAAAATGAATACTCATATTTACAAATAGAAATAATAAAAATGAGAAACAAAAGTAGGTATGATTGTTTATCTGGTAAAGAAGAGGAGAAGAAAAAATCAAATTATTGACTAGATATAAAATTAAAGAGTTTATATTTGAAGACAAAGAAAAAAAATAATATCTAAAGATTGGAAAAGGGCTGAAAAGTAAAAAAAAAATGTTATTAGAAAGATTTGATTTCATGTTAAATAATCTTAAACATTTTAAAAATTCATTGTTTTCATGTTTTTCATTTTTTAAACATTTTCAATAAACAATGAAAATATATTTTAATGTTTTTAAATTTTCGCTCATTTTTGTTTTCATCTTCTAGAAATCATTTTTCAAATTTAAAACGAAACATGTTTTCATCAGCGTTTTCTATTTTCCAAAAAAATAAAATAAAAATGAAAATGACCTTTATTTTCTAGAACCAAATACACCCTAATATTCTTTATTTCATTAAAACTATTTTTTCATGTATATGTCATTTTTTAATTTATATTTAACATAATGTCAAAAAAATGTCTTATAACGTTTTACTAAATAATCATTTTAACTTCTATTTTTAATCAATTTTTAATAATAATAATTGAAAAGTGAATATATTTTTCGAGTGATATGTGTTGATGTAAAATAAGTGAGGCAGTAATTTAAGGTGGTTCGAGGAGTGGATGATTAATGACGGAGCTCAACATTGATTTTTAAGGGAGTTATTTAAAATATTTTTAAATATATGAGGCCAACAATGAATTATATATTTTTGGAGGCGTTAAATTATAATTTTTCATTGTCTCAATTCAAAATTTTTCTTTTAAAATTTGCTTGTGTAACTGCGTGCATAATGCAATTCAAATCAATTAATTATATCAACTTGATTAATTTAAAATTTATTTATTCGACCCAAGATGATTCGATCAAGTCCTATGTTCTAATTTTAGATAGCCAAAATTTGTAAGAAAATGGGTAAGTCTGTGGTGCGGCACTAACATGAAATGTTACAAAACACGTAACTTAAAATGTTGCCCACCAACTTAAATTGTTACACTTTTTTGATAAAATTTTAAGTTGTTAGTCTCATGACAAAAATTGATACTTATAGACAAGTTTCGATACTTACAAAAATCTAAATTGTAATAAGAAGTTATAATTATCGATATTCGGAGCTAAATTTCGATACTTAACAACCAACTTAAAATGTTATAAAAAACGTAATGTTTTCAGTTTTAAGTTCTACATTTTGTAACATTTTCAGTTGATGTTGCACTGTAATCGTATTGCATTTGACTCGCCCAAAGAAAATGGAGTTCGTAACTAATATGTCAGAGATCAAATCACCTTGATTTTCGTCAATACGTGTATTTGACATTGATTCAGATTGATTAAAACAATTTCTCTACAACATTTAAACGTGTTTAAAAGTCTTAAAACACATGATGTCCAAATTTCTAAGATTGGTCGAAAAACAAAACTGCTTTTGAAGAATGTTTATGTAAAACAAAAAACACCAAATCAACGAGTGAACCTTGTTGTTGAATTTGGTCACAGCCTGTTTTTGTTTTCTCTTGTGTGCGTCTACTCTCTCTATCTAGTCTCTGGTCGGTGACTTCGCATGTGGACATGAATGGAGCGAGAATTGGGGTTTGGAGTAAAATATAAATATTTAAAAAATAATGGACAAATTTATAAATAGCTCAAATTTTAAAATTTTATATAAGAATAAAGACAAAAAAAATAAAATAGAGGGCAATTGTCTCTCCCAGACCACACAACTTCATCCTTGCATGTGAACCTCTGAAATATGTTAAATCATAAAAAAATAACTACCACGTCAGCACAAGATACTACTATTGTATATATAAATAAATCTCAAATATTTTATAAAAATCAATTAAATCTTTGAACTCGACCAAAACAATCAAGTAAACATCTTTATCGCATATTACACATAATTTACCCCGTCAGCACAACAGACAACTACCATATCAACATCGTAATTATTAACAACAGTTTTTGTCGAACAAAAGATAACATTAATATAATTCAAAGAGTTCAAAGACTAAATTAATAAAATTAAGTTAAAAACAACCCTTTTTTTAAATTTTTGGAGGACTAGGAAAGCAGAATAATCCTATTGCCACATTCTTATAGTATTTCTATTCTGATGTTCATGCAGCGCACACTAACTCCAAGAATCAAGGCAAACAAATCTGTTGGTGTAACAAACCCAGAGTTGTACTTCCATTTGATAAACTCTACCAAAAAAAAAAAAACTCTTTTACCCTTCATACTTCTGCAAAAAAAAAAAAACACAACCAAACTCCCTAGGATCAACAACCGGCACCCTGTTCGATCGACTCAAAAGCAACCTGATACGAGTATAAACCCAAATGGAAACTCTCAAACTATTCAAATGCAAACTGGATGACGGAACACTCGATTTATCTTTCAATCCGATACCTGAATTACAAACTAGAACAGAGAAATTTCCCAAACTGCAATACAACTGCAAGCAACAATTCAACGATGTCTTCTTGAAACTTAATCAATGGAGTCGTACATTAAAATGACATAATCGACCCTGACCCTAGCTACATTCATATTGCCCACCCGAAGTTTGGTTTCAGGAAAGCATCATACTCTCAATACAGAAAGCCCTATAAAATCATCTAACTGATCATTCAAACCAGCTTCTCCTAGCTGTGTTCTCATCCTGACATTGTTGTGGATGTTCCTTGTACTGCAGTCATGACCTCCCCGGGGGGAGGGTGATCAAATTTGCACGTTGCACCATACTTGCATGTCCCGGTCTTCATGTAGTACGGACAGTGAGTGGACCCCTGTCAATGTATCCCACAATTATTTCAATAGCATCAACGAAAATAAAATTAGAATCTAAAACTACAATTTTATGATTGAAGACATACCCCATAGACAAATATTAATCCTATACACAAATAAACAAGGAAAAGCACAAAGAATATGATTAGTAGTGAAGACATTAATAAATAAATAAAACAAACCTCTCTCCTAGGCAATCCTGCAAGCGTGAGCTTAATAGTCTGCTGAGAACCTTCGTTGGTTGCTAATCGATCAACTGGGTGATGAAATTTGCATCTCTCTCCAAATTTACATTCGCCAGTTTTCATATAGTACTGCAATGTAGAGAAATAAAACGGGGAAAAGTCATCAATAAGCATATGGAATCATGCGATGCTTATCATCACAAAGTCTGTCCAAGGTAACTGGGATGCTTTACGGCACGAAAGAGTTGAGAAGCTTTAATCCAAGATCAATCACGAGTACTATCTTAATAGTCATAAAGATTATCGTGTGACAGGGAAGTCAAAATAACAATTAAAAGCATATATCGAAACTTAGAACACATAATGGATTGATGCGCACATCACATTCAGTTTGTCCAGGTCTCTGAGGATACACAGTCGGAGTGCCTGTCAGCTGCAATATGTAAACAAACAATATGCATCAGTATTTGGGGAAACAATAAAAATTCAGAAACATCAAGCAAAATGCCTCCACAGAGAAAGTTCTTGCATTATTGTACAGGACATTTTGGCAATCATGGGAAGAAAGGTTGAAGATAAAGTGTTAAAGATCACTCTAGATTTTGCAAAATGGTATCCGAACGCAATCCAATGCAATCAAAGTGGCTACAGGAACTCAAAACCACAGAAGACCGAGTGAAACTTGGGAGATATGAACTTGAACAAAAGAATGTAGCATATGACTGACTTAACAAGTAATTGCCCTAGGAAGAGATAGTGACCCAGTCCCAATTGGTATTGATATGAGATTGCAAAATCAGGCCAGTAAGAATGAAATTAGCAATGATCCCATTATGTCATAGAAAATAGAAACACTTGCAATCTGTAAGGCTGAATTTGGACTCAGAGAGCTAGATGCAGGTGGTTTGGAGATATGATAGAGAAGCAAAAAAAAAAAAAAGAAGAAGAAGAGGAAAACAGGGAAAAGAAAAAAGAAAATAATAATTCCTTTTATTATTTTAAGTGAATAGATTTTTGAAGATAAAATATACAAATTTGTCAGAATTATTTTCATATTGAACATACTTTTATAAGGAAAAAGTTTCTTGGGCAGGTTGGGCCTCTCCCATAAAAATGGGCAATAAGTGGTTGAACATGCAACTAGAAATTCAATGGGCATTTACAGCCCCATCCATTTAAAATTTTCCATACCAGCGCCATACATTTGCCACTGATCACGCAGTTTGATATATGATAGGGACAGGAGGAGAGAGAGAGAGAGGTGGAGGGCTATGATGAAAAATAAATTTTGCATGCAGAAACATAAAATCTCTCATTACCGTTGGCAATGTTTGCTGTGCAAGTAGAGTTGTCTGACTTAATCTGGGGTCAATAGTTTGATATAGAGAAGCAGCTGGATTAACAACTCCAATGTTAAGATTACTTGCAGATGCTACAAGCGAATGGCCTAACGCTGCAGGAGGAATGAATGCTGTACAAAAGCCCAGCAGTGAAGTGTGTGAGGCACAAATACTGAATGCACATTTAACTTAAATTAATTATATCTTCAAAAACACAAACATCGGATTTAACATACCATTCCTATCAGGATGATTGTAGCGACAAGTAGAACCATACTTGCAACTAAAATTGATAAGTCAGAAATTTAGAAGTTTGAATAATACATCTTAATTTGATTACAAAACAAATTGACAGGACGCTAACACATACCTGCCAGTTTTCAGGTAGAATGGGCAATCTACTTCATCCTGCCAAAAGCAAATATAAATTATCTATGAGCTTCATAAACCTTGCTCTTAAGCTCATGGAAAATGAAGTAAACGAACAAGGCAAACAACTATAATGTTGATTAAATCCTTTTTTTACAAATATATGTAAGAATTATGTTAAGATAGTGGACCTCATTTAATATCTAATGATGAACTTGACCTTTTAAAGTAAGTAACGTAGCTCACGAAATTACTATGGTAAGTGATTTGGATGTTAGAGGTAGCTTAGAGGGTCGTAATGGGAAGAAGATCATCATCAACAACGAAGGTGTGCCTACTGAGTGTACAACTGAAATTCATTTCGAGTGTTGCTTATCAAATATGAGATTGGCTATTGTGATTTGAAGTCAGTTGTGGGTAGGGTTGATCCTACGTTTAATCATAAATTTCCTGACAAGAGTTCATTGCCCTGCCTCCTTGAAATCAATACCACAAGCCTTTTGATTTTATACTTTCCCAAGACACTTTTCATTTTAATCTACATCAGATTTTTTTCCCAACACACCTATTTCCACTATGGGATTAGATAAAAAAATTATGAAAAAAATACATAGATTTAATTTTACTAGGACACGGATGATAGTACTAAAACATTTCATGCCACTAATGACGTGTTCATTAAATTGAGTTCCAGTCCATTTACCCACATTTCTTCCTCCATTACTTAAACCTAATGCCCATATAGTGCCTTCCCTTATAACTTGAATGTTAAGTCATTTTTTTCATGTCAAAAGTACAGTAACTTACTAGGATGCCCGTATACTTATTCTACATCACTGATGCACAAACTATTTATTAAAAGGAAAAACAAATGCATGCACAGACACATTACCGGTCTTACTGGAAGACCTTTGGAATTATGATATAGTGCCGGCTTAATGTCTCCGGTTATTCCACCAATATTCAAGACTGTATCATTCTGCTCGCAGTTGGCATTGTTTTGTATGGATAACTGTATTTGGATATCTTTTGGGTGGTTGAATTTGCAAGTTGCACCAAATTTACATTTTCCAGTCTTCATGTAGAACTGCAAAAGTTATAAGATCAAAGATTACAATTTAACATCACAATTGGTACTTGTCAACCACAGGAGGAAAATATCTCACAGCACATGGGGGCTCAGAGGGCCTTTCTGGTAAACCAAACGCCTGTACATTCTCGGAATCACCCTGAGAAAAGAATCATGACGTTGTCATAAAGAGTAAGAAATGAAAATAACTGCAAAGTAAGGGAATCCTGGATGAATGGAACATACAGAAGGATCCAGTTTATCTTTCGGGTGATTGAACTTGCACTTCGAACCGAACTTGCATCTTTGAGTTTTCATAAAATACTGCAAAATCAAACAGACAATAGAGTGGAATATTTTAAGAACTCAAGTTCAACTTATAAAATAAACTAAAAGCATAAAAATATACAAATCACAGCTTACAGGACAATCTGGCTCTCCCGGTCTCTCAGGGAGGGATTCACCGGCAGGAACAACTGGAGCCTAAAGGAGAAAAAAGAAGGAAACCAAACCGTATCATAATACGGTAAACTAAATTTCCGTACTGGAAATAACAGGGTAGAATTTCTAACATAGAAAACAAACACAAGTAATAAGCTTATTGATGTGTCCTCATGAGAAATAAACAACTTTAAAAAAAGTAGAACAGATTACAATGTATCTTAATTGGAATAACCATGTAATACTTGTCCAGAAAGGTGTGCAAGTCAAACAAAAATAACAATTCGATGATCCCAATTATTAGATATGCAGAGGGAAAAAACGAAGTAACAGAATTAGATATTAATGGGATCCGTTCAGAAATTTAGAACCAGAAGCTATGACAAAATATCCCGTCAAACTTAGCCAAACAGCTGAGAAAAGAAATGTTATTAATCCTAGGGGTTATCAATTTCTCCCTTCACTACATTGAGCCCGTCTAGAAGGAGAAACTGACAGCAATAGACACATTCCTAGAGAAGAACCAATATGCACCAATAGTAGGAGATAGGAGAGCTGCCCCTTTTACCACATTTTCTCAGGCTGAAGTCAGACAATGTTTCAGCTTCCTTAAAGAAGCTGCCAGGAATTCTTGAGGCAGGGCCTTAAGGAGAACCCCGTGTTCTGCATACCATCATTCTAGGTTGCTCTTATCAGCAGTTACCCCAAAATACCAACTCCTATATGCATGCCCAAGAAGAGCCTCCCAGGTAGTTTTCTTTCTTCCACCCTCATTCTTGCAAAGTATGAGAGAGATAAAAAAAATACTCTTGCATAGTTGTGTCTCTCTTTTGACTCCAGAAAGGGGTGAATTCCATTAGTAATATGGGTTTGATGCAATAGAGAGATGAAAATCTAAATATACTTTAAAATTTGTGAACTTAAAGTAAATAATGGAACTCCCAAATTCTTTTCTATTAAAAATATTATATTAGATAAAGTTTTTAAACAACTGTTATGCAGATATATATACATAAGCATGGAATTTGTATCTTACAAAACAAGAGCATCATCGAACAAAAGCACACATCAAGGCCTGAAGAATGTTCAGAGACTTGGGATTTCCAAAGAAATAATAAGAAATCAAATTAATATGGTATTAATTAAATTATATCCATATATAAGTAATATTAATAATTATTCAATTACAATAATAACAGGAACATAAAATTCAAAGAGGATGAATTTTTGGAACCACTCTAGAAAAATGGACCATTTACCCATTATCTTGTTACTAGATGTCATTTAGAATAGTAATTGAATTTTATAAAACATGCAATCATAATGCTATAGTAGTACAAAATCTTTTAAATACTGGTAAAACTATAAAATAACCTGACAAGCCTCACAAATATGCTTATACATACATAAAAGCAGCAATCATATGCTTTATAGGCGACAAATAGCATTTAGATAATAGTACTTATTAAAGTAAAAGATATGTAATGTATAAAAGTTCCATCCATATAGTACTGTTTATATTGTACCCAAAGAAAAGTAATTTCTATAGGCATAGTCTAATAAGATTCATTATCATTGGTGCAAAAATGGCAATAAACGGTCACCTCTTTCCAATATGGGATTCCACCCTCGGGAACCCAAATAGGATGGTCAAACTTGCAGCTATCTCCAAACTTACAGGTTCTTGTGAGCATATAGTGAGCACAATCCTTTTCTCCTGGCCTCTGAGGATATATAGGTAAATTGCTTGCACTCTCCAATCTAGGTCGCTTGACTAAAGAGGTAGCAGAATACCAAGCTTCAAGCTGCCCAAGTGTGTTTTGGGCATCCAAAACATTCTGATGGTACAGAACTATAGTACATAGTAGTTATATGCAACAAAAACAGGAAATATATACGTTAATAATATAAGTTCGACATAAAAAGTGCTTTTATATAAAGAAGATAAAATGGATTGGGAATTATGTACCAAGTAAAAAATTACAAATACTTTAAACTTTTAATTCAAAAATATTACTGACTTCTAGATATATAGTTGGACTAGATACAAAGTTAATTATAGTCATTGGGAGATACCCAAAGTTGCTAACAGTTTAAGGATCAAGATGACTTACAATACTAGTACAAAAAATATACATATAAAAATGGGGTCAGTTTTTGAACAAGCTGATTCAGGCCACTAGCCTGTAGGTTCCTTCCCAGATTGCATTAAATCTCACACCATGTTATAGCTAAAAGTAGAAATGTTAGTACAGAATAAGCTCAATAACAATATCACCACTGCACCGTCGACGAAAAACCACACAAGCATGCAGACATCATAGTTAAGTTGTTTGGTCTGACAATAATGGCATCATAATCATTTACTATAAAGAACAAGAGTTAATCTAAAAGTTCGAGAGGCAGCAAGTAAAGGTTAATGCTAAAGCTCACCCTTAGCAGCAATATTTAGAACAAATAACGGGCATCTAAGACGGCAGTTCCGTAACAAGAAAAAAAAACGTTCAAAACACAATAAATAAGAAATAAATAAAACTGATAATCAGATTTGTATATGGAATCCTTGAAATTAAAAGAAGCAGTTGATATAATATAATCTGCTGGTAGCTCAGTTACCTTGAGAAGGGCGTTTGATGAGTGCGGCGGCGGCGGCCGCAGCAGCGGCAGCGGATGGGTGGAGCTGGTGATACAAATGAGACTGAGACTGAGCCGTGGTGTCGGCGTCGAGATAGCGGTGGAGAGTGGAGGCGGAAGGTGATGGGGAAGAGTAACCGTAAAATTGGTTGGCCATTTTGGCCACTGCTACTAACCCTAATTCACAAAATTTGAAGTATGCCCTACTCCTTCCCTCCCTCACTGCTGAGTGCTGAATTAGATGTCTAAATAAACTATATTTTCTTCGTTTTCGAGATTCTTTTCATTTCTTCTTTTTTTCTTTTTCTTTTTTCGAAGCCAACTCCGGAACCAGCAGCTGTGCGGGTGCCCGCTCGGTAGGTCAGGTAGCACAAATATGCTCCGAACAAATTATTTTTAGGTGAAAAAGTGGATTATTATTTTTTTAAAAAAACTCTAATCTAATCGGGCTCCGAATAAATTATTTATTTATTAGAAAACGGAACAAAATATTTACAATATTTTTTAAGGAAAATTTTGCAATTTTATTGAAAATTAGATAAACGAAATTGCTTGAAGGCCAATGATAAATTTAGTGAGGTGGAAACTGGAAAGTATTAATTTTGTCTAAAGTTATATAATTATAATGACATTTATAATTATATATAATTAGACTTAAAACATTTTAATCAATAAATTGATAATTAAAATGTAAGACCAAAATATTTTAATATATTTTTAATAAATTTCATATAATTTTAGAGACCACATTGTTAAAAGGAGAAGTCTCGTAGACTGTAAGACGAACATGTATATTATCCTAAAAATAAGAATAAAAGATCAATTTAATGGATCAATAAGGGTAATGTTTTGATCTTATATCTTAATCGTACTTTTATCTAAATTATTTTCAGTAAATTTTTTAACATTAATCAATCATATATAAGAATATAATTTTACCTTAAGATCAATACAAGTATTATGAATTAAAATTATGCAAGTTGAGTAATATAGTTTTAAACCAATCTCCATTCATAATTATAAAAAAATAGTTGCCTTCTTTATATAAACTATCTAAAATTCTCTTATTAAATTAAAAGCTATCAAACACAGAAATATGTTCAAATTTACGTTATATTACCAGGACTCGAATTTCGACGTGATGAAAGTCGTCCTCATAAGCCATAACAGGCCTCTGCAGCACTCAATCTGAATTAGTCACTAATAAGTAATATTACCATTAAAAGTATTGTACACATGTGAGATTAGAGATAAAATAACCATTGAAAAAAAGGAAGGGCTTTAATTAATTAACAAATTAATAATTTATAAATGACAAAAACAGCAAAGATAATTAATTTTCGCCAGCAAATAGTCGAATACCTCCCCGTCTACAAAAACACAATTGTTTTTCCATCATTCAGGAATCCATCTATTTGATCAAAGCCAAAAACAACCAGAATTCTGCAAAGGAATTAGAGATTTGATTCAATGGGGAAGAAGGCAGTGTTGATAGGAATCAACTATCCAGGCACAAAGGCGGAGCTCAAAGGCTGCATAAACGACGTGAAGAGAATGTACAAATGCCTTATTCAACGCTACGGATTCTCCAACGAAGACATAAAGGTGTTGATAGACACCGATAATCATTATGATCGGCCCACGGGGAAGAACATCAGGCGGGCTTTGAATAATCTCGTGGGATCGGCTAAACGTGGGGATTATTTGTTTGTGCACTACAGTGGGCATGGGACTAGGCTTCCGGCTGAGACCGGGGACGATGATGATACCGGCTACGATGAGTGCATTGTCCCCTGCGATATGAATCTAATCACCGGTTCTTCTTTCCTCTTCACTCTCCGTTTCTTTTGATTATTTGCTATATATGATAGAGATTATAGATCTTTGTTTCGCATGATCGGATTTAGTTTTGTTCTAGTTTAGGATCTCCTTGTTAGACTCGGGCATTCTATTCTGCTGTGATAATGTATTTTGAAGTTTTGGTTGAATTTGTGGATTTTGTTCATGGTTCCCAATCATTGACAATCATGCAATCTTTCATATTCCATTTCATTGATAGAGAAACGTAAATGATTGGTTTATAGGATCTGAATGGATGATTTGTATTGTTTGCTGATTTGATTGATGTTCGATAGATAACTTGTTTTGCACGGTTTGTTTATGGTTGTTGTGGGTGGTTGTTGAAAGTGAATGGTGGTGTTTGGTTGTGCACAGATGATGATTTCAGAGACTTGGTGGATAAGGTCCCGGCGGGTTGCTGCATAACGATCGTGTCTGATTCATGCCATAGCGGGGGGTTGATTGATGAGGCCAAAGAGCAAATCGGTGAGAGCACTAAGGGCTCAGATTCAGAATCAGGATCCGGGTTCAAGAACTTCTTGCACCAGAAAGTGCATGGTGCATTCGAGTCTCGTGGAATTCATGTCCCTTCTAAATTTCACCGCCACCACGATGAGGATGATGATGAGGTGGATGACCGAGGAGTGGCCGAGGACTATGATGAGGATGTCAATGTGAAAAGCAGATCTTTGCCCCTCTCGACTCTAATTGATATGCTCAAGCAAGAAACTGGCAAAGATGACATTGATGTCGGAAAGTTGAGGCCGACCCTTTTCGATGCTTTCGGGGAAGATTCGAGCCCCAAAGTGAAGAAGTTTATGAAGATCATTATGACCAAACTACAGGGTAACGATGATGGTGAGGGTGGTGGGTTCATGGGGAAGGTTGGAGGCCTGGCACTACAGTTTCTTAAAACAAAGCTGGACGATGACGAAGGATACGGGAAACCAGCACTTGAGACCGAAGTGAGAAGTCATAAAGATGGATATGCAGGAGCATCTAAGCACTGTCTTCCCGACAGTGGGATTCTTATCAGCGGCTGCCAGACCGACCAAACTTCGGCAGATGCCGCCCCGTCGGGAAATCCAAGCCAAGCTTATGGAGCACTTAGCAATGCCATTCAAACCATAATTGCAGACTCAGACGGCAGAGTTACTAATAAAGAGCTTGTGCTGAAGGCAAGGCGTATGCTTAAAAAACAGGGTTTCACTCAGCGCCCTGGCCTTTACTGCAGCGACAATCATGTTGATGCTCCATTTGTCTGCTGATAGTTTTAATAATAATCCTCTTCTGCTGCTATTGATACAGATGCAAATAATGCCCCCATGGTTTGCTCGGATAATCGTGGTTGACGAGTTTGTACTGCCCGTCTTGCACTGTTTGATTTATCAAAATATTTATTGTTTTTGTTTTTCTGGACAATGAATGAGTTTTGAACAAAAAATGAATTATCTATTGCAGCTATAACTTGAATAAACATGTAGTTACAAGTTATTACAGGTTTTGCTACAATGAATACACAACCTAGGGATCTATTTAGTTCGTTTGCCCTTTGTGAAAATATTGATATACAAAATTATAGCAAAAAATAATCAGTATGAATAAGGCTGCACGATCCCAAATAATGGTGCATGGCATTTTCCCCCTTCTTCCACTATAAGCTTAAGCATAGCATAAAATTGATTTCTCTCTTTGACTATGCTCCTTTCGTGCTTCAAAACGCGTCACAAAACTGACAAAAGCGCCTCAAAACTTGCACTTACAATACGAATGGCCGCTACTAGCTCTTAATCTTCAATATCTTGAACCCATGTCAAATCTACATCCAAAGAGTTCAGAAATCTCAGCATGGTATATGGCATATGCATGTCATTTAAAAGATACGGGGGGTGTCTAGATTTGAAGATTTGTCAACTCAATTCGCTTGATCACAGAATTCAGAGCTTTCAACAGGGAAGTAAAAGAACAATATGCACAAAGGTGAAAGATTGAGAAAGAACCTTGCAGTACAGATTCGACTGCTGCATTTGGAACAAGAAGACCAACAATTCGCTGGTTATCAGCAGTGGTTTCTAGCCGTACAACACGAAGTCGCCTATGGCTGAGACGGGCCTGGAAAGATAACAATAAGTTTTAGTTCATTGAGAGTAGTTAATATAATGATAAATAAATGAACATCATAAAGCTTTCAAGTCATACAGATGAAAATAAGGGTTACAAAAATAGATGACAATACATAAACGTTGAGAAAGCACGATTGACATCAACCTGATGGAAGGTCATCATTTGAGCAATGCTGGGGAAAATATTTATTTAGCAGTTTAACACACTTTTAGTTTGAGCAGATGATTACAAGCAAAGAGGCGTATGGTAGGACAACATTTAAAAGATATCCAGTCTAAACTAATGGCGGTGAAAGCTTGTGATAAAACTAAAGGAGACGGTCAAAATTCTAAATTTAGATAGAGAGGAGCAACCTGCAAAAGTATGGGAAGGGTTAGAAAGACTACACTTCTTATTCTCTCCCATTCATAGAAATTTAGAACAAACATATTCAGAATACAAAAGCCTGTTGCCACATGTTCGAATGATTAAGCAACTACCCACGGGCCCTCGACAATTATAGTTCACCAACGACAAGAAGAATAGCTTTGTGCATTGTAGCGGCCTGAAACTAGCATAAAGCTACACAACTAAATTACCTTTGCAAGCAATGATAGAATGTTATAGTTATCCCAGCAATGCAATGCCATGAAACATAAATTGTGAAGTACATAACATCCAAACGTGATTTGATTGTCAGAATAAGATACCTTTTACATCATGTCATAGAAAAGGACACAAAATTCAGATGCTAAAAGTGGACTTGGTTTGGAAAAGAAATTTCCTCATAACCACTTTGGTACTACAGATTATACAACTGCAAAGGAATTATTACAAAGGAACAGACCACACATAAAGTTACCTGCTTAGAAAGGGCCTTCTCAATCGTGCCCCAAACTGGGAGAATGAGACCACCCAAAACATTTACTTCCTGGATTCTTCTGCCAACTGTACAGAAATTTCCAAGCTTACAGTTGGGGCCATGCATGCACTGCACATTTTATCCATGAAGGAAATTAATATTAGGTATTCTAAGCAAAACGTTCTTCTACCTTTCAAAAGAGACCATCTCGGAAGCAGACATACATCCAATGCAGGTGATATGAAGACATTATTCTATTTTGGACTTTAGTATGGCAAATCAGATGATAAAAGAATCTTTTATTTATTTATTTATTTCACAAAATATTAATATAATGTAAACATTGATAATTTTCATTAACATACAATCATTTTTTCACATTTATTATCATTACGGCTTTGCTTGGTAGAGTAGAAAGAAAATTGGAATGATGGACAAATGAAGGGGTAGAAAAGTGGAAAGATGAAAACTATTTTTTTCTTTCCATCGGCGGGCTTGGTAGGAAGGATGAAAAAATTGAAAGAAAATGCAATTTTCTTTCCACTCACTGTTTGGTAGAGTTGAAAATGAGAGGGAAGAAAATTAAGCTTTGAAAAATACATATTTTGAACTAACTCACATCTCTTTCACATTTTCTCTCTTTTTTTTCCTTCCAAATTGGAATAATCTATTTTTACACGAGGATGGAAAATGATCATGCCTCTCATTTTCTTTCCCCACACTTCTCTTTCCTACCAACCACACTCAAAATTTCTTTTCTTTTCACTTTTCCACTCCCTCCTTCCATCCCTCCATTTTTCCACCCAACCAAGCAGCATCTCATTTTTTTACCACCAGAAGGAGGTTCAATTAATCAGTCCTGTAGTGTAAAAAATAAGAGGCCAAATGCCCCATCCAAAGCAGATCCCAAATTATCTCAATCCATATTCCGAAGCTTGCAATGCACATGATATAACACGTGCCAGTACTTCCAATTTAATGTGTCACTGGGTTTTAAAATATTGATTTTAATGATTGGTTGTCAGGGTTCTTGTGCTCATTGTGGGTCCTTTTTCTTTTTAGGCGAAACTGTACATTCCGCATTTAGAAGGCCAAAAGAAAAACCTCCAGCCGTATCCATTCCATGCTGGTGTTCTGTTGACCTTGTCCAATTTATTTTTCTATTTTTGCAGCATCCATGCATATCATACATGTTCTGCTGAGTCAAGCTCAAATCTGACACCAATACAAAGTAGTAAATGCCAAATCACATTTAGAAGGCCAAAAGAAAAACCTCCAGCCGTATCCATTCCATGCTGGAGTTCTATTGACCTTGTCCAATTTATTTTTCTATTTTTGCAGCATCCATGCATATCATACATGTTCTGCTGAGTCAAGCTCAAATCTGACACCAATACAAAGTAGTAAATGCCAAATAAATGTGTGTACCTGTTTAGATGAAATCTCATATTCATCTTCCCATCCACAACGAGCTTTCTCTAGCAATGAAATTCTTCGGTATTTGTTTTTCAGTTCTGCCAAACTCATTTCCCTGAGTTAAAATCAAAGTGATTAAGTACACAAATTCTAGTAGAAAGTTCGGCTTGAGACTCGGTTTCGATTTAGCTTTAAAGTAATACCTTACTGACTCTCCAACAGCTGGACGAACTATCTTAAACATTCCAGAAGCAGAACTGAAACAGAATTTAGTGAGAAAAATATAACAGTAACTGAAGTGGGAATGCTCAACCAATGTTTACAACATATGAACATACTACAATTAAAAGAACCATCTAGTGAATGATGATCATACTATTTTTGAAGACCTGCAGATTATCCCTATGGCTTTTGTTATTAATAATCATAACCCTATATGCTACAAGAGTAAGTCTTACAAGAAGGAAACAAATACCTCTCAAATGCTAGAACAAAATGACGTTTTCCTAACCATTCCCTTTTAGATTCATAGAATCCATCACTGGCTGAACCAAGTCCATCCTTCTTCTTCTCATTGAGCATGGAACTCGCAGACTACCACAAATAAATCACGGTGCTATGACCATTATACTTATCAAAATGAAACAAATCAGTCATGAATCAAGTGCAAGAAAGAAAAGAAGTACCTCCCAAGTGACTCCACGATCCAAAGTGAAAGTAAACAGCACTGTTGATGCCCCAGACATTTGATCAACATGGACAGTCTGTTGGAAGACAATAGTTAGATTAATCTAATTACATAAAGTAAATCACTAAATCTGGAGAGAAAAATAACCTTTGGGTTTCCTTGTAATTCAATGATGTTAGCTTTCATGTCAACAATTCCAGAATCAAGATTTCCTTCGATTCTTGCATTCTGAATCAGGACATCCAAGATACTTATGAACAACTCGAATAGCCTGCGCTTGAATTGCATGTATTCAGCATACTAAATGCAACCTAACAACAAGAATGTGTATTTAGCCAACAAGATACCTATTCTGAATATCAGGTGGCAGTCCTAACAGACGATTTAGGAAACGACCAACATCATGCATGTCTGAATCAACTATTCGGCCAGAGAATTTTCCATTATCCTTCCCATTACCTATACCAAATAAATGTTAAAAAATGAATAAATAACACATATGAAGTCAATGATTGACAGTATATTTTCTAGAGGTAAACAGAAAGTGAGAGAAATGATTAACAAATGTTTTACTCATTTCAGCTGTGGAAAGATTATTACCAAGAGCTGAATCCCTAACAATTCCGACAGAAACAAGAGCAGCTTTTGCCTTCATGATAAAATCCTGAATTGTTTCTGGTTTTTCCGATGAACATCCAGGAGGCACAACGGGCAGATTATCCTGGAAACCACAACTATAGTTATTCCCCCGATTTTTTTCTTTGTACATGTAATACTACTGAAAAAAAGTTACAAGAACCTGCTCCATAATCCCTCTATACATAACCATCAATGCCTTTTTACCAAAAGAACTATCATAGTTGTAAGCACTCAAAGATGGCCCAGCCCTGCAAATCATCAGCTACATCATAAGAAAAAATCAAGGAGGCCATAATATATGAAAGTTAACGAGCCTTTCATATCATAAAGACCAAAGGCTGATGCCAGCAGAGATATTGAGGTTATAGCACGATTTAAGGAGCTTCATACCATAGAGCAGAAAGAGCCTTTTTTAAAGAAAAATGTGCATGTTGATAAAGCACTGAAAATGAAAAGTTCCAAATTTCAACGGTTTAGTATTTTCAATGTGTTTAAGTAGAGCTTAATTTTAAACAACTTGAATGGGAATTTTTCAATTATAAAATATTTACAATCTTTAACTGAAAGTTGCATAATCAATCATTCTTATGAAGGAAAACTGCCATTTAATTACACAATATTATTTTCTTTCCTTTCTAATTTTTTTTTCTTTTTTCAGTTTAACTTTTATTTATGTTAAAATATTTAATAAAAAAATCAACAAAACGTCAATTAAAATACATAAGAAAAAATATTCAATCAGTAGAATACCAAACAATTGTTTATCAAAAATAAAAATCAAATACTTAAGATGTTGAAGTCTTCCAGCTTGCCAAACACCACAAAAAATTAAACTTCTACTGAAAATTGAAAAACTAGTTATTTTTTCCATAAGTTCCTTGATTATGTGAACACAACTTGAATACAAAAGTGAATGAATTTGGCATGTCAATTTATTCAGACAGTTTTCGACCAATAATGAACATTAACAAGTAACTGACTTAGGGGGAAGCCAAACCACCGACCATCTGTGCCCATGGCTTATGTTATTCTGATGAAAAATATCTCAAAGAACACATCTGAAAAAAAATAAAATTAAACTCACCTGCGATCTCCCTGTGTCAAGGCCCCAAGAGATTCTAACCTCTTGGCAACAATTGATGCAAAACGGCGTTCTCCACCAAGATTGGTAAAAAGTATCCTGCAGAGAAAATAAGAACAAGCAAATCTAGTCAAACAATAGATAACTAAAACATATGCCTTTGACTTGTCAAGCTGACAGCATTTAATATTTGTATTACTCAAATGAGAAAAGAAAGAGAGCCATCAAAGAATAATCCAACAGATCAATTTATGGAATTATAAGCAAAGGGACTAAATTTCAAAAGTTTGAAGGGTACAGGAATGGAGGCATAATTAATCCGGATTCCATGGCAGTTCATCCTTTACATAGTAAATTTAGATTGCACAGAAAAAACATCACGAAAAAAATGATACCGAGTAAATTTAGATTTACAAATTAAGAGATGAAAGAATTAACATACAATGTGAAAGTCAAAACAAACAAGTTGATACTATCATAGGCTATTTTTCACATTCAACAGAGAAATAAATATTTTCCATTCTTATCCAAGGCAAAATTCCTAGCCCACCTGTATTCAGGTGCAGAAGCTTGATTGGAACGGTGAGTTCTTCCAAACTGTTGAATTGCTCGGTCAGCACTCCAAGGAAGTTCCAATGTTAAATGAACCCTTCTTTTCTGCAGAAATGTGTCACTTAAGAGGCAACAGGACAAGGAGACTAAACCAAATTGTACATACTCTTAAAAGACCACTCTAGTCTACAAATCATGTGCAGTACGGCATGAAAAAAAAGTGAGATTTTTTTACAAGAAATACCTGATTCACTGCTCTTCTATCTGCCTGCAATGATACACCAGCTGATCCAGCCTCAGATATGATGGCAACCAACTTCTTACCATCCATAAAGAGCTGCTTCTCATGCATATTAACCATTTCCATTGTAACTTCCTTTCTAAAAATACGTGGGAGAAATGGCACCTTAGATAACCTTCATCATAAGGCGAACTAAAGCCGAGAAGTAAAGAAATACTAAACTCACGTGTTTCGTGCCTGGTAAGTCACACCTTTCCCGCTAGAAGCCCTTACAAGCATGCCTCGCCTCCCTGTCATTTCCGCAACTTTATCAGGACCTCCTAGCTGCAAACTCATTGAAATACATGGTTAAAAGGTCAAAAATATCAGGGGGGGGAGCATAGATACAATAGTTTTATTGATGACAAATTATCACCAATGAACATATATCACGGAACAAAAGCAGGCAACCAGACTAAAAATAACATGCAAAAGCAACAACTGAGACTACGCCTTGGACATTTCTTTGCAAAGAGAAAGTGTGAGTAGAGAAGAGCACAAAGCTAACAGAAAATGTTCAAAGAATTTTGGAAGTAAAACCGTAATTCATGCAAGAAAGGAGGCTATGCCATGGCTTTGAACTTTCATCTCACATAGTAAATGATGAGCAATGTAAACTAGAATTCTCTAAGGCAAAAGGCAGCCCACAATGATGTAAGATTATGCATAGTATAAGTTGTGTAGGAGTTAAACTCTATTTAATATAGGAGTTAAATTCTATTAGAATTGTTGTATATCTAGTATCTAAAAGATAGAGTAGAAGTCTAACCTAAGTAGGACTCCTAATTAATGTTAAAGTCCTATCCTATATAAGTTGTAAACTTCTCTTGTAATCTTATAATTTTTACTTCGATTCAATAAACAAAAAAGGTTATGTTTTATCTTCATGGTATCAGCCTTATTCGATCTTATCAAATTATTTTCTTTTCTTCTTTTCGATGGTCAATAGTTCCAGTTCGAGTGAACTGCAATCTCCATCCTCGTCATCTGCTACTCCAATGGCAGATTTTTTGGAACCATCTGGTTTGTCTACCATGTGCCATAGGTTTACAGGCACAAACTACATTCAAAGGTCCCAGTCTGTTAAACTCTTTCTTATCGGGTGAGGCAGCCTAGGGTATGTCAATGGAAAGAGCTCCAAACCTGCTGCTACTGATGCTGGTCTAGAAAAGTGGATCCAGGAGGATGGTCGAATCATGTCATGGTTAATAAACACCATGGCTCCTGAGGTTGGTTCCCAATTTCTCCTATACGAGACTGCCAAGGACATTTGGGATGCTGTTCGAGACACTTACTCCAGCACAAATAATAACTCGGAGTTATTTGGGATTGAGAGCACTGCATTTGCCTTAAAACAAGATGGTATGACTGTTACTCAATATTATGCTACTCTAACTAACTTATGGCAGCAAATCGATCTGTACGAAGCACATGAATGGGAGACTCCTAAAGATGCTGGAATCTTCAGGAAAATTACTGAGCAGAGGAGAATTTTTCAGTTTCTGAATGGTTTGCATAGAGATTTTGATCCTATCAAATCTCGCATCCTAAGCCTCACTCCACTTCCTACACTTCGAGAGGTGTTCTGAGAAATTAGAAAGGAAGAAAGCCGACACATGTATATGATCCCTGAAGCTGTTGTGCCTGACAATTCTGCTCTTGTTACACAATCCTCTTCCTCTCCTAAGATTAAGAAAGGGCGAGTAACTTGTAATTACTGCAAAAAGCAAGGCCATTCAAAGAAGAATTGCTGGAAATTGCATGGGAAACCCAGTGACTGGAAACCAACCAATCCTAAGGCTCCTCCAGTCTCCTCCTCATATGAGAATTCGAGACTTGCATCTGGTGGTTTTAATAAACAATAGATGGTTAAGTTACAACAGATGTTTAGTAAGTTTACTGGCAATTGTGAAGGTAATTTGGCCAGTGTAGAATCTGCAGGCATAGAGGAAAATTCCCACTCTACTGCTTTTCTTTCTACTTCAAATAACTCAACTTGGACCACATGACTGGTAACAGGGATTTGTTCCTTGATTTTCATCAATTATCTTCTCAGAACTCTATTAAGATAGCTGATGGTTCTTATTACACAATTAAAGGAAAGGGTTCAGTTGTTCTTACTAAGAACCTAATTGTTAAGGATGTGTTATTTGTGCCTAACCTGAAGTGTAACTTGCTATCTGTCAGTAAACTGTCCAAGGATTTCAACTGTGCTTTGGAATTTACAGATTCTAATTGTATCTTGCAGGCACTGGATAGGAAGAAGAGGATTGGAAGTGCTAGATTGCAGAATGGCTTATATGTCTTCTCTGGTACCAGATTTCCTACACCTTTATCTTCTGCAGCTTGTTTTACTTCTTTAGGACAAGATGATGTTATGTTATGGCATTTTAGGTTAGGCCACCCCAATTTCTTTTATATTTCTAAACTGTTTCCTCAGTTATTTATTAATAAAAAACATTCTTCTTTCAAATGCCATATTTGTCCTCTTGCAAAACAAACTAGGCAGTCTTATTTGCCCTCAACTTACAAACCCTCACATCCTTTTTCTCTTATACACAGTGATGTTTGGGGTCCTCGCGTGAAGAATATCAATGGGAGTAGTAGGTTTGTGACTTTTATTGATGACCATAGTAGACTTACCTGGACATATTTGTTAAAAGAAAAGTCTAAAGTTGCTAGTGTCTTTAAGCAATTTTATTGTATGGTTGAAACTAGGGGTGGGCGAAAATACCCGACCCGAAAACCCGACTACCCGAAACAAAAATACCGGGTAATTCCCGAAAAAAAAATTACCCGACCCAGCAAATTTCCCGGGACACGGGCCGAGAGTTTTCCCTTACCGGGTACCCGACCCGACCCGATAAAATTTAATATATATTTTTTATATTTAAAATTATATTTTTATTTTATGTTTCTTAATATTTCCACTCTAAAATTAAGTTTAAATCTTTATATTTTTTCTATGTTTGTATTATATTCTTTTAAGTTTTAAGTTTAATTTTTTTAAAAATATTTTTGTGTTTAACATATGATTTTTTTAATTTTAAAATAATAAAAAATAAAAAATATGAATCGGGTACACTGTACCCGATTACCCGGGTACCCGAATTTTACGGGTACTCGAATCCCGGGTACCCGAATTTAATGGGCCGGACACGGGCCGTTTAAAGAGGTACCCGGACGAATCGGGTACCCGGTTTTCCGGGTACCCGACAATTCCCACCCCTAGTTGAAACTCAATTTCAAGAAAAAATTCAGATCTTCAAATCTGATAATGGGGGAGAATTTTTCACTAAGTCCTTCGGAGATTTCTTTAAAACCAAGGGCATTGTTCATATCAGTTCTTGTGTCAATACTCCCCAACAGAATGGGATAGCAGAAAGGAAAAATCGACATCTTTTAAAAGTCACTAGAGCCCTAATGTTTTCCCACAATGTCCCTAAGTATTTATGGGGTGAAGCATTATTAACCTCTACCTATCTTGTTAACCGAATGCCTAGTCGAGTATTAGCCTTTCAAACACCTAGGGATGTTTTTCTTTCGTACTTTCCTTTGTTTAAACTTTAAACCAATAACTTCCAATCTTCCTTTGCGTGTCTTTGGTTGCACTGTTTTTGTTCAGAACTTGAGTCCCACTAAATCGAAACTTGATCCCAAGTCTGTCAAATGTGTGTTAGTTGGATATTCTTCGCTAAAGAAGGGCTACAAATGTTACCATGGATCTAACCTTTTTTGAACAGGAACCCTATTTTTTCAATACTAAAATTCAGGGGGGGACTCTTGGTCATGATTTTCAGCCCATTCCTAAACAAGTTTGTGTTATTTCTCCTTCTCATTATGCTCCTTTACTGGAACCTCAAACACCTTCCCAAAACCAGCATACTTCGCCTAATTCTTCACCGAATACACATCATTCTCCTATTACTTCTCCTGCATCTAAACACTTATCTAGATCTCCTTCCGAGCCTCCTAAACAAATGCAGGTTTATTTTCGAAAAAGGAGAAACATCCCTGAAGCTGTTTTGCAATCTGGCACTCGTCAAGAATTGGATTTCAGTCCAACTGCTTGTGAAGAAAGTGAAGGTAATGAATCCGTTAATATTCCCTCTCATCTTCTCGAGTATGATTATGTACCTATTGCTAAAAGGAAAGGGGTAAGACAATATACTAAGTACCCTATCCAGAGATATGCTGCTTATGGGAATTTAATGCCCTCTTTCAAAGCCTTTACAGCATGTTTAGATGAAGCACAGATTCCAAAAAGTTATGAAGAAGCAGTGCAAAATCCTAAGTGGAAAAAGGCTATCGAAGAGGAAGTTGAGGCACTTCAGAAGAATGGAACATGGACAATTACTGAACTTCCCCAAGGTAAAAAACTTGTTGGATGTAAATGGATATTTGCTATTAAATATAACTCTGATGGCGGCATACAAAGACACAAGGCGAGATTGGTTGCCAAAGGGTTTACTCAAACCTATTGGATCGATTTTAAAGAAACCTTTGCTCCTGTTGCTAAGTTGAATTCAGTTCGGATTCTTCTAAGTTTGGCGGTGAATTGCGACCGGAAATTACATTAGTTGGATATCAAGAATGCATTCCTGAATGGCAATCTTGAAGAAGAAGTTTATATGCAAATTCCTCCTGGAGTAAAGGGTGCTGAACAGTTTCAAAAGGTATGTAAGCTTGTTAAATCACTCTATGGACTCAAACAATCCCCTAGAGCCTGGTTTGAAAGATTTACCAAAGTCATAATGAAGAATGGATTCAAACAGTCCTCATCAGATCATACCTTGTTCACTAAGGTAATCTTAATTGTTTATGTGGATGACATAATAGTGACAGGAGATGATGAAGAAGAAGTGGAAAAGCTAAAGAGTCTGTTGAGCAGGGAATTCGAAATTAAAGACCTAGGAAAACTGAGATATTTCTTAGGCATGGAGGTAGCAAGGACCAACAAGGGGTTGATAATTAATCAACGAAAGTATGTTCTAGATCTTCTTAAAGAATCAGGCCTACTGGGTTGCAAACCAGCAGATACACCAATGGATGCAGGGTTGAAGTTCGATAAGTTAAAACCTGGTCCCGAGACTGACAAAGGAATTTACCGAAGGATGGTGGGTAAATTGATCTATCTATCACTCACAAGACCAGACATTGCATTCCTTGTCAATGTTATCAGTCAACATATAACTGATCCGAGGCAAGAGCACATGGAAGCAGCTAAGAGGATTCTGAGATATCTTAAAGGTACACCAGGACATGGCTTATTTTTCAAAAAAGTCATGACAGAATAGTTAAGATCTTTACAGATGCAAGCTGGGCAGGAGAACTCACTAATAGGAGGTCAACTAGTGGTTATTGCTCCTTTGTTTGGGGTAACTTGGTAACTTGGAAAAGCAAGAAGCAGACATGGTCTCTAGAAGCAGTGCCGAGGCAGAATTCAGATCTTTAGCCTTGGGAATATGTGAAGGATTTTGGCTAGTAAAATTACTCACAGAATTGGGTATGACAAAAGATGAAAATTTTGAAGTTTTCTGTGATGTCGACTATTCAAATTGCCAAAAATCATGTTCAACACGACAGGACTAAGCACATTGAGATTGACAGGCACTTCATTGCGAAAAAGCTAGCTAAAGGAACAACTTCACTGAACTACATACCGACAGAAGAACAAGTGGCAGACATTCTCACAAAACCTCTGCCAAAAGCCCTTTTCGACAAGTTCTTATCCAAACTGGGATTATACAACGTATACTCTCCAGTTTGAGGGGGAGTGTAAGATTACGCATAGTATAAGTTGTGTAGGAGTTAAACTCTATTTAATATGGGAGTTAAATTCTATTAGAATTGTTGTATATCTAATATCTAAAAGATAGAGTAGAAGTCTAACCTAAGTAGGACTCCTAATTAATGTTAAAGTCATATCCTATATAAGTTGTAAACTTTTCTTGTAATCTTATGATTTTTACTTCGATTCAATAAACAAAAAAGGTTCTGTTTATCTTCAAATGATACAAAGTATTAGGCATATCTTAAACACCATTGTAGACTTTTGAGAAGAGGACAAGAAATGCAACCAACCTGATCAATAATGTCATCCAAGGGATTGTTTGGAAGATCCAAAGAGCGAATTATATCCAAAATTTTGGACTTGCGCTGCAAAGCTTGTTCATACCTGAGCTAAAGTTTATATGAAATTTGTTAATTCGTCTCTAAAGAAACTGCAAACAACACAATAGCCCTCATCCACACTACTTTGAGAAGATCACAATGAGAATAAAGGAAAACTATTAAGAAGAAAGAAACATCCAAAATACAAAAACCTCTTTAAAAGTTCTTCTATATAGGCACGCCTTGCTTGCATGTATTCATCTGTTTTCTCCTTGCATGAATAGCACGACCACTTTTCAGGGATTAAATCTGTAATAGGTGGAACCAAACAAGCAGGATGCACAAGTTTCCCACAACAGGAACACTGGAGCAATTTCTTCCTCTCCTGGATTAATGATAGCACAACAGATGTGAAGAATTGCAGATGGCCAAACTCCAAAGCATAATCAAGAAAAAAGAAATTACCTCTTCACTACTGCATATCTCACAAATCTGAAACTCGTCATCAGATTCAGTGGACTCAGGCCCAGAATCAGCTGCATTGATGAAACAGGGACTTAGCTATCAAAACACCTAATTAGCAGTTTTTTCGTGAGGTAAAAATATTTAAATATAAATAGTTTGGACAAAATTTGACCAAACGAGTAGAGAAACACTTTCCGATGTAGTCGCCATACAAGTGAAGAAATCAAATTATAGTTTCAAATTATGCTCTAAAGAACATTAAATGATCTGTACTGTGAGAACAACTAGAAGTGAAACAGGAAGGAATAATCAAAAAGAGAGATCTGAATTGCAGGCAAATACATAAAAAACGTGTAAACAGAAATTGATAAATCTTCTTCTTCACTTATTCTTTTCTCCTTCAATCTAGTAGAGGTGTTTTTTATTTACAACATAAGGTCCCTAAATTTCAGATTCAATACCATTCACTTTATGCCGGTTTAGAAAAAACTTACTGTCAGATTCTTCATCGCTTTCACCATCGCTAGCAGGTTCCCATTTTGCAACTTTCCTAACTCTTCCTTTTAGTGAAACACCAGGTGTTGCAGAGTGCCTCTTTCGTTGAAGTTCCTTTACACTTTCATCTCCTAATAGAAGATTAGCAAATAATCAATGATTCAATCAGCAATGAGAGTGAAACAACCAGCCTAGAAACACAGACACGTCATACCTTGCAGAGGTTCGGGCTTTTCAGGTAACGGATAGTTTTCTTCAACAAATTTCAGCAACAATTCTCGGGGTCCCGAAACAAAATCATCAAGTTCAAGACCCTATTTTCAGAGGGGGAGAGGACTACTTTAAAAAAAGCATGAATAAAAACATAGATCATTAGATAGAATCAAACAGAATACATACATATTTTGTCACAGCTTCCTCAGTCCGTGCTTCCCCAGTACTCTGAAGGCCTATAACCACACACTTGTCTTCCTTTAGTGCTTGCTTAGCAAGCCTCACCGTAGCAGGCACCTTAGCTGACATACACATGTGTCTAAAAAAACGCTACAACACCAAATGGGGAACAATTGCAACCATATGAAAGAAAAATAAATGAATAAATATGACAGACAGACACAATTGACAAAGAATACAGAAAATAAGAAAACACTTGGCATGCTCAAATCAAAAACCCAGACAATTCTTATACCTGATGGCTTGACCAATACATTCTCCACAACTGACTGTGGTTAGGCTTATCATTACTATGAAAAGCACTTGCTGACAGTAATTCCACTCGAAGCTCTGCCCAAAGCTCTGCTGCCTTTTTATACATTGCCTTAAGAAAATAATATATAATCAGAAATTAGCAAGACCATCAGTCATTTTTTAGTCTGGGTGGGGAAGACGAGGAAGAATTCGAATGTTGCTCATAAACACCACTAGTCTTTTACCATCAATAATGATGATGTGGCCCTTATGTGCATCTTTACAAAGAAAAAAATTGACATTGGATGTTCAAAACTACATTAAGCAAGTTGAGTCAGGCTCAATAAATTTTTTCCAATAATTTAAAATTGACAGGTACGACGCATTTTTTTTGTTGGTGGGGGGTGACCTAGAAAAGACGTCATGCATAGACTTATATTTATACTAAACATCCAGATGAGAGAGAAAAATAGTAACAGGGTGCTTCAATAAACTTACATACCTCCATTTCAGCTTCTAACGGTGCTTCAATAACCTCAAACTCTGCTCCCTTGTAACTCAGGGTGCGACATACATACATTCCCCTAAAATTTGGAAGAAGATTGCGTATGAAACAAAGAATATATCTAGTAACTATTTAACAGAGATATTCCAACTATTCTTACCTTGCTTTCATGTCCATTGCAACAAGTTCCAAAGCCCCAACGCCTCCTTTCTCTAAAGCAACTGTGAAAATATTCATTTTACAAAAAAGTTCAGCGAAAATTTTCAAACCAGTGGGAGACATCTCAAGTGGGCAGATATAATGTGAAAAATAATCAACCAGGGTTGGAGATAACTAGAGATTTACAATGACCAAGGAATACATATACAAGTATTGATTTGTGATTCAGTTACAGCCTATTATTAAACAATGCCAAAAGCTTATTTCTACATGTAAATATGCTAATTATATTCATAGAAGGTTTTATGGTGTAATAATGACTGTAGATTGCAGCAGGCAATTTTCTTTCTTTTCATAAATAAGTTGAGATAAACTATTTCCAGAAAAAGGTGCATACAATAATCAGTTTAAATGATGCAGAAATAATACAGTCATCAACACAATCATTCAAAAAAGTTTGAAAATTAAAGATAAAAACTAAAAAATTTAAAATTGGCAAGGAATTCAGAAATTGAAGAAAAAAGAATGTGTGACAGTACATATTCAAAATAATACCTGCAAACTCGAAAGAGAAAAAGAAAAGGGACAGATTGGAAATCCAAATCACCATATGCAAAACAAGAACAAAAGGTAAAATACAAGAGATTGGAGTGGGAAAATTTTATCAATAAAGTAGCATAACCAAGCTTGAACAAACAGGCCTCTGTTCATGTTTGTTTATTTTTAAGAATGTTCGTGTTTGATTCGTGTTCGTTTAAAATTCAAAATTGTGTTCGTTTGTTTAATGTTCATGAACATGTTAAACAAGCATGTTTGTGAACGTATAATTGAACATGTCCATGGAAAATAAAAAATCTATTTATGAATAATGAAAAAAAACACTGTAAAAAACATATTTCTTATTTTTTAGATCTAATAATCAAACATAAATATTAATAATTATATTTGAAATAAATAAAATAAACATAAATACTTTTAAGTATGTTTTATAGGAAAAATATAAACTTTAAATAAATGAGCTTATAAATGAACTAACAAACCACCTAATAAACAAGATTATAAACGAGCTAGTTTGTGAACATAAACGAACCGAACACACCACTTTTCAAACTCGTTTGTTTAACTAAACGGACACTATTCATACTTGATTATTTAGTATAACAAACGAACAATAGAGGAAAAGTTCACAAGTAGTTCATAAAATACTTTGTTGGTTTACAGCCCTAAGTATTGGTTGCACTATGATGGTAGAATTGTGGTAAGGCAGCTAGCATTCAACAAAGTTTTTGCTTATTTTGTCTGATTGCAATGTTATATAGGGAATTTATTTAAGTGATTTTCTAGTGCTTAAAATTCGATGTTCAGCAATGTATATGGACTCTTGCCTTTACCCTCATGTACCCGTTGAGAACTTCAATATCACACGGGTGTGACATTGACAGTAAAAACCAGAAACCCCCTCTTCAAGAACCCTAAAAAACACTACCATCCGGTTGCCTCAAAATGCTCACTTTTCCCTCCTGGCTTGCCTCAAAATATTAAGATCAAATTTCTCAATGTATCTACGACACTCAGGCAATCAATTTGCAATTACCAAAGACAAACTAAAATCAATTCAGGTTTTAAAAAGAAAAAAGAATGAATCAATTTACAAGTTCGATGACACTGTAACACAGATATCATCAGGCATTTGCATAGCTAAGATAAAGTCCATAATTTCTCTTGCTTTATAGACATAAGCAATGGCTTTGCAATGCTAAAGCGTATACATCATGTTACTTAATATTGAATAATATCTTTGACAGGTGAAATGGAGTGGAGTTTCCATAGCTGAAAGTATCTGATAAGCTAAGGTTCAATAGTTTAATATTTGGCATGCCCTCAAGGATTAAAATCAACAGATTCACTATATCTACTTCTGATATTTTATTTAAAAAAAAATTATGAAATTTTAGAACTACAGATGAAATATCATGAAAAAAATAGAGAATAAGGGACAAATTATTTCCCAACAGATATCCTATATTTAGTGGGACCGAAAAACAATCACCTTTCCCAGTGACCCAGTCATCATTTACTTCCTTCCTCACCATCACCCTTACTTTTATTCTTTCTGACACACCATATCCTTAATTAATTATACTAATTTTCTTGGTTGTACAACATATATGACTGCAAGATGAAAAGGTATAAAAATGAATAGGGGAAAAAACTGTCACCAGAGGGCATAAAGATTAAACCTAAAAAATTCTGGAATTCAGGGAAACATGTCCCAGCTCCCCAAAGTCCAAGCCTGATCATATACCCCATATTGCGTGGTTCAGATGCACCAGTTGCAGAGCAATAAATCACTCGTGCTTCAGGAAGTCGAGCCTGTAAATTTAGCAAATGGAAAGCAACAGTTAAAGAATTTCCAGGAAGAAAATTACCATTGTTAGAAGCTCATGCATATACACATGGTCCTGCATGCGTACAAGAACACTTTGTCCAGAAGTGGGTATAAGAAAAAGGAAAAGAAGGGGAGTGACTATGGGAGGATGTGATGTATAAGAAATCATATTGGTTAGATAGTATATCATTAAGAATGTTACCCTAAAATGAATGGGTAACAATGCCAACTAAAGACCTAATGCAAGTTTAAGGTCACAACTAACTCTAAACATAATCAAGATAATATACACCACTAAACCACAACCAATCAACCATCACTTCCAACCTCCCACCCCCCAAACATTTACTTAAAAGTTTCTTCTCCTGCCCAATCAAACAGCCCAAAAAATTATTATGTAATCAGGCATAGCTTCAAATATTACCAGTAGCCCACCCATTAGTAGTATTAAACCAATATGCCAAAAGCATCCTCTGTATTTTTCTTTATAGCATTCCCTTCTAATAACATGGAGCATAAAACTTCCGTAGTGGTTGTTTTATAAGAATTTCAATATCAATGGCGGCCTCCAAACATAAGACGATAACAAAGGAAAGAAAGCATTGGTGGAGGGAAGCATGTTAGTTGAAGGATTAAGATATCTAGGATTATTTAATATTTTATGGGTTTGATGGTACTACATTTACATATATTTAGGCTATTTTATTGTGATCAGTATTTTACTTCTTCACAAAACATTAAAATTTTAGGGCTATATGTGATATTTTGTGTTTTAAAAGGATTTCGGGTTAAGTTGAAAACAATTATGTTATTAAAGTTCGATTGTATTTGTTTTTGGATGATGAATATTTGAGACTTTGAGATGGTATTGTATTTTTCTTCATCTAGATCCTTTCTAGTTTCTCCCCTCATTTCTTATATTCTCCTTAACAGCTTCTATCTAACTATATGTCATCACTTTCTCCTTGTTCTATCTTAAAGATCGGATGACATGATGATTTCCATCCAAACTGCCCTGGTTTTTTAATACTCAAAATCAGGCGAACTCCAATCAAGGGAGAACATATACAGAAATATGTAGAGGAATCAAGTTACCTAGATCTTTATTTTATACTTGATGGGCTCAATTGTACTCACTAAATATATTGAGGCTATTCTAGATCACTTGATTGGTTATAGATAGTTTAGTTTCAATTAGCTTTTGGATTGAGCATTGTTAATTTTCTCACTTCTTTTTTTTTATTTTGCTTCTCTCCCAACTTTTCAGCTCTTCTCCCCTCATTTCCTTTATTTTTTATTTTCAATTTCCTTTTACTTGTTCCAAGTAAGAAATGTTCCTCAAGTGCATATTTTAGTAATATATTTTACTAACATGTGAAAGAACCATGATAAAAATATACAATAAATAATGAAAAAGGGGTAGAACCCCCCCACCCCAAAAAAAGAAGGCGAGAACTGAAAAAAGCACCAACCTGAATTTCTAGAACTGCTTCACCTGTGCGAGTTGGCTGACTTCCAGCTTCAGGCACTAAGTTTTTGGCTTTGTGGCACTACACAATGAAGCCATTGACCCTTAGCAATAAAAATAGAAAAATATATTGAAACCACAGAACACTATCGCATGATGTAATTGACAAGAAATTTTTTAAAAGAAACTAATGAAGCAAGAAGGGAAATTTCATAACAGTTTCGAAAAGAAATAGTGTACCTCATCAAATACGATAAGCCCATCAAATCCTGATCCACACCACTGCACAAGCTGCTGCAGACGAGAACGTCCCTTCTCAGAAGACGCAATGAGACTACTATATGTCAAAAAAACAACTCCCTGATTGATCCCAACTGACTTCGAATCAAGCTTTGAATAAGGCAACTTGTTCAAAGCATGGACTGCATAAAGAAACATATATTTACATATATAACATAAATCCAACCCGTACAACATAGCTATTTCTTTTTCTTTTTCTTAACTCAACAACCAAATTTTGAAACACAACATTAATTTAAGTAGACCTTGCGGATAGTCCTTACACAGTACAATTGCGCTTTCCAGATATAAGAATGGCATGTCCTCTCCAAATGATGATTGCATAAACACACTCAATTCATGCAGCCCTAAATTACAAACTATCTAATGCATTTTGACCAAAAGAACTTGCAGCCGGCAAGCAGACAGTCAGAAGAAGGAATACTCATAACTCAATTTATAAAGTTAAAAAAGTAATAGCACGTGTAGACTACAATAATTTCATATAACAATGCTGATATGTTGTGAGAGAAAGAGAGTTAAGCTGAGTCCCCCACCAAGGGTTAAACCTCAGAACTTACCATATACATCTATATCATTGATCTTGAGTAGGAATAGCTATAATTTTTAATTAGTAAACATTTATAGGAGGGGAAAGCAGATAATTTTAGTTTCAAACGGGTTTCACATAATCACCTTTTGTCTAGATACACAATTGTTCTAGATCTTCCCACTAGATAACCCCGCAACATTAAAATAACTTGACCATTGAAAGTGGTGTTTTCATAAATTATATACCCCTTTCCGATAGAGTTTCTAAGATCATGATTACCCAGCATTTTTTTTGTAAGTTTGCAAATCAAATTGATAAATAAGAGGTTATTAGAAGAAAATTTCAGAACAAAATACTGATACACAAAGCATACGCACACAAGCCTAACAATTATCTAAAGGGGGGAGGGGGTTAAGTAATTTTCTAAATTCCAAGGGAAGAAAAATAAGGATAACAGTAAGAAAGCATTTACATCTGTTAAACCCACCCCTTCATTTTGTATTTATGTCATAAGCAGTAGTGCAAAATGAGCACCCAAACTTTTTAAAAGATACATTCAAGAAGAGAGCAACTGTAGCGAGCATTAGCTTCTAATATTTCTAGATTTTAGAGATTTACCTTCAATGGATGCTGCTCCAACATCATCCAAGTCTCTTCTTGCATCGAACTTCAAATCAGAACCAACAGAAATCCATCTGTATAAGATCATCATAGAGAAAACAAGAAAGAAATATGTTAGTGTACGTGAAATAAATTACAATATATCCAGCATACAGTAAAAACTATCATGGAAGCAAGCAAACTGCATGCCTACGCATTCTGCAACCTAAAACTTACAGCGCTTTCCTCCTTGCATGGTGCCAATTCTCCCATATTAACCCTGCAATTGTTCGACCTTTACCAACACCAGCTCCATCTCCAACAAAAAACCCAGCCCTGGCACCACTTGGCAGGTACTGCAGATGTCTCTGTCAACAAGAATATCAAAACTAGGTTACAACAGATGCAACAAATTTACAATTGTTAACCATATTTCTGTCGTAAAAGAGACCTGACAAGCATAGACCAATGTCTCAATCTGCAAGCATGACAAGGCCTTTGAACTTTCCAAATCATCCTTGATTCTTAGATCATATGTGGGCTCAGGTGGCTGCACTGCAGATAAAGAAGATGTCTCCACAACAGGGTCTGGGTGAGGAGGGCCAATAGATAGTTTTGGCGGGCGCTGCCACGTGAAATTCATATGAGTTAACAATTCCAGAGGGTTCAATGAAAAGTCATGAAGAAAATTAAATTAAATGGAAAGATGATAAAAGAAAATTTGTGAAACGTAGTCCTCTAAAATGAAACTTCACTTACGTAGTCAGTAAAAGTTTCTCCTACCGGCCCACCTTCATCTTCTTCTCGCTCCACTTCAATTGCTACCTGAAAAGTTTTAAAATCATATGGAAAATAGAAAGCACGGGAATAAGGCTCGGAGAATTTTCTCATGAGTACAACACATACTGAATGAAGAACCACTAGAAGATTAAACTACTACTGTTTCCTTTTAGTCTGAAGAAATGGGATGGTAAAGAAGGTTGACAAATCCTTACATAAAAGCTGAAGGAAATGGTTTGGGCATGGATGCACCAATCCGAGAATGGAGACTAACTAAAAGCTGGTATCTTGGCACTGAAAAAGACATGGTAATCCACTACGATATCCAATTCGTTCTACATTGTTCCCTTCAATCAGGATAATTTTCGTAAAACATTTCATAGTTCATTTATCTTTCATGAAGGAGCTTTCTTCCTAGGTTAACACCCTTTCTATGATTCTATCAATACTATTTTGTCTTACTAAAAGTAAATGCCCTCAATATGCTTCACCCTATGTTTGGATTGGACTAAAACAAGGGAAAGCAAAGGAAAGTAAGTACCTTTCCCTTTGGATGATTTTTTTTTAAGCAAGGGAAAGTAACTGGAGTTGAATATCCCTTGGTTTCCCTTGAACACTCCATTTTTATATACCCCAATCTTATGGAAGCCAAGAGATGCAAAAGAGTATCAACATCCCCTCTTATCTTCATCGACTCCAAGATACCCTCACTCATCCATGCTACAAGTAGAACGTCAATACCATTATTTCTAGCAGGAATTCCGACGACATGGAACCGCTCATGCTTATGGATTTGCATTAATGCGACAGTTAGAACCTAAAAGAACTATGTATGACAAATTGTTCAAGACCAATGACCTGTATATGGAAAGAATTTTTT
Organism: Hibiscus tridactylites; assembly: GCA_958450335.1. Lineage (NCBI taxonomy): Eukaryota > Viridiplantae > Streptophyta > Magnoliopsida > Malvales > Malvaceae > Hibiscus > Hibiscus tridactylites. The sequence continues at coordinate 5,704,645 of OY288267.1, forward strand.
TTATATTTCAGGCAATGAATTTAACTAGTCACCAAGTATCCTAAGAATATAAGAAGCTGTATTCCTAATGAAAAATAAATAAATTTAATTCTCTAAACTAAAAATTCAACCAATGGAATCGCTCGTAATCAATGGGTGTGTTTCATAAAAACTTCCATAACTTGGTCATGTTTTCACTTTTCATGTGTCAAATTATAAATATAATTAACAGCACTTGTTGCAAAAGTATCAGCATAGTCATTATATTTCAGACCTCGCTAACTTACTTACAACAGCTAGAACATTCCTCTATAACACGGTAAAAGTTGGCATTTTATAACGTATATAAATTGTAAGCACATAACACATAGAGAGGGAAAAAGGAAAGCAGTGTAAAAATCAATTCAGACAACTAAATTACACTAACAAAGACAATTAATACAGTCATAGCAGTGGGAAAAAAAGCAATATTGTAACTAAATTAAAAACGAAGAAATGATCACCTTGCTATACTAAATCTAAAATAATTGTTCTAAACAAAAGTGTGATCATATAGTTCAAAACAGAAAATCAAAGTTCACTTTTTTAAATATTCAAAAGTGCCATTCATTTTGCATTGAAAGCACTTTGAGATTTCTATTTCCACAAGCTAAAATCAAGAAGCAAAAGTAGTAATCAAACTCAACCTAGCTTATATAGTTCAATAAGCAACAGTGAACAGTCGTATCAAAACAATTTTTTGGAACTGTAAACAAAAATAAAATAAAACCTCGTTGACTTCCTCAGGAAGAAGAGGTGGACGGGGCTGCGGAGGCGGAAAGAGTTGTTTCATCTTATTCAAATCGACAGCCAAATCAACTCCACACTGAGGGCAAGAAAACCTAGCCAGCCCATACGGCACGTTGAGGATAGCCTTACAATTAGCGCATGGGAGTTGGATCTTGGTCGGATCGATTCCATGTGCCGGCACCGATGACTGGTTGGGCGGTGGATTGTTAATGCGAGCCCTAGTCATGAGCTCCGGCGGCAACATTTGGGGCAGCTGGCAAGTGGGACAAACGAATTCGGTGACGCCAGGGCCCACGGTGAGGATCATTCGACATCCGGCGCAGCGCACCTGTACACCGGGCGCGGCTGGTCCAGCGGCGGAGGCTGGGGGTGGTGGAGCGAGAGGCGGTGGAGGGATTGAAGGTTGGGGCATGATGAATTGATGATGTGTTGGAGAATTGTTTGATGAAACGATTGAGAGTTTGGGTTTTGAGAGAGAAAATTGAAATTAGGGCGCCAACAGCCAACAACAGCCGAAGAGCCCGGCCACTTTACTCGAAACAACCCGACTAGGGATTGGAGTTTTTGGGAATTTTCTGTTTCAAGTATAATTATTTTTGGATGGATTTCAATTTTAAATGCTTTATTTTAATTTCACTTAAAGAGGCTTGCTTTTGTTTGCCTAACATTGCTTCCAATTTTATTGGGTTACACGTGCCGCCTAGGCGCGTCATACACTTCATTACGTTTACAGTACCGGCCGGCCAGGCATATACGCAGTTCTGAGATTGGGAAAACAACTATAGCTCTACCACGTTTATTATTCTACTTATTTTAATTAATAGTTCGAGATTTAATTCAATTTTGAACTAGTGTTCTAGTGGAAAATTATAATATTTTATTTAATACTTGATTCTAATAGTTTTGTCAATAAAATTGTATATAAAATATTTAAAATATTTAAAAAATAAAAGATATTAAATTCAAACGAGTGACTCCAGCGAAAAAAATGATGATATTTATATTAAAAACTCAGATTTAAACATATGCGTGTATAAAATATAAAAAATTAAAAAACAAAAGTATAAACGAATTTTATGAGAAGATCTTTGTTTTACTTACGAGATTTTGGATATTTTGTTTTAAGTTTCGTTATTATTAATTTTTAATGCATTAATCAACTCCTCCATCCCACTCTTTTCATCCATTTTTCTTTTTCATTATTTTTCCTTTTCTCACCTTTTATTTGTTTGATCTATTTTTTTTCGAATAGTGTTTGTTTGATCTATTAATTATTTTATTTTCTCACATACACCCTTCATACACACACATATGTATATATATATATATATATATATCAAATGAAAAATAGTAAGAATAAATCAAATGAAAACTACATATAGAAATAGAACTAAAATCCCTCGGCAGTCAGTAGGTGGATTTGAAAAAAAGAATCACTTTATATTTCTAGGTTAGAGTTGTTAGTCAATTTTGCCACACCATCGGCAATTTTATTTCTCTTTCGGATAACATATTAAAATTCGGTAACTCAATTCCTATGTCGCATTTTTTATATGCGTATAAGGAGTGAATGAGATTTTGTATCTCATGTCTTCATCAGTTATATCGCCTTCAAACTATCTGACTCGATGATCGCATGTCGAAAACCAATATTCCAAGCACATTCTAGCCCGATAAAGATTCGCCACAACTCGACATCTAAGATAAGACAATTTCCCATAAATTTCGTGAAGCTAAGTAACCATTGTCCCTGTTGATCCCGTAACACACCCCTACATGCAGTCGAACCATCCGAATCACGCATCGCCCCAACAATGTTAATTTTGCACCAGCCAGCTGGGGGAGGTGTCCATACTCCTAGGTCTGCTCGTTCGACATTTGCTCCCATACTTGCCTCTTCAGCCAAGCTGACTGCCGAACAAGAAATATTGGAAGTTATAAAAACACTTGGAATTAATATAAATATTTTGAAATTAAATAATAAACTCACTAGATTTTTGATGTGTTTGTTTACACATTAAAGACAAAATCATCTATTTGCCACTACACTAATTAGAGAAAAACACTTGTTTTTTCTTTTTCTTTTTCTTTATCTTGTTCAAATTAAATATTTCGTGTATTCTTTCAATGGTCGAATGCATGCTCTCGTGTGTTTGGACCGACTGGATTTCTTGTTTTCCAAATTCATATTAAATCATTAAAAATATTTTTATTGGAAAATCATTGTAAAAAAATAAATATAATTAGATTTAAATGTTTTTATTAAAATTTATAGAATCGAGTCGCAGTTCGCTAGCATGGATTCCTTAAATTTTGGTCAGCTGAATTTAATCAATAAAGCCATGGACTATTTGTTGGACAAGCTAACGCTACTAAGCCTTGGGCCTCCATAATTAATTAAATTTGAACGTTATTAACTTCAATTAGACGAAGTGGGCAAACAATATTCCAAGGCAATTTAATAAATAATTAAATTATGAGTAATTATATTATGCACCAGTGATGAAAATAAAAATAAAAAAATTTTATAAGTGTTTTAGTTTTAGGGTTTATGGTTTATGGTTTATGTTTAATGATTTAAAATTTAAGGGTTGTAGTTAGAATTTAGAGTTTAAGGTTAGAATTTAAAACCTAAATCCCTAAAGTCTAACCATAAGCCTTAAATTCCAATTATAACCCCTAAATTCTAACTACAAATCTTAAATCCTAAACTATAGACCCTAAACTGGATCACTAAACCTTGAAATTAAGACAATTTTAGAATTTTTTTGTTTCCAACGCCAATGCATGGATAATTTAACTGCATGATCTAGAGATTGATGACACCAAGATGTATTTTTTGACAAATTTTAATTTTAATCCTAATTCTACTTATAGAGGAAGAGAATGTGATTCTAAGAGAAGAAAGTGAATAATTTTAATAAGTCTATAACACATAATCTAAAGAAATATCAGATGAATCACATGACATAGTGCTTTTAATTAGATTCGGTTGAAACGAGTGAATAGACCATCCGATCTATACTATTATCTCTTTATTATTCAATGAATACTAGATGGGTCACATGTTTCTTGTAATTAAGTTTACCACATTCTGGCCACTTGAATAAAAAGTTCATGATTTTGAGGGGAAAATGCATAATGTCATACCCTAATATTTGATTGAATAGTCATTTTAACTCTTTTTTTGAAGCAATTTAATTTTTAATGTTTTATTTTGAGTTAAAATAGCTCATTTTGCAGATGAAAACTGTTAGTCAACTAACGTTAAATGGCTCGAAATGACGTGACAAACCTACATGTAAGTGCACGATGTGATAGCATTGTCATATAAGCAAATATGATGACTTTACGGAATCACACATCAGTCAAAAATAATTTTATAAAATTGTATAAAATCTAAAATATTTTTTCTTCTGACGTGTCATTCTGTCAAGTCGTTTCAAGTTGTTTAACGTCAGTTGGCTAACAGTTTTCATTCACATATGGGCCATTTTGACCCAAAAATAAAACGTTAAAAGTTAAATTGCTTCAAAAAAAGAATAGGGGCCAACATTCAAACGTTAGAGATTTTTTAGCATTATACCAAAAAATATAAAGTTCGTGACATGTATGATGCTAAATAATTTATATTTTTTCAAGATAATTACGAGTCTAAAATGTTCAAAGCACATAATATCTTATTTAAATGAGATAATTAGGGAAAATTAAGAATTTCAAAACAAAAATAATTAAATCGCCAATTTCTTCTATTTTTTATTAAAAAAACTATCTGAAATCATTTGAAACGTGAATTCATTGCTCGTACCATATGACAGATTTGTTTCTTAAGGATAATTAATATTATTACAATAATATTTTGATATTTTCATACTTACGGTAAAAAAAAACTTTTTGAAAGTCGTTTTTAAAAGGACAATTAGTATTATTGTATGAATGTTTTGGTTTTTTCGTGTTTTATATAATATTAAAAAAAACTTAAAATACTAACAAGTGTTGGGTGCATTGGTAAGGCATATTGCACTCTCAATGAGAGAACGTGAGTTCAAACTTTGGAGACGACGTTATTGGGAAGAAAAACCTCGCACTCAAAAATAGACCGTAAAACGGACATGCATATAACAAAAAAAACTCTTTATCACTTTACTTGCCATTATTCTTTGTATAAATTTTCATAAGTATTTTTATACCAAACATTTTCTTTCATCCACATTATAACATGACATAATTTACAAATAAAATTTATATATTAGTCTAGAATCAGGGATAGACCGGGGGTGCTGGTGGGTGCAACCGCCCGCCCCCCTAAAATTTTGAAAATTATATATGATTTAGAAAATATTTAGAACTTTTTTATGTATTTTTTATTAAAAATCTATTTTCGCCCCCCTAAACTTTTATGAGTTCGCCCCCTAGAAATTTATAGGTTCGCCCCCTAACCTAAAGTTCTGGGTCCGCCCCTGTCTAGAATCAAACTAAAGGTTCATGAATATATTGAAGTTTAATCACTAGAACGACATATATTATATAGTGTACGAAATATATTAATCGACTTGATGTTACAAGTTAATTTCACATCAACTCAATTTAGATTTTTATTTTAAATTATAACAAATATTTTTATCTTTTCATTTAAATAAATGATAAAACTCTTAAAAATTAAACATAAAACTAATAAATTTATATATAAACTTTTTACCTTTAATATATATTTTCGTTCACGACTTCACTTTAAGGTGATAAAATTGAACATGTAAATTGTAATATTTGACAAAACTAAAATAAATGTGTGAAGTAACGAATCAAGCATTGCTTTTGTTTTGGTCTGAGAATATGGGTGACAGTGCCACCTGTACTGGATTCGATCGAAAATTTTAAATACATTTTGTTTTAAATAATAGTTATAATTAATTGTTATTAGTATTGAAATAATTTATTTTTTTACAAGTATAAAAAAGTACAACTATAATTAATAGTTACAAACACTAAACTATATAATTAATTCAACAATTAAGTGAATTAAAACTAAAATTACTAATTAAAGAACTTACGTATGACTTATGTAGACTAAGACTCAAATCTAAGTACTCAATCACGTAGGGCCTTTTGCATTGCAGAAATATATTTGAGGGTAGACACAGTTAAAATTTTGAAATTTTAAAGTGGACACAAACTTTAAATATTATACAACTTTAATAACTAATTCATAAAAAAATAAAAATAAAAATTGAAGATAATGTGTGAATTTTAAAAAGTTTAGGGTGAGCACAGACCAATCTTACATTATACGTGGATATGCTATTGATAGCATTGACATAAATAAATTTATTAATACCAAAACAACTTTAAAAATTAACATTTTAATTCAGCCCGATTAATATTATTGTGGGTATAACATTCAATAGAACATAGAATCAAATAGATTTAATCGTTCAATGTCCATCGGTTTAATAATAGAATAAAACCTAAATAATTTAGACATTATATAACACGACAACAAATTTTAAAATTCTCAAAAATTTATTTTTCATTAATTGTTTATATATTTTATGAGACATTGGATATCATCACAAAAACTTTATTTAATATCTAACAATCTTTTTAAAAAATATAAATACGTGTTATCTTGTAAACGCATTATGACTATTCAAAAATAAAGTAAATAATTATAACTTTTATACCTTTTCTAACTTTTTTGTTTTAAAAAGGCTTAAATATATATTTGGTACCTGAACTATACACTTTCTTCCAAGTTGATACTTAAAGAAAATTTACTCTCAAGTTGGTACATGAAGTAAGCATCTTCTCCTAAGTTGGTACTTAAAGAATTTTTACTCCCAAATTAGTACTTGAACTAGGCATCTTCTCCTAAGTTGATACCAAAACTTATATATTTTATCAATTTGGTCCTAATTTGAAATAATTCAATAAATTTAATCATTTATTTTTAAAACATTATCAATTTACTCTTTGTTCTGCTCTTAAATTGTTTGTTTTCTCCTATAAATGTTATATCACTTTCCGAGTATACAAATTTTAATGGTAACTTGATGTTATTTTATGGTAGAATGCAATTATCTTATTGTTATTTTGATCCGTTAGGCTTGTTTAATTTGAAAGTATCGCAAAAATGACTAAATTGATTGTGTTTTTAAATACAAATGGTTAAATTTATTATATTATTTCGAACTAGGACCAAATTGATAGTGTAACACCCGTTTTATGTTTAAAAAAAAGAAGGAAGGAACTAAAACGAGTTAAGTGTGAAAATAACATGGAGTTGAGAGTGTGGAGTGTTGAACCCACAACCTCTTGGTTGTGTGGTTGGTTACCCAACCAATTGAGCTAAATAGCTCTTGGTTGTAAACCACCCAACATTTCCTTTTATTTTTTTATATTGCGTTAAAATTCTGAGAACATTAATTATAGGAGATCGTTCAGTTACCCCCAAATATCCTTCCCCTTTTTGAAAATTCTTGAAACTCCCTCCCTCACCCGTCTCATCGCTCCGGCCACCGCCAAAAAAACCTCACCGCCGCTCCGTGCACTCCACCACCGCCGTCGGTGTGAGCCCCGTCAGCCCCTGAACCGCTTTCCGTCACCCACGCGCGTCTTCGACCGGTCATTCGCGGCGAAAAACTCGATCTAGAACGTAGGGTTGGTTGCCTTCGTCTCTCCCATTTCCGGTCGATCCCGGCGTCGGCTCGCTTCATCGTGGGCACGGTCGATCTCCTCGCGTCCAGATCTGCAAAACCAGAGTGCGCCGCCTCCGTTTTGCAGTCGTTTCGCCCCTCGTTGGAGAAGCACAACTTTCCGGCGAGATCTTGACATTTGAGGTAAATCCGGTGTATTTTTCCGGCGTTTTCGGTTAAGTCATTTAGTATAAAAAACGGTTGTATGTTAATGATTTGAGAATGTTATTTTTTTTCTTTCAGGTCAAAAGCGACTTTTCCGGTGATCTCCGGCGACTTTTTCTGTTAAGGGTAAGAAACGGGTCCGACCTGACCCAATAACCCTTATTCGACCCAAACCCGACCCGGCCCATAACCCGTCGACCCGACCCGACCGATTTGGCTTGCCGAGTCGACTCAATGAGTCAACTCGCCCGAGTTGACTCAGTGAGTTGATTCACCTGAGTTGACTCAAGCATCTTTAACTCGGTTGATCTTGTCAGTTGACTGCTGATGTCATGCTGATGTCAGTGTTGACTTTGACTACTGACGTTAGCGTTGACTTTTGACCAAAAGTTAAAATTTCTGAAAAGACTCTATTTTATGTTTTTCGACGTCATGAGTCCGATTTTGAAGCATGTTTTGCGAAATTCCAACCCGAAAACCTCCGAATCTGACTTTGAATCCGAGATTACTTATATGTATTTAATTTTGGTTAAGAGCTCTCTGAATAAGGATTGAAATGTGAATCTATGTCGTTAAAGGTATCAAAGTACCCTTGAATTTGAGATGTTGGGGGCCGTCGAATCTTGGGATCGAGTGCGATCGAATGAGGTGTCATGAATCAACTGTTATAGCTCGGAACTAAGGTAATACACTACTACCCCTTGTATGCTTTATGAACATGTTGATATTCGGTTAACGCATGCATGCTTACGATGACGTATACTATAAATCCTGCTTAAATTGAATTAGATTCGAGCAATAAGTATGGATATTAATAAGACCAAATTATCCGAATAAGATTACTAATGGGCTAACAGTATCAGAAGTTCTAATAGTTAAATTCAGTTAATCCGCAACTCAATCAACAACGTGTAAGAATCGAGGCCCAGGATACGGAGTGAGAGATATTAATTATAAAATTACGAAAATGCCCTTGGAGCATAAGTATGACTAAACTACCCATCTAATAAAGGAAATGACCTAAAATCTGCATTTGACCTAATTGTGCAATTTACACTACCCAAGATGTATGTTTTAATGGAAAGACTTCGTCATCATTATGCAATACGTGTGATACAAACTTGGATAATCCCTCAAACTCTGTATAACACATGAATGAGAATTCTCTGGAAATATTGTTGGAATCCTAAGGCGATCCTTATGACAGTAATGCGTGAATTAAATGAGAATGGCCGTAATGACCAAAAAGACGGTAATGCCCTCGAGTACCGAAATGTCTGATTAATTTGAATGACATTATACCCTCAAGTTCTGTAATGAATGAATCGTCTGTAAAGGGTCGGAGAGTTTAGGACGACTTAATCTCGTTTGAGTACGTGAATGATGGAGGTACCAAATGGTAATTCAGAAAGAAATGGTACATTTATCTTAGTCTAAAATAACTGAAATACCCTTCTGAGTTAATCGGTAACTATGTATTTGATGAAATTCTGGATTTGTTAATAAGACTTAAATAGCTAAGGTTCCCTTAAGTGTTGAGAAATACGACACGTGTATGCCCATCGCTCACCATATCGATGTAAGGTAGGAAGATCCGCATAGATTGTATGTTCGATTACTCAAAGTTGAACCGTATAGTAAAGTATGAGGGCGACTGTTCAGACATACAATACAGTCAATGTTAAGTTCTGATGCACGCAAATTACTCACATCTGAACGTTGGTAAGTATTGTCAAGTTGGGTTATGCCGCATTAAACAAATTCTAGAGGTATGATAAATTGTTAGAGCCCCTGAGAATTATAATTTTCGTTCTGATATGATTGTGCCATAGTATAAAATTTGACATGACAGTCAAATAACTAAAAGGCCATGATAGCCTAAATAATCGGAACATCACTGAAAATATCCGATAACTTAAAAGACTTTAATTTAGAAAATTTTGAATGTCCGGTTAGAAAACTAATGAACAAATAGGATACCCGAGTTCTGTGAACCAATTCTTATTCAATGTTGGTATAATTACTAGAATGTCCATGAACGTTGAAATAACCATAATGCCCTTGTGAGCTTAAATGATTAAATCGTTCACTATATATTTGAATTTAAAGAACCTGATGTATGAACTCCTAGAATATCTAATTCGAGCTAAAAGTTCAATGTGTCTTATTCCGTAAATATCAGGTATCTTCGAGAAATAAAATTGTTTTGTCTAGTGTGTTCCACGTGTGCTACATTCTGTTGTGTATATATGTATATGTATATGGGTTATGATTATGTGATGATTGTCTGATATGAAATATGATGCTCCTTGAGTTGAAAATCATGTCTACTTGATAGTGTGAATAATCTGAAAGTATGAATGATTCTGTTTGAGCAGCATGGTTATATCTGTTAGAAAAGTTCTGTGTGTACGATATGATTGAGGTTATATTCATGTCTGTTCTGAACTTATGATATCCAAACTTCTGTATAATGATAATGTTATATGCTTTGTTTTCTGAATTCTGATAATAATGAGAAATGATCTGAACCGTTCTATTTGGGGATACTCTCGGGACATGATTGAAGTGTCTGTCACAGCCCTGATCCAGCTGTTCTGTTAAGCTCCTACGCCCAATGGGCCTAGGGTAAGCTTCTGTTCAGGCTCCTAGACCCGTTCTGTTCAGGCTCTTATACTTACGGGTCTAAGGTAAGCCTTATGTATGCAGTTCATGGGGAATTGCATTCTGGTGCAAGGTTGGAGGGTAGTGAATTTCGGTATGAACTCGAATATTTGCATTTAATCTGTTATGTGTTCATACGATATGAATGATATGTACTTATGCATGTTAATCCGCAAATTATGAAACACACTAGGCTTCTTGATTTAACTTCATCAATCTGCTACCATGTTGATTCTCTGAACAATAAGCTATCTCTTAATGCTCTGTAGCTTAGAAAAAATAAACTTTGTTGTCCTCAAGAATAGTGTTTCACTAAAATAGCGTACCATAAATGGAAATAACTACTGCCTAGAACATCCTAATAATGTCATGCTTCGCCATATATCTGCATGTGCTTATAGCATCTTCTGGTAGTTTTGTATTACTGAGCTTTCACAAGCTCATGTTGTTTTTACCATCTCAAGATAAAAGATCAGACAAGTTGCACCTATCAACGTCGGTATGGGAGTTTCTTCGGCTCGTCAGGGAGTATGGTATCTGTGTAACTAGGGGGCATGTGTGTCGTGTTTGTATTATACAAATGAGTCTGAAACTTATTTCCGCAACTTGTATCATAATTGTTTTATCATTTTGAATGATTTCTGAAATTGTATTTTAAATCAGATATTTGATTTATGATTTTAAAGGTTTAACTATATGTTTAATTGAAATCTTATCGTGGGTCGCTCTAGTGACCCTAATGTGACTTCTTAGGATCTGTACTAACGCATAGGCGGGTCTAGGGGGTTACATTTAGAATGTATAAGTTTTAGGACTAAATATGTTAATAAAAGTAACAAAATAGTGTATGAAATTAAAGTTTGAGTATTAAAATAAGAACAAAAATTCTTTAGATATCAACTTGAAAGAAAGTGTCTAGCTCAAGTACTAACTTAGAAACAAAAATTCTTTAGGTACAAAATCATTTATTCGCTTAGTACTCACATATATATTGTATTTTGAATTAAAAAATAGATTAAATTAAAAACATAAAAGAATATTAATTTTGGCGTGGGTCCTATTAATCATGGAATGTATCACAATCTTACACTTTCAAATTGCTGTTAAGGTGATAAAAAGGGAGAGTTCACACCTACTAGTGGGACTTCGGTAAAGAGATTCATTATCCCCTTAAATTTTAGGGTAAACTACAACGGAAATCACTCAATTATAAGTAAAATTATATATGTGTTATTTAATTATTAAAAATTATATTTAAGTCACTTAATTATGATTAAAGTTATATTTAAGTTACTCAATTATAGGTAAAATTACATTTGGGTACTCAATTGTAAACCCTTAAGTAATTCTAAAAAAGTGTTGGGACAGCGTGTTAATTTTGTTGCATCAGTCATCTTGTTCTTGTCAAGCGTTTGTGAACATGCGCCTCATTTCGTCAAGCATATTCTATTCTTTTGTCACCTTATTTAGATTGTATGTAGGGATATAATTAGAATAAAATCATAAAAAATAAAGAGTTAGGCTCAATTTCACGGTTTTTAAAATTGATGCTTATTAACAAGTAATTTATTAATTTTAAAATTGATAAGACTTTAAAAAATAATTATATAAAAAAGTTATGGCTTAATTTTAATGATTAATCCAACGGTTGATACTACTACCTGTCATTAAATCATCAATGAATGAAAATATTTATTATTTTATTGGGTAAACGTATTGAATAGGTTATTGACTACTACTACAGAGTGATTTTGGTCACTGTAACTTAAATGGGCATAATTTTTTTTTGATATAATTCATGTCTATTTCAATGGTATATGTCTAAAATTTGTGTCTCTCTTTTTTTTTTACAAATTTGATGTTAATAAATCAACAGATTTAGAAACTTATATCGGACACTTAAACCTTCTCAAACTGTTTCTTTTTTAGAACTGAAAAGATTTGTGAAAAAACAATAGATGCCAAGAAGAACAAAAGGCCTTAGACGCGTAGTGAATCTTGAAGTACTATTTCTGCATCACCCAGACCAAATTCACCCACATTAGGATTAATTATTAATGGTTGATCGAGTTTGATAGATTCACCTTTTGAGACAAGAAGTTCTGGTCCTGGGGGAATAATATCAACCACTTGATGTCTATCCAATGCATCTGTTATGGTTATTTCGTATCCTATTTTTCTTTTCATATGATTTTGCTTACTATACCTGTTGTTGTAGCATTATAAACTGTATTGTTACTTTTGTTCCTGTCGAGATAAATATGTCCCCTTCCTCTGTTTTCGTCTACACTTTCAATAATGACGTTTTTAAAATCTGAACATATGTTCTCTTCTTAAGAGTGCAATGTACCTTACTATTGCACACAAAACTTATTAATAAAAGGGATACAAATATTCTTAAACATTAGAAAAACGAGCATACTAGTTACGGTAACCTTTGAAAAAATCATTAATTTTTATAAATGACCATAGAAATTTTAGATGAAAATTACAAAACTATAAATATATACGCACGTGCGTGAACATGAAACGTGTAAGTGACTTGAGTCTTTTGCTATCACTACGACCTATATATATATTTTAAAATAATTCTTCACCAAATAAATCATAACGTAAATATTTTGGTCCGAACCATAATATAATTTAAATCATTATATAAGCAAGCATAATATTAATATATCTATATATATTTCAATTTTCAGTAAGCATCTTGTGTTGTTTCTAAGAAAAGAACTGATTTGATTCTCTTCGCCTCGCGCTACATCGAATCTTTGGGGTTGCTTTCTTTGAGGTAAGGCACCTGTATTTTAGATTCTTGCTTTACCAAATTCTCAACAGCCTCTCTTTATTCTTGTTCTGTTTCCGAATAAATCATATAAATAAAGCAGTTTTACCAAAGAATGAAAGGGGAAGAAGATGAGATGGGTAATTTTCTTGCTAAACAGAAGCGGAAGCAGCTGCAATTTTTGAGATCGTTCAGCAGAAGAGCAACCGATCACTCTCCGACGGTGCAACCCATGGCCGCCGCACCGCCGCAACTTCCTTCTTTCGGAGAGGGAAGCACTGCTCAAATCGATAACAAAGCTTCCCGGCTAAATAGAAAGAAATCTGCAAAGCACAAGTATGGGTTTATACCAGATAATTTCTCAACCCTTGATCAGGTTCCTTCTTTTTTCTTAATCTCTTCTTCTTAATATTTTTTTTACCTTTTTTTAGTAGCATATGAAAAAAATAATTTTTTTATTAATAGACAATTTGATACCGTATTTATATTATGATATTTTTCTATTTATATATAAAAGGTTGATTTTATATCATTTTGTATATTATACCGATTATAAAATCAATCGAATTAAACTTAATAAAAATCTAAAAGCTTTTGAATCTCATATATTAATAATATTATAAATATTCCAATACTATAAAAATGTCAATTGGGTATTTAGAATTTAAAATTTAAGGTCTGTAAACCCACTTTTTAGTCGTTAGGATTAAAAGAGTGGGAATCCAAAGAGAACAGGAGTGAAGTGAAAAACAAATAAGAAGATATAAAATTATTTGCGTCAAAGCTTTTATTAATTGATTATCATATTTTTTAATTAATAATATAAAGGTTGAGGCTAGATGATAAATCGTTTAAAACTATATTATCATTTAAAATTTTTATTCACCTAATGATTTAATTTTTTTTGGTATTTGAAATTTTAAGTAATTCGTCAAAACATATTTTATAGTTTAGATTTAATATTTAAATTTTCAACTCTTATTTTTGAATTTGATAATTTTTTTCAATTTAGTCATTGAATTTTTTTTCTAATCTTCATAATTTATTTAAATTTTAGATTTTTTTAATTATGTTGACGACGTGATATTTTAAAATTATTTTATATTGTTACTTAAAAGTTTTAAAAAGTTTCATTTTTAATTGATGACGTTGTACAAATCATAAAGAATAAAAGAAACTAAGTTCATAAATTATTTTTGAGAAAATATTAGGTTTATCACACTATTTATAGTTTTTATTTACTAAAAATTAGCCAATTAATTCTATTTTTTATTACTAATTAATTTACAATTAACTTTTGTATAACCACTCAATCTATATTTATATGACATAAAAATAAAATTTTATCTTTAGAAAAAATAATATGAAAATAAATTGAACTGACCATAAATAATGTAGTAGGTCAAGATTATATAATAATTATCCAGAGTCAACAATAGCCGTCAATCTCGGTCTTCGTCACAAAAAATAATACTCCTTGTCTTCTAGTATTGGCTCATTTATTGAGGTAAGAGTTAACCATTAAAAAGATGTTCAATTTATACTTTCTCTTTTCAATTTGATGTCAGTAATGCTTAATATTTCATTTTGTAATATGAATCAGAATTTTTTATTAATAATTATTAAAAAAATATTATCATTCAACTATAAGATGACACATGGCCTAATTTTTTTTAAAAAAAATATGAATTTCTTAAAAAAATTCCAAAGTCTCCATTTCGCTCAATCAAACACTCAAATTGTATTTTCCTCACCGTCTGACGTCTTCAACACATCAGTAGTTCACCATCAAAGCGTCGTATACATCACCGTTCGACATCCTCTAATGTCTAGTTATGATCAGAAGCCCAATTAGTCTTCTTTTTTTTCTTTCAAAATTGTTGGATATTCGTCGACAGAAAAATCGACGATTCATTCGTCGATTTTTGATGACGAGATGATGGGATTTTCAATTGTGGGGTCCAACAAAGACAAAGGTGGCTAGTGGTGGTTGAATCGGTGGTGAGAGCCGGAAGGGAGGTATTTAGGGTTTGAGTTTTTAGATTTTTTAAAAATAAATAAGATATAAAATTATTTGCGTCAAAGCTTTTATTAATTGATTATCATGATTTTTTAATTAATAATATAAAGGTTGAGGCTAGATGATAAATCGTTTAAAACTATATTATCATTTAAAAAATTTATTCACCTAATCAGTTTTTTTTTGTATTTGAAAATTTAAGTAATTCATCAAAACATGCAATATAAATTGCTTTGTGGATTGGCTTATCACATCATTTATAGCTTTTATTTATTAAAAAATAGTCAATTAATTTTTTTTTCTATGTTATTAATTTATTTACAATTAATTTTTATTTAACCACTTACTTCATATTTATATGACATAAAAAATTAAAATTTTATCTTTAAAAACTAATGACACTAAAATAAATTTGACGTGACCATAAATAACTTAATAGTTCAAAATTATATAATAGTTTTGCAAAGTCAACAATAGCCGTCAGTCTCGGTCTTCGTCACAAAAAATAATACTCCTTGTCTTTTAGTACTGGCTCATTTATTGAGGTAAGAGTTAACCATTAAAAAGATGGTCGATTTATACTTTTTCTTTTTGATTTGATGTCTAACATTTATTTCGGGTCACACTAATATCTAACATTTTATTTTGTAATATAAATTAAGTTTATTTTGTTAATAATTATTAAAAAATACCGTCATTCAACTATAAGATTACACATGGTCTAGTTTTTTTATTTATTTAATTTTTGAATTTTTAAAAAAAATATGAATTTCTTAGAAAAAACTCAAATTCTTAATTTCATTCAATCAAACACTTAAATCGCATTTCCCTTACCGTCTGACGTCTCTAACACGTCAGTAGTTCACCGTTTACCATTCAAGCGTTGCATACCTCACCGTTCGACATCCTCTAATGTTTAGTTGTCGATCAGAAGTCCAATTAGTCTTATTTTTTTAAAATTGTTGGATATTCGTGGACAGAACAATCAACGGTTCATTCCTCGATTTTCGATGACGAGATGATGAAATTTTCAGTCATGGGCTTCAACGAAGACAATGATAGCCGATGGTGGTTGAATCGGGGTGGGAGGGAAGGAATTTAAATAAAGAATTTGAGTTTTTTTATATAAAATTAAAAATAATCTACGTGTCGTATTTTAATTGAATGTCAATTTTTTTAACACGAAAAAATTGATTTGAATTACCAAATCAAACGTTGGCCTAAACGATAGGCACCTTTCTAACGGTTAAACGTTAAGTAAAGTTCGTCATCTCTGCTTCTTTCAACGCTACCACTGCTAAGAAATTACCAAGTCTACTCCCACTAGCTGACTAGCATATAATATCGTTGTCTGTCTTCTCACTTGTCGCGCGTCACCACTCCTTTGTGTATTACGCACCGAATTTCCAAGTCAACCATACCTTCAACTTCACTAATATTGTTCTCATTGCATTTTTGAAAAATCTCATTAAATATTTATATTTATTAGTAACAATATGTATGATATAGACATGCTAGTTCAATTATAAATTCAATATGATTTTTTAATTTAATCTTTTAAAAAAGTTGAAATAATCTACAACGATAGATAATCAGATGATAAAATTATTAATTATATAATAATAACAATAAATAAATAAGTTATTAAACGAACCTTAAACAAATATAAACAAACTTCGGATTATTATAAATAAATTTGTTCATAGACATAAATAAATTGGACATACTTTGTTCGTGTTCGGTTCATTTAATAAATAAGTATGTAAATCTTATTCATATGTGTTTGGCATATGAATGTAAACAAACAGAAACTAAACTGCTCATGAATTGTCAGATTAGATTCAATATGATCAGCGTATTTGATCTTGATATTTCTTAAGTTCTGAATGAGCTCCTTTTCTACTGCAGGTTACAAAAGCTTTAAGAGAAGCTGGTTTAGAGTCATCTAATCTCATTCTCGGAATCGATTTCACCAAAAGCAATGAATGGACTGGTTAGTTTCCGCCAATCTAATGAACCGTTCTACGATCCATGTTTATATGCAGACTTTCTTCTTTTTCCGTTTGAATTGGTATCTTGGAAGCCGATACATCCATGTTTCTGTTGAAGGCAAAGTATCATTCAACAACCGGAGTCTGCATGCAATTGGTGATGCGCCAAATCCATATGAGAAAGCCATCATGATAATCGGAAAGACCCTGGCTCCTTTCGATGAAGACAACTTGATACCTTGTTTTGGCTTTGGTGACGGTACGAATTCTGCTCCGGTGGTTAATCTTTCCTCTACCTTTTATCTGTTGATCTAATCGAGTTACTTGTTCAAGTGCCGCAGCTACCACACATGATACAGAGGTGTTTAGCTTCCACAGCGATCGTTCATCTTGTCACGGGTTTGAGGAAGTCTTAGATTGTTACAGAAAGATTGTTCCAAACTTGAGACTAGCTGGTAATGGGCATCTATGCTCTGGTCTCGACAAATTTTACATGTCTGTTTCGACATTATATCATGAATACTTCATTTTACCAAACCGTAATGTGTCGAGTATGCATGTTGTGCCGTAGGACCAACGTCTTATGCGCCGGTAATCGATGTTGCTGTTGACATTGTGGAAAACAGTGGTGGCCAATTCCATGTGTTAGTTATCATTGCAGATGGCCAGGTCCTATATCTCATGCCTGCATTTTCTCCTTCTATGAGTATTTTTGCCTTTATTTTTCATTCATTCACTCACTCAATGCATCTCCGAATTTGGTCTCCTTTCGCGTCGACGATGAAGGTCACACGAAGTATTAATACAAGTGACAGAGAGCTGAGTCCACAAGAAGAGAACACAATCGGTGCTATTGTGAATGCAAGGTAGGATCTTATCCCCTATCGATTTGTTCTTATTAAGTTAGGCTTCAATTATGAATTTCGAATACGAACAAACCGTGCAATCTTTTATCCCTGCAAATGTCAGACCGTAACGAATACGAACAATTAAGACGTATATTGTCAATAAGTATGCTTGTTGAAGAAGGCATATATTCAATTGTGTTAAACCAGAGGATTTTACTTTTACTTTTGTTTTCATTCACATTCCAGCTTATACCCACTGTCGATTGTTTTGGTTGGTGTTGGTGATGGACCTTGGGACGATATGAAGAAATTCGACGATAAGATTCCGGCGCGTGACTTCGACAACTTCCAGGTTTCGATTGTGCTAGAAGCAAAACTTGTCTGATAATTGCATCAAACTAATTAACCGGAATCGGATGACACATAAGTTGGTTCTTATCTCTGATATTTATGTGCAGTTTGTTAACTTCACTGGGATTATGACAAAGAATACAAGTCAAGAAGAGAAGGAAACTGCCTTTGCTCTTGCTGCTCTCATGGAGATCCCTTTACAGTACAAAGCATGCATGGAACTTGGCATTCTTGGGTGAGTTAATCTTCGCTACTTCTCATGTATAACTTGTAATCACTCGTTAATTATTTTACGAATTTGCATCGAACAAATCAAGACAACCAACCGGAAAAGCCAAGAAAGTAGTTCCACGGCCTCCTCCGGTTTCCTTCCGTAGACCCGCTCCGCCCAAGCGCATACCAAGCAATGTCTCGGCATCACCTGCAGTTGCATCAGATGATCAGGTACGTTTGTATGTATGTTTGCTTGTATGATCAAATGAAACATTGCATGCATGCACAAAGGTGTAAATGAACAGAGTGTTGGATGAACTGTTCGTGAACCGTTCGTATAACGTTCTTTTATTAAGCTAAACAAATGAGCATGAACATTTTTATATTCCTTTAATAAACGAACGAACACGAACGAATGTGTGTTCGGTTCGTTTATGTTCACGAACAAGCTCATTTATTAAATCATTTATATGCTCGTTTATAAGCTTATTTAATATGTTCCCCTTTTCCTTTAATTTTTTTATATTTTAAATAGTAGTGAAGGTAAGGATTAAATTGAACACATGATGAACTTCAGAGTTCAAACCGTGAAGCCTAAGGAGCTTAAGGACTAATGGCATAATTTCACCATTTTTTTGGCTCGCAAATAAAAGGGTAAAAAGAGTGTTCGCAAATGCTAACCGAACATGTTCATGAACATGTTTGATAACGCTGAACAAACGATCACGAATATATTTGCGAATGTTGAACAAACGAACACTAACACCTTTAAAAATAAATAAACAAACACGAACGCAATATTAAAAATTTAAATAAAAACAAATCAAACATAATCACCTTTAAAAAAATAAACAAACGAACGTAAACACAACCTTATTTAAGCTCAGTTCATCTACACTCTATGCATGCATGCTTTCCTTATTGTTATGGAAATGTATACATTATTATCATGAATGAATCCTTTTTTAATATATATTTACTAATATTGTTTGCAATTGCAATGTAAATGCAGGCTGCATGCCCAATATGCCTTACGAATACAAAGGACTTGGCCTTTAACTGTGGGCACACGGTGAGTAATTCATTTTCCCCATTCTTATCCTTTATATTCTTCCAATAAATAAAATTTTACCTTTTTAAAAAAATGAAACAGTTAAAATAAAAAAAAATTGTTTATGATGGCAGACTTGCAGGGAATGTGGGCACAGAGTGTCAAATTGTCCAATCTGCCGCCAAAGGATTACTAATCGTCTTAGGCTGTTCACTTAATCTCCATATTACACTCTTCCTAGGGTTGATTTCACATTCAAATCTGCCATTAATTAACATTTAAATTAAATGTGTACTTGTTGAGTTTGGATTTGAATCTTTGCATTGAGTTTGCCCTCGTCTAATTTCAGAAGTTGATTTGTACAAATTATTAACACAAACGTATATATAATATATGTATACAGAGGCAGAGTCAGAATTTAGAATTGAGGGCAAAAACATAAATATTTAAAAGTAAGGTAAATTTAAAAATAAACTTATTTTTAAAAAGAATTATATAGAAGGAGAAATATAAAAAAAAAATTCTTTGTGAATGGGAGGGGCAATTATGTATATTAGCAGTTTGCTTTAAATAATTATTATAGTAATTACTTTGGTTTCTTCTGAAAACTCTTAGGAGGGGGCGTTTGGTTCGTGGAAAAGATCATTACTTGGGGGAATGATCTTTTTCGGAATCATATACCCACGTTTGGTTGGAGAGCATTCCCTCCAAGGGGTAATTTTACATTCCCAACAGTAGCAGTTTTTCATTAAAGGGTGGGAATGTGATTCCCTTGGATTTCTTAGGTATTTGTCAATTTCCTTCCCTTTGGACCATATTACCCCTATGTTAATAGATTTTGTTCATATAAATCCTTTTGTAAAATTTAATTAGTTGATTAAATATGTGTGGTGTAAATTAATTAAATATTTTTATTTAATATTAATTTAATGTTTAAATGGTGTTACAAATATTTAATGTATTTTTATTAATATTATATTTATGATGTTTATAAGTTATATGTTGCGATAGCAAATTGCTTAAAAATTAATAAGTTTAGAGTTGATGTTTTTAATTTTATTTTTATGTTTATGACCTTGTAAAATATTTTAGTAGGTTACACTTATTATATAAATTCTTATCAGTATTATACAACTTTTAGATTTATTTTATTATTTACTTTAATTTGCTTGACATGTCACAAGTAATAAAAAAATAAAAATTTTGAACATATTAAATTTCTAGCATTTAAAAATTTACAAAATATTTTAATAGAGGATAACTAGAGTAAGTAAATATAAAATATTTTTTTTAATAGTCTAAAGGTGATTACAAGGTAGTATATACAAAGTGATTGAACTCAGGTCTTCTAGGAAGAACTTCATCAATTTTTCCACTGAGACCACTTGTTGGGTTCTTTTAAAAAATAGTTAATATAATAATTATATTAAATATGATAAATATATAATTTTTACAAATTTTAGATAGTGTAACAAGAATAATTCTATTAATTTTTTGCATGTATTTTTAAGTTAATATTGAAAGTTTAACCTGTTAAAAAGAAAATATAACATATGGACAATTTAGTAAATTTTATTTCCAGATAACCTTATATACCTCTAGCCAAATACAGTAATCTTACATTCCTACACAATAAATCAAACAAAGTAATGTCACATTCCCAGTAATGTGAATTTAATTTATATTTATTTTGGAGAGTTGAGTTGAGTTAATCATTCAATTTAATGGTCACAATGATCTATTATATTTGAAATCGTTAATATTATTATAAGTTTAAGTTATTCTTTTATTACATTGAATATATATTTTTAATTGAAATCCGCTTAATTTATTGAATGAGAATATATCTATAATTACAATGAAAGTTCACAACGTAGTATGTAAAAATATTTAATCCAAATACAGTAAACAAAACTAGCGTCCCGAGATCATAACATGACCGTACAAGGAAAAGGTAAAAACTCAAAGACTCTAAACAAAAGATTGATACAAACTTCACCAAAGATCGAGGATAAAAAGTAAAACCATCAACAAACAACATAAAAATGCATATTACAATGAGCCACGTTGACAACACAGTCATTACTTACAACTCAAGTGTTATAATAAGACATGTTGACAACACGATCATTACTACAATTCAATCCTCGAGAAAAATCAATCAGGTCTGTATCAATATTGTTACAACTTTTGATTTCAAATGTATTCGAGTGTACAAATCTTCTAATTTATTTTTGTTATGGTTTTAATGAAGTTTATGAATAGTATAAGAAATATACCAATCGATTTGTGAGATAAATTTGAACATTGTATTTATGCTGAATATTTTATTTCTGAAACGCAATACTATTAAAATAAATATAGGTATAGTATTCCTATAGTTAGAAGTACTCATTGAATCCAATTAACTTTTGTTTGGATCCGATTGGAGAAAAAGTAAAGAAGAGTCATGCTTTCAATCACTTTATTCTCTGTTCAACATTGCGCAAGACGATTGCTAAAAGGGAAAAAAATAATATTCAATAATAATAAAAGGGTTCTTTCGGCAAAGCAAGCTACGTACGTAGATTCAAACTCTTATGTGATTTGATCATTCTCCAAAGTAAATAAATATAAGGTAAAATGCTGCAATGATTATTTATATTTAGGGTTTTACACTTTTTATCATTAATTTTTAAATTTGACCGTTTATTTACGTTTTTGATATGTAAACTTCTGATCACTTGAATGTTAGTTTCTGTTAGACTGTTACCCACATGCACATTAATGGTCACTTGAACGTTTTCGGTTCGTACTTGACTCGAAAATTTAACACATCCATCTAAATCCAATCTGACCCGATATTTTATGACGTTTCATCTGACTTTAACCTGAACCTAAATTTTAGATTAAAATCCCAAACCCAACCTGATCCAACCTGACATAAATAAAAAATTATTTTTTATTATTTTTTGATAAAATAGGGAGCTAGTTAAATATATATATATAAATAGAGAGGGAGCATTATAATAATTATTTTATTTTTATTAGACAAAATAGTGAGATAATTAATATATATACATATATATATAAATAAAGAGAGGGGCATTGTAGCAATTATACCAAAATATTTAGAATAAAATTAAACTATTATTTCTAGTTAGGTCGATTAGGGTATTTTCACCTTAAACCAAAACCCAACCCGACCCCATCCTAAAAAAAAATTAGACTCGAACCTGACCCAAGCCCGAATTTTTAAAAAAAAACTCAACCATATAAGACTGAGTCGGGTCGGAACCCATTGAGTATGTGTCAAATGACCCTCCCCAATTATACGACACTAAACACTTGTCTTGACTGTTATTTAACAGTCGATATGAAAATTCATTCTAATCAAAATTAAAATGTTGAAAACTAGAGTGATTGAAGAAAGAATAAAAAATCAAAATAATTATTCGATCGAATATAAGGTTAAACGATATTGATTCCTACACCTACACAAACTCAGCCTCATGTCATGTTCGTAGACAGAAATAGACGCAAGACTTTATGTTAGAGGTAGTGAACCTATAAAATTTTAGAAAACAATAGTAAATTTTTAATAAAAAATACATGAAAAAAAATCCTAAATCATATATAAATTTTAAATTTCAGGAGGCCAACCGCCCCAGTCTCCTCGGTCCATCCCTGCTCGTAGGATAAGGTGTAAACACTGCAAAAGCCATGCATGTAAAGGCATGGCATCCATCCACTTACTGATAACAAGAAACTTATTGCTGAATATACTGGTTTATGCGGTGATCAACTGCATATATTATATATCTGAAAAGGTCAGATACTATATATATATATATATATATATATATATACCTTACTTCAGCTCTTCTTCTACTCTACACTTGCTTATTGTTAATTCTGCGTTTTCATATTCAGTTGGAGGACACGAAAACGATTAATTTTAATTAATATTATGATCAATTACGGAACTAGAGTTGGAGGATGGGAGTAAAATATAAATATTATAAAGTAGGATTAAATTTTAATTAATTTATTTTAAAAAATTTATATAAATCAAATGTAACAGAAATTTTGGTGGGTGAGGAACCCTCCCAATACAAGCATAAGTCCGTCTCTTATTATGATTAATGGAAGATTTATAATCTTCTAATGTATTTATGTTTTATGATTTTAAAATAATTAATAATCTATAAGACAGAGATGCCTATTGCCTAGCAAATGTTTAGTAGTATTAAATAAAAGCCCTTCTATATTAGAACTTTGTAAAATTTGATAAGGTTTAGTCTACTAATAAATTTGATACTGGTTGTTAATTAAATAAAAAAAGCTCTCTTTAAGAGGAAAAATTATTAGATGGGTCTGACTCACCATGTCATTTATGGTCTCATCCAATAAAAAATATTTATCTCATTTTTTTCAAGTTAAATCTTTACATCTTTCCTACATGTAACTAAGGAGTGAGTACTGAAGTTGCACTGAAACATATTAATATTATTGGATAGACCATGAATGACGTAGTGAGCCAAGTTCATTTAATAATTTCTTCCCCAAAAGACCTAGTTTAAATCCAAATAGCAGGGTCTGATGCAGTGGTGGACGGCAATGGGATGAACGAGATCCATGTCCCATAATTTTAAATTTTCAATATTTAATCCTTCAAAATTTTAAGAATTTTAATTTAGTTTCTTAAAAATCAAAATATTTTTAATATGATTTAAATTTTTGAATATTTGCAATTAAGTATCCTCCTAAAGTATTTAAAAGTTCTCATTAAGTATTAAATTTTAAAAAATTAGTTAGACTTCAAATTTGTTAAAAGTTTTAAATTAAATCATTCAAAAAAAATAATTTAAATGTCCATATTTTTTTGAAAAAGTAAATAAACTCTCATAAAATTCCGTTACTAAGATACTGCTCCGATAGTGTTTCAAGAGAAACCCCGTTAAAACCCAAACGGGACGGTTTGGCTAACACATGTTGCACCGAGGGGACGAGTAGGAGTGAAAGCAGTAATGATTAAAGGGGTTTGGATATCTTTACCAGAATGAAAAAATGATATTTTAAGTAAAGTGCACCAAAACATTGAACACCAAAAAAACACAGTAAATTAAAAATGATAACGGTTTTGGCACCGTCAGAAATCGCAATATTCGTAATTATTATGTTCGTAATAATATTTATTTTTTGATAAATATATGACAGTAATATTATTACACAATGACTGCAATAGCATTTGTTGTGTTCGCAATCGTAATAAACACATTACGACTGAAAAAACGATCGCAATCGTAATTTAAATTCTGAGCAGAAGAATAATAAAACAAGCAAGCATATGCTTAAAAGAAAAAAGCAGAGTGACAGTGATCCAAGTAGATTTGTTCATCTAGTGGGTCCTTCCTTTAACTCATCACTACCTGTTGAATGCCAAAAGTGGTCTTTCCTCCTTTAACTTGGACGATATCAAGCTTCCTTTTATTTAACAAAATATACAATCTACACAGGTGCGTTAACTACAAATTTCACATTCCATGTGGTTTATTCCTGCTCAAGTTTTTATTCGATTCGATTTATTTTAGAGAACGTTGATTTGAATGTGTTCGAACATAATTAGTTTGATTTAGATATTTAAGGAGATTATAGATAATTTTTATATTACATCGAAATATTCATGTATATGTTTTTATTATCAATTTAATTAAGCATTTTAATTTGTAATAAACTTGATTTCACTTCATAAAGGGACATTTTTTCCCTACAATTTTAAGCATCTGGGGTTCCTTTTGCTTGGAAGATCTTTTCAAAAAATTTGGACATTTTAGGTTTTTTGGAGCTAATATTTCATTCTTTTATGAATGCTACATCTCTAAGACGGAAATTTGGACTTTGTTCTTCCTTTGGACTGCTTTGGAAATAATTTATGGAGTTTAGTGCTTCAAAACCCTTTCCCTTTTCAGTCACAAAACAACCTATCATTTTTATGGGGTATGATTATTATTATTTTGAAAGTTAAGGTGATTACAAGTAGGTATTTGTTCTGAATATACTCTCAATCATTTGACAACGCATGTCATGCTCAATCACCCTGATGTAGTTGTTGGTGCTCGAACTCGTGGCCTCTAAGAACAACAACCGTTCCCTTAATCACTGAGACAAGTTGGTTTGTGTGGGGTATGATTATTATTAATTGTTATAATTAAATAAATTTAAATATAGGTTTTAGTATCCATGGACCACCGGATTCATTAGGAAATGAATAGAAAGCATATATAGTTTATTTGAAGAAAAAAAAAAGAAAAAGGTGCCCTAATAATCCAAGGCTTAGAATGTACGTAGAAGCATAGGAGGGGCACATGGTATACGCCACCGTCGAGGAAAAGCATAACATCACAATCTTAATTAATATGCCCTAAATCCTTAAAGTGCGATTCCATGCATTCTTTAAGCCACCAAAGATTTATTTTATATTATTATTATTATTAAAATATTAAAAAACTATAACGTGATTACAAAATTAATTTTGTGATTTGAGTTAAATTAATCTCAACTATTCATCACTTTATTTTCAAAATTAAAATAATAACATTAGACTCATCATAAATACATATAACAATTTAATAAATTTAACTCGTACACTTAAACTGTTTAATTATACATAACTCTTGATATGTTGAAATTGACAAAGTTTATGTCACTAGATACATGTACATTCATCTATCATTAAATAGCTCGATTAAGTACATAATTAGATACATAAATACATAGATACAAATGCAAGCTTAAATTTTAAGCTTAAAATTGAACTTATTTTATGTACTCATGTATATTATATAATGTATGATTTTATCCATAACTTGTACTCCACATTAACAAAATGAACATATATAATTACTGGTATCTTGTTTTATTATTATTATTATTATTATTATTATTATTATGGTTGCTTACTTTCCCAACAAAGATTTGCTAAACCATACATCATTAAAAACGCCATCAATAAAAACAAGATGCATAGTGGGTCACGTCTTGTCTTCTTGCATGTTTAATACAAATAACATCACATGTTGATAAAACCAAATTTAATAAGCCTTTAAAAAAGAATATTAAATTATTTGAACAAAAAAACAAAGCATATTAAATTGATGTAAGAATTTAGGGTTTTAATGAGTTGTCAATTGCTTTAATAATTACGTATAAGAAGGTGCATACACTAATTAAATATCTTCTGTATCACTGTATGTATCATGTATGTACATACGTACAATATAGGGCAATCATATTCTTTGAGTATTTAGAATAATGAATGACATGCCAAGAGTACACGGAACTAATTATACAATAATTCTAAAAACTTTATTTAGAAGACAAAAACTCAGAATTTTAAAGAACTATTCTTAAAATACCCATTAAAAGAAAGTAGTATAATAACAACAACAGGACCTACAGGCATAGGGCATAGGGCATAGGGCATAGGGTTTTAGTATTGCGTGTAGGAAGATGTGGATGGCTTAGTGGCCCACACTACCTTTTTAGAGAGGAGCCCTGTTTTTTGTTAGTTTGTGAGCAGACAAAAGCAGAAGCTTCTTATCCAATGTGAATCTACCCTATTTAATTATGTAATAATTTCATTTTCTTAAATCACTCGAACTGGCAGCTGTAATGGCAAAAGTATGTAACATAAGGGAATAATATCTAATGTCCAATTGTTTAGCCTTATTCATTGTATTTTTTTTAGCAGCGGCATCTGTATATATAAAGCTCAAGATCGATGATGCTACTTGAATAGTGCATATGTTTTTAATCCTAAGAAAATCTTTCTGGTTTTCCCTTCTTTTTTGTTTGCTTTCTTTTATCTGAGAACAGAACTGCCATGGCTCCCATGACTCTCCCGCCTGGTTTCAGGTTTCACCCGACGGACGAAGAGCTTGTCGCTTACTATCTCGATAGGAAAATCAGCGGCCGGTCCATCGAGCTCGAGATTATTCCAGAGGTCGATCTCTACAAGTGTGAGCCTTGGGATTTACCAGGTATAAATTATATAATCATTTCATTCCTTCATTGATGATTAGCTTGTCGCTTCGGTGTTCATTGTGGGATTTGAACCAACAGATAAGTCGTTTTTGCCGAGCAAAGACATGGAGTGGTACTTCTACAGCCCGAGGGACAGGAAATACCCGAACGGGTCGAGAACCAACAGGGCAACGCGCGGCGGATACTGGAAAGCCACGGGGAAGGATAGGGCGGTGCAGACGTCGGGGTCTCAGAAGAGGGCGGCGGTTGGTATGAAGAAGACTTTGGTTTATTACAGAGGTAGGGCTCCCCACGGCATCAGAACTAATTGGATCATGCATGAGTATCGCTTACTCCACTCCGCTTCTCCTACTGCTCCATCCAGTTTAAAGGTACACATCTCATTGCATTTATTACTTTTTCGTGTGATTTTGTAGCATTTATATATATATATATATATATATATATATATATATATATATATATATATATATATATATATATATATATATATATATATATATAAAAGTTTCATGTAGGCATCCAAACAATGAACCTCTTTGCATAATATTAGTCTTGGTATTGTTTGTTCATTAGGGTTTTAGTTCAATATAATTGGTTGTAAAATTAGATCTAAACTTCTGAATCTGCCAGGTATATTTGTTTGGAAGTCTTTTAACTTCGTTAAAAGAAAATAATATTATTCCAAAGATAACTAGGGTTTAGAGAAAACCATGTTATATGCATGGTTTATTTTGGTTGTTCTCTAGGTTCTTTGAGACTAATCCGAATTAATCTGTGTTGCATATATAATTTTGATGGGTGAGTTTTTCGACAGAAATTTCCTGCATACACAAGGCCTTGAATTTAATACTTGTTTAAGCGATACGAAACTACATAACACTTAGACCATGCATGGTTTTCTTTTATACTAAATTATTGTTAATATTTCTACAAATTTTGTTACTAAACACTGACTGATTAAACAAACTTAAATGCCACAGGGAAAATAATTCCTGAAATTTCGTTTTGAAAAAGTAGAGCATATGTATCGAAAAATGATTTTGTGAAAGACTCTTTGGATTTAATCTTCCATGCTTTATAGGTGTATAGCTGCCGATCTTCCTTCCTTTTTCTTTTTACCTCTTTCTATTATTCTTTTAAACCCTTTGCATTTTACTGTTTATTTTTTTAAATATCTATATTTGAAATTAAGCAGGACTCGTATTCTTTATGTCGCATCTTCAAGAAAAACATACAAATTCCTAAAACAAAAGCAGCAGCTGAGGGGATAGAAGCCGAAGGTGATGTTGAAGATGAGAATTTCAATACTTCGTCCTCGGATGTCACTCAAGGAACTCCCAACGAAACCGGCACGGCTGATGAATTCCGAGCTCCATTCACCTCCGACGAAGCCAATAGTTCAACTGAATTGAGTTTTCTCGGCCCTGACTTTTCCGATCTAAATCAGGTACGGTTTAACATAAATACGATAAGAATACACATATCATTATTATTTCGAATAAAAGAGAAAAAAAGGGTATCATGTGTGTAAGATGTGCATCCCTTGGGAGATTTTACAATGGGCCATACCATGATTCTAAATAATAATAAATCTGCTTTAGACATCTTTTTATGTTGAAGACATGATTATCTACTTTGCCAACACTGTTTTTTTACAGCAATTTTTTGCTTTATTGGCCTGCTTTTATCACCACCAAAGGCTTCAAAATCACTCTCAGTCTCCCCCTCCCCCATCCCAATTAGGGATAGAACGAGGGGTTGGAGGGGCGGTCGACCTTTGAAAAATTTAAAATTCGTATATAATTTATATTTTTTTTTGTATTTTCTGTTAAAACTCTATTTTTGCCTTCTTAACATAAAATTTTACGTCTGTCCCTACCCCTAACACTTGAAAGTACAATCAGGTGATCAAATGTGGGTTGGAAAATTGGCCCACCAAACACCCCACTTTGAGTTGGCTTTTCATCTCAAACTAAACAAAAAAGTTGGGACCAAATCAAACTCTTCACTCTCTTTTCCTAAAGCTCCATCAAACACTCATCTTCATAGCTTTCTTGACTATCTTACATAACTTCTTTTGACTGACTTAAACATTATAAAGATATTTGCACCAATTTCATCAAAAACCCACTTTCTTTTTCACCTTATCAACTCTTTTCAATTTGGACTTTGAATCAAATCACTTCATAAAAATACTCAAAACATTTACTTCATTCTTTCCTAGGTTAAACTCATCTGATTCACATGTGTGTTTATTGAAGGAAATGCAGATTCTGGGGTACACAAATCTTCATTATCAAGCTCCATATCCACCGTTGCAGCTCGAAGATTTCCCGCAGATAAATATCATATCGGAGACGAAGGCGTCCAAGGCCGAGATAATCGATGAGTACATGATGTATGACAAGCACAAGGACTACATGAACGGATCATTAGAAGAGATCTTCTCACTGTGTGCCTCCCAGGACAATTCCATTTCCCCTCTCTCCATGCATGATTGAAAATACACTAACAAAAACATCACTATTAACAACATTAATATACTTTTTTCTCTCTTTTTAAACTTATTTTGGAATACTATATATATAATTTATAACATAAAATGTAAAAGGTGGTCAGGTGTTAGGGCAAATGATCAAAATTAGAAGATTATTTTGCCAAACGCAAGAGGATGATAAGGTTACATATTCTTGGTTTCCTTTTTTTATTACCATTTTTCATATTGTGGTTGAAAAGTTGTTGGGTCAGTTTTGTTTCTCTGGATCAATCAATTACATTCAGTGTACTGGAATTGCTTTCAATCTGTTTCCAAGTCCATGAATCTGTCTTCATTTCCAACTTCCAACACATGAACATGGAAGGCAAAGGTTATCAAATTTCAGTATAATCTTTTCATCAATTGCCTTGTAGAAATAAAAGGGTATAAGTTCATGGAATTGTATTATAGAACATATTATCAATAAATAAGTAAATTAAAAAACCTGTTTGGATCATTGAATGTAAGAATATATGTGGAAATAAGATTCTCGAAGTGTAAGGTTACTTGACATATTACCGGAATGTTACATTATCTTTTCTTGTTTAATTGACAGGAATATGAGATGACAATGTTTGGTCGAAGAAATATAATGTTGTCTTAAAGCAAATTTGACGAAGCCGTCCTTAAGATAGATTTGCCTTTAAACAAGCTAAATTTTTCATATATAATTGAAAATATTTACATGGAAATACATATAACTATTTCGGTTGCACTATGTAAATTTTAGAAAAAGTATGTAACACAATTTTAATATAACTAGTACAACAAACCTATATTTTTAAATAATCATCATAAGTATTAAATTTATTTATATATGAGATATAATATAGTATGAAAAATATAAGCTTAAAGTAAGATTTTATTAAAAATTAGTAAAAGATATAGTAAAAATATACTTATGATAATTATTTAAAAATAATTTAAGTAAGATTTAAATTCACATTTTATTGTGATATTAGATTAATGATATTATTAAATCTCTTTTATATTTCGAGAACATATGATAAATTTATATTTTTCAGTTGTTGAAATTGAAATTGTTTACTATTAATTCGTGATAATAATCCTTAAAAATTACAATCAACAAAGAATGTTTAAAGTGTTTTTATGATTTTATATAAATATAATTATATAATTTGATATTAAAATCGTTCAGAATATATAATTTATTTAATAAAAAAATTATACATTTATATTTTTTGGAATTATTTATTTATTTATTATTTTATGTTTTTACTTTGTGTTTTATTTTTTTCAATATTTATTTATTTATATCTAATTATGTCTTATTTAATAATTCAAAGTAACAAATTAACCCAAAAAAGGATATGATTGAAATGTTTCTATTTTATCAAAGATATTTTTGTCCTAAATATAAGGAATTGTCAAATACTTAAGAAAATAAATGAAATAGAATTTCCGGTATAAATCTAGAAAAGTGATACTGTTGGAATATAGTATTACCCCTAGTGGGAAATAAGAATCCTCTCAACTAAACATGAGTATGAAATTCACATAAAAAATTCTTTCCACTTGATAATTTTCTTTTTTACGGTCCAAACGCCCTAATTAATTAGGACAGAATAAAATGTACTTCCCGTTTTATTGCCATTGGTTCTAATAGGAAACAGAACATGTACCTCGTAGTTATGGATTATTAACTTATTGTTAGTTCAGTGAGGCTCTTGTTTTTTTTTCTTGTTATTTCTTCAAATCTTCATTTCTCTGATAATACAGAAGTTTAAAAAAATGCCTTTAATTTCTTTTAAAAGGACCTTTTTAATAAAAATATTTTCATTTTTATGATTATAGTAGATCCAGTTCTAAACCTAATGTTGGTCGTGGCCTATTTATTATAATAGTGATCTTTTTAGTATTTTAATTTAATTATAAGATAGTGTTTTAATCTAATTTCATATTTAGATAAATTCAAACACACTTATAAACTACGCTTCGAGTCACCTAGAATGAGCAATGTCATCATTTATATTAGGTTATTAACGCAAATTATCATGTGTACTTTCATACAAACATGAATTATCGATGAAGTGGGTCATTAACAATAAAAATACGGGGTATTTACGGTGCAAATTATTTTTTTTTACAAGTGAAATCAAAATGGTGATAAGTGTTTTATTCTCTTATTTTTAACCGGTCCAAAGTATTTTGATTCAGATTGGATCAATGTTAGTTCGTTTTTCAATCATTGGATGTGCGCCAATGTTTTATTTTTCGTTATGTATAGATTTAATTTCCGGTTAAACAAACATGTTATGTTAATTTTAGTTATAGGCGTCTAATGTTTTGATCATGATTGTTTTTATTATTTAAAATCATTATATATAACTTAACTATATATCATTAGAAACGATTTTAAAAAAAATATTTTTAAAAATATCATATTTAATAATAGATTAATATTAATGTTAAATAATGGATAGTCAAATATATTAAAGTTATGTTATTTAATAAAAAGAGTAAAACAAATAGTTAATATAAAAAAGTAAAAAAAATAATGGAGGGATAAAAACATGGGCGAGCCAACTTGATAATTGGGGTCTCTGTTGACACCTCATTTTTAAAAAAATATATATATATTTATATATTTTGTATATAAAAAATAAAAATATATAATTATCACCTATTTAAAAATAAAATGAAACTCCTTTATAAATAAAATAACACTTATTAAACATTGTTTAAAAAATAATACGCTTAAATAAATTTCAAACTACGCGCCTGAATAAAAAAGATCACATGACCTCTCCAATGGGCCAATACCCAAAATTCCGAATGCATCATAGTAGGGCTGCTGATCAGTTGGGGAAATCCCTACCACATAACATCCTTAGTTTGGGCCAAGTCTTCAGCTAGATTTGGATCCATTGTCCTAGTTTTTTTTTTAATTATGGATCTTGATTTGGGCTAAGCTTTCGGTTGGTAAAAAAAATACGTACTTATTATAGATTTTTCGAGGGAAATTTTTTTATGTACAAGCTTTGTAAAGTTTGCATAAATTTGTTAGATTTAGGATTTATGTTGTATGGTTTAAAATTTAAGATTTATGGTTAGAGCTTAAGGTGTAGGTTTAGGGCTTTGAATTTAGTAATTTAGAATTTAAATTTTAAAGAATGGTTGAGTAATATTATTTTACACAGGTTGTGTATCAAAATATTATCCGTCTTTCTAATGCTTGTATATCATTTGTGGTAGATTTAGTTCTTATACTTTTTTAACTTCAAATTTTAAATTTTAATTTAAGTAACATAAAAAATAATAAACAACGTAGAGAGTAGAAACTAAGGCTTTGTCTGGTTGAGTAGGAAAAAATTAAAAAATATAAAATTTTAAAAAATACAAAATGTACAAATTAAATCCACCACTTTGGTACAATACATGAACTAATAAAAGAGTTTGAACTAAAAAATCAATTATTTTCTCACAGAAGTTGGGATTTCTATCCGGAAAATGGTTAAGGGGGAAAGGATTTTAGTGACGGAATTTAGAAGAATTTGTTCCATGTGCAGCATCTCCATTTTTGGCATTATCTATGGGATATATTGAACATGTTAATATAAATTTATACAATGGTAATTAATTACAAAATGACGTATCTTTAAAATCTTTTAATTATTGTTTTTAATATTTTTAATATAATTTCATAATTGTATCAATTTTGTTTTTGGTCATTGATAAAATTCACATACATATAAGGATGGTTAAATTCGTATTTCTTAAAGATAACAACATCTCATTTTTTCACTAAAATTCTTCTTTAAGTTCAAATATTTTAATACTTGATGTTTCGTTGTAAAGCAATGATATACACGCAATTAATTATCAAAGAAATGTATAAATTTATATGCCAATATCACATGAAATGAAAATATTTATTTATTAACGTTAGAGAGCAAGACGTAATAATATCCACTAATTGACTTAATAATTGTAGATATTTTTATTGTATCATTTTATATAAATTCAATTTCGATATGAAAATATAATATTTTTATTTTAATTAAAAAAAAGCAAGACGTAATAAAACAAAGAACGAGTGACATATTTATTCAGAGAAAAAAAGGGCAAAAGCATCTAAACTTTTTTTTTTGAAAGAAAAATAAGTGGATACGAACGTAGGTTTAGAAGAAAAATCATTTCAAGCACGTGTTGATATACTTGCATTCCAAAGTCATATGTCTAACAAATGCCTACCACTAAACTCCTCCAGTAAGTGCAGAATTTGTTTTCTTTAATGGTTAAATATCAAATTTATTATATTTGATTTTTAATTTAATATAATTATTTATACCACGAATCAATATTAATATCATACAACTAACAATTATTTGGTGCATTGATAAGTCACATTACACTTTTAAAGGAGAACTTCTAAGGGAAAAAGCATAAGTTCAAATTTTGAAAACAATATTGTTAAAAGAAGCAGACTCGTACCCTAAACATAGACCGTAAAACGAACATGCATTTTACAAAATACTAATATCACATAACTTTTGTTACTTGTTATATTTACAAATAATTATAAGAAAAATAATTTCATACTCAATTAGTAGAGCTAAAAGAACTCCACCAGTAATAATTTATATAATTC
The DNA here is from genome assembly GCA_958450335.1 of Hibiscus tridactylites. Taxonomy (NCBI): domain Eukaryota; kingdom Viridiplantae; phylum Streptophyta; class Magnoliopsida; order Malvales; family Malvaceae; genus Hibiscus; species Hibiscus tridactylites. Next base: position 5,739,369 of record OY288267.1, read on the forward strand.
CTGCTTATAATACTTTACTTTAAAATCGTACTATTAGCCGCTCTCTCAAATTCTATTGGAAATACCCTAGCGTTCTCTCAAATTTTTTCAATTCTAGCCACTTTTTCTTTTGTTCAATCTCTTTAATCGGTGGCCGACAATTAATCTTCGTATTGGTTGTCGATCACCGATTTTATCAATTTTTTTTATTTTTATTTCAATAAGAATCTCTGCTTCTATAGCACGCTCTTTCTCTGTCTCAGTGACACGCTTTTTTTTCTGTCTTGGTGACATATTTTTGTTTTGTTTTTTTGGTTTGGTTCATCTGTCTTCATGGCAGGTTTCAGCATACCCTAGCGTTCGATTGTTGTTCGCACAGAGATTCACTCGGCGCTAGTTTCTGATTCATGGTGTTGTCGGTGGTCACTTGGAATGTTTTATCTCCACTCGTTGATGGTTGTTTGCCGATAAAATCAATCCTAGGTAGCGGTACCTTTTGCCTGACAGAATGGATTGCGCACCACTCCTTCCTTCTTTATGCGTCTCGTTTGGACAGAGACAAGGAGGTTCAGGAAGCTTTTAAATTTTCGTTGGTATGCGTATTTCCATAGAAATTTTCGTTTTCATTGTTTTTGAGTTGTAAGAATTTTTTGGGTTATTTTAACCCAAATCTTTTTCTTCTTAATTGCGTTGTAATTCAATTTTTCTATGGTTTAATAGAAATTCAGTAGCTATTTCAAAAAAAAAAAGAACTCCACCAGTGAAGTTGAATGTATGACGCGTGACATTAAAAGTTTTAAGGTGATTATATTATAGTGTTTCTTCATATTTTTTTTTTAATTTTTGATAAGGTATACACTTTTTTGACAAAGCTGATTGAACCCAAGTTTTTTAAAATAAACATTATCATCTTTTTTTATTGAACCACTCATTGAGTTCATATATATTTATTTTTGTTTTTAAATTTATACAACTAAATTAAAATATTTTTTATGATCATAATTATATGAAAATCAAATTTTCATTACCCATATTGTATAAAGTTAAGATTCATATATTATTCTAAAATTACCTCATTTTAAACTTGAATTATGGGTTGGGCCGCAGAAAATATATCTTTGACTTTAGGTCGACCTAATTAGATTTGATTTAAATTAAATACATAAAAATGGCTAAAAATAATAATAAAATATAAAAATAATTTTAATAATATATAATATACAATATATGAACAATAAAAACAACTTGACATGTTAAAATGGATAAAGTTTAAGTTTTTTTTACTCAGACAACGACTCTACCATGAATAAGTTTAAGAAACCAGAAACATGTACAATCAACAAACGAGTGTAGAATTAAAATATGTTTAAAAAATAATGATTACTTGAATTAAATTAATTTTTTAATTTATATTTTTATTATATAAGAATGAAAATTTTATATTTAAACTAATGGAAATAACTGAAAAGATGCTATATAAAAATTAATACTTATTTGTTTCTTTGAAAAATTTAAAAATATATATTATAATATTTTAAAAATTTATCAAATCACAGAATAAGTCATTTTTTTTATCAAAATCAGATAAAGAGAACCAAATTATTATATACGATTGGAAGATAAAAAAGTTCGACCGAAATAAACAAATCAAGTCTATAAAAAATACATCAATGTCAACATGTACAAATATCGAATAAAAAACCTTAATTTTGGTTAAAATACTAACTAGTCGTCCCATTTATTCTTATATATAAAAATTAATTTATGCAACTTGAATCCAAAGTGAAAGAAATAATAAAATAAAAGAAACAAAAATTCACAAGAAGAAAATATTAGAGTAATGAGGAAAAGGAATTACTGCATTTAACATATTTATTTTAGGGCAGTAATTATCGAACAAAGCTGTGGGAAAAAGAAATTAAGAGACAAAAGGGGTTGGGTGGGGCCTGGTTGTGCAAAAGATAAAAATGATGGGCCCCCAAAGTTGGGTTGCAAAGGGAATATATTCATTTTGGAGAATAAATTCTGTAAGCACAATAAAGATGCTTGAAATTTAAGCAAACATGGCCTTAATACCAAGCCACCCCATCTTTTTTCTTTGATTTTTGAAAGCATAATTAAGTAATTAATTAACTAAAATTTAAACTCTAACTTTGCTTCATTACATTCAAAAAGAAAAACCTCGATTCATTAGATTATAAAGGGACAGCTATTGTACCATATCGGTCTAAAAGAAAATCTCAAAATCTAATTTAGAAGTATAAAAAAAAAATATTTGAAAAATAATTACGAAAAAATCATTGCAAAATATTTGTAAAATAAAATGATTTACCTTCTAGAGTTAGTAAAAAGTTTAGAAAATTAATCAACTTAAAAGAAAGCTTTTTAATGAAACTATTTTTTTCTCACAAATCACTTAAATCTTAGTATTATTAACAGTATTTATAATGTTAATATATAATACAATGAACAATAGTAACATTTTTTACTAATAAAAAACAATAAAAACATTTTTGCTCGTTCATTTTTTTCACATTTGTATTTTTCTATATACATGTATTTTTTGTCGATTATGTCACATGTAAATCCTCAATTTTAGTTTTTATTAATATTTAAAAATAAGTGAAATAAAATATTAATTAATAAGTTTGTTTTAGCATATTAAGTTTGTTTCTTGTGCAAATTATGTCATTTTTATATCAAGTTGAAAGTATGATGATAAAAAAATAATATAGATTTTAATTGTTTTTATTTATTAAATAAGTTTATTTACTTTTAAAATTAATAAAAATTCAAAAATCGAAATAAACAATATATACCCTAACTCTTTATGTGTCATCAAATAATATAATTTTATAAAATGTTTGAATAAAATTAAAATTCTTACGTATAAATTGGGATAAAAGTCTATTATAAAAGAATCTCTATATTTATACCTTTAATAGACGTATGGTACATTGTAAAACAATTGTACACTATAATAAACAAAAATGAATATATCTTATCGGCTTCCATATTCATTGGTTTGAAAGTAACAACAATTATATAACAATACTTCTACTAAAATGTACATTCATTTAAATGTTATAACGTTTAAATTTTTTTTTTGGTAATATGAATGTTCGTCTTACGACCCATGTTTGGAGTGCGTGGCTGCCCCTCCTAAGTCCCAACAATGTTGTCTCTAAAGTTCGAACTTACATCATCTCCTTAAGAGTACAATGTACCTTACCAATGCACTAAATTCTTGTTGGTTATAACGTTTAATTTAATAGCATACACGTCGATCTCATCTTTAAAAGACATGGTTTGAATCTTTTCAAAAAATACTTTTGTTTGAAAACATTTGTGATTACCTAACTAATTAAGATTTTTGAAGAAAATAATATGATTCCGTTAAAAATTCTTCTTTGTAACTGCAATCGTGTTAAAGTTCAAACTTGAATAATAGAAGAAAAAGGGTGTCCCTAAATATTGTTAAAATCAATTCAATTACACTACGGCCAATGTTAGGAGCCAAAACCAATTGGGGTTGACCGTTGAAAATGCCATACATGGGGCATAAGCTTGAAAAATTGAACTTGAGACCATGGTAGCTCCAATAGATACACTAATAGTATGACTTCATTGAAGTTGTAGAATTTATTTCGGCTTAAGAATCTTTGTTTGGTTGCCAAAGGAGAAAGCATTTATTCCCACTAGGATTTAGGCAAGCAATATATATTATGATATATACATGCATACATCAATGGAAGAAATTATTAGATGAACTCAGTTCATCACGTAATCTGTAATTTATTTAATGAAATTCACTCATCTCAGTGTAACTTCTTAATAACTACCGAATCTTTAATTACATGTAGGAAAGAGGTAAAGATTCTCCTTAAAAAATAAGATAATTTTTTTATTAAATAAGACCATAGATGACGTAATGAGCCAGACTCATCAAATAATTTTTTATCAAATGGTTATTAGATTGAACGAAAAAAGTTTAATGTCAATTAAGCAATATCTTTTGTTAGACTGATCTTGTGGATGGAAAAATCAGCTCTAGGGAGCTTACCTCTCATTAAGGGCTTTGACTTAACTTACTTTAAATATAATTGAGACTCAATGTGTCTATCGAGAAAAAGTATTAGATGGATTCGGCTCACCACGTCATCCATGGTCCATCCACTAACATCCATCCATTTCAGTGTAACGTCGAAGTAACCACCCACTCCTTAATTACATATATAGGAAAAAGGTGAAGATTAACCTTGAGAAAAAATAAGATGGAAAATTATCATTAGATGAGACCATGGATGATGTTGTGAGCGATATTTATCTAATAATTTTTTTTGTCTATCGGATACTAAAATATCTTAGATTAACATATATATGTGTTGGGGGGGGGGTGTGTGTGAATATTTAATACACCGGAGGTATATAATTTAAATTGAACTTCCTTTCTCCTCATCTCTTTACGGTCAGACATTGAATTGGATGGTTGGTTGTACCTCCAATAAATCAAATAATGAAATACCATTGATAATAAATTTATTTTTTAAATTTAAAGTGTATACTTGTTTTATTAGGCTTGAAATGCATGGGATTGTATTGGACAATATTCAGTTAGTCAAGAGTGGAATAGAAATCCTCTCTGTATTTTTGTGCCTCTATGTATACTTTTATATTAAAAATTAATTTTAAAGTTTTAAAAAATTAAGGGTGTGATATATTTTTAGGGTTTAAAACTTAAAATTTAAGATTAAAATTTAAAATTTATTTTTTTAGTGTTGAGACATAAAAAAACATCGAAAATGAAAAAAAATGATTTTTTGTTCAAAAGTGAGGCCTATCCATTATGCTTTAGAAGGGGGGGGGGGGGGGTCCCCTACTACTTGCTGTCTAAAGCTTCATTCTTTATGCATTGATGTTCTACTCCTCTAGAAACAAAAACAAACTAAGTTCGATTATAGCTTTGATTACAGTGTAATTTGGTTAATTAATCATTAAATTTTGCCATCAAGAATGATGACAACCTTTTTCTTGGTAATGACATAAAGGATAACACTAACACATATGTGATATGTCTTTATTTCCCAAGCCATGACAGTACATATAGCCCACAAGATTTAAAACATCATTATAACCTAAAAGGGGAAATTGTACTATAAAAAACAACAAAAATGGGTCATGTTATCATGTATGCAAATATATGGATATCTAATGGGTTGATGGAATAAGGGGTAAAAGATTATGTACATGTTTACACATGACATGCCATGATGGGTGCATCTTTCACATGGTGGCAATATAGCAGAAAGATACAGTCTTCTTTTGGTGATGACAAAAGATACATACCATAAGATTTCTACATTCTAACCATATTTTATTCTTTGGTAAAACTTTTCTACTCATTATGTACGTTTAGATCTGTATATCTATACGGCTGTGTGTATGCTGATGACATCATATTTAGGGTATCTTTTGGGGGAGTGGGTGCATGTTAGGACAAGGTGCACTTTAATGTTTTCCTGTGTTTTTTTAGTGTATATATATTGCATTTCTTCAAAAACGCACCCTATTCCTTCGCATTTGTTCTTGAATCTCAGCGTATTCTCACATTCGCTTGTGAGTGAGAGAATGTTCCAACCAAAGAAGCCTTCAACTATGAATTCCCATGATAGGTCCATGTGTGTTCAAGGCGACTCCGGTCTCGTTCTCACCACCGACCCCAAGCCTCGCCTTCGTTGGACCGTCGAGCTTCACGACCGCTTCGTCGATGCCGTTGCTCAGCTCGGAGGCGCCGACAGTACTTTATCTACTAACACTGTTCTTCTTTCTTTCTCTTCAAATTGATTACTTCTATGTGTATGATTTATGAATATATTTTTGCGTTAACATTGAACAGAGGCGACTCCGAAAACAATCATGAGAGTTATGGGTGTGAAGGGTCTTACGCTTTACCACCTCAAGAGCCATCTCCAGGTTTGAATACAACACAGATTATCTCATGCTTTGCTTTACCTTTTGTTCTTTCTCAGTGTTATTTTTATGTCTTTTTTCTTTGCTTCTTTTGATTACAATAGTTTTAATTCTTCTTGCTGGATTAGAAATACAGACTTGGAAAGCAACCTCACAAGGAACTAAATGATGACCCTATAAAAGATGGTAAGAGATGAGGAGTTGGACTCTTCTTTATAGGGTTTTCTTTACACAACAAATAGACCAACACCACCATATATATGTTCATGCATATGTTTGTAGCTTAATGTTGTTCTTTTTTATTTCCTCTCGGGGGCGATAGATTTTCAAGGAAATCCTGCATCTTCTTCCGGCATGAGGGCTCGCAGCATGAACGAGTATGTATCTATTCAGTTGCTGTGATTTGATTATATATATATATATATATATATATATATGAGATATGATCCGTTTATACAGTAGAAAACTCTTTAAGTTTTACATGTTTTTTGGACCGTTAGATGAGTGAAACGAATGGATGAGATTAACAGTAAATATGTGAAGATTATCACTTGAAAAAAAGAGAGTAAGGCGTTAATCTGAACCATACATCTTCCCCATCTAACGATCCAGAAAATGTATAAAACTTAAAGTGTTTTACATTGTGTAGTTATTTAAAACAATAAAATTCTTTTGGATTTTCTTGTGGAACGTATGTGTAATTCTAACATGCATGGCTGATGCTAATTAGGATGCAAATGGAAGTGCAGAGAAGACTTCATGAGCAACTGGAGGTTCAAAGACACCTTCAATTGAGGATTGAGGCTCAAGGCAAGTATATGCAGTCCATACTGGAAAAGGCTTGTCAAACACTAGCCGGAGAAAACATGGCTGCCGGAGGCTACAAAGGAATGGGAAATCAGGGTGTTTCCGACCTCGGAACGATGAAAGATTTCAGTCCTCTTAATTTTCCACCGTTCCAAGACCTCAACATTTACGGGGGTGACCAACTTGATCTCCAACACAACATGGATAGACCGTTGCTCGATTGCTTCATTTCGAATAATGATAACACTTGCCTCGGAAAGAAGCGGCCGAGCTCTTATAGTGGTAGCGCGAAGAGTCCTTTCTTCTGGTCCGATGAGCTCCGACTTCAAGACATGGGAATGGCTCCATCGTGTCTTGGACCTCAAGACGATCCTTTCAAAACCGACCGGATTCGACTCGCACCCCCGAATAACGAGCTAGATAGCATATCGGAGATTTACGATGCGATGCCGGTGCTGTCCGGCGACGGCATAGGTGAAAAGAAATTCGAAGTGTCCCCTAAGCTGAGAAGGCCATCGCCAAGGAGGGCACCACTTCAGGCAGGGAGGATGATCAATTGCTAATAGATATATCTGACATATTATTAGACTTAAGGTTAATTAATTATGCTCCCCTCTGAGTCTGATATTGGATTAGGGTTTTAGTAATTAATTATTATAATTACAATAGGGTTTTCCTGTGGTATATGATAATGCATGTGCCATGCATGCCGATATTAATTTGTTACTTAAAATTAATTGTATGAGTTTAGGACATCAATTTGTACTTCCCTATCATTCGAATCATATGCTATTTGTTATGTTTATATAGTTTATTTCAATATCTAGCTTCTGTCTTCTCATTATCTCCAGGTTCCTTTTGTTAGAATGAAGTAAAGTTTTAAAAACCGTTACTTTGAAAGTTAGTTACTTGCTATCTTTGCAGACAACATCGGGAAGAACGAAGCCACGCTAAATAAATAAATAAAAAACAAGACATGATATGATCCCATTAAAGCAAAAGATATCATAGGTTTGGGAGCACATGCCTCTGCAAAAGCATACATATGTATATAATATATGTATCACCGGGAACAAACCCATGGTTAGAGCAATAATGTAAATTGCCAATGATAGAAACCGACATGGAGTATCTGCCTTTTAACCTCTTTACCACTCCTCATTCCTTGGGTCATCTTAGTTGAACAAAACTCAACTCAACTCGAAAAAAATCACATTATTTAATTAGACTTGATACGAAAATATTAGATTCGTATTAATTCGCTTCGTAATTTAATAAACTCAATTCGAAAAAATTTCAAATAAAGTTTAAGTTATAAAATAAGTGTCTTCAACTCGACTAACTCGAAATTATAGAATGCTCACCCCTACATCTCAGATTTCCAAGTGGACACTAATTTGTACTTTCGAGTTTCAATCATAATGCGTGGATTAGCTCTAATACTATGTATGATGCATGGTCTAATTTTCATGTTTACAATTAGGGGTGATAACGAGCCGTGCTTGGAATTTTAGGTTCGAGCTCGGCTCGAAATGAAAAAAATTGTTATAGTCCTTTTTTATAAAATATTCGTTAAAAGACCCTTTCATAACCAAAACTGAGACGAAGTTCAATGACCGAAAAGAGGAAAAAATGCCAAAAAAAATTAGATTATTCCAAATAACCAATAAATAGTCTTATAATACAAACACATAATTAAAGAAAATACAAAATCAAACAACAACCAACTAAAGAAAATGTCCAATTTATTTGCTTTTCTTTTGCTAAACATATTACTTTTAATTCATATATGGATTCCGAGCCTCATCACGAGCTTTTCGAGCCGAGCTTAAGTAGGTTTGGCTCAGCTTGTTAACATTTCGAGCCGAGCCCGTGTCGAGCTCACTCGAACCGAATTTTGACCGAGCTGAGTCCAAGTAGCTCACGAGTCGGTCAGGCATATTATCACCCCTATTTACAACGATAATGATTTCCGTGAAGACATGACATTGTTATTTTCTTCATGTATTTGTCCTATATGCATGGTGATCAAAGTGGGATATTAGATCCACATGCACCAAAGTGGAGAGTCCACTGCTACAGTTACCTTTATTGGTTGCAGAGAAAATTTTGTTAACTGCAAGTTGTCATAAAAGCTCCTTGTCCCCAATACAAACCTATGTAACTAAGAGGAAAAGGAAGAAAAGCTAATAAAGCCTAAAGAATACAACTCACTCCCACGACTTCACATATCGAGGAAGCTTCTATCGTTTTATTATAAATAATGTGCAGAAAACAAAGTTAAAAGTTTATGCATCTATCTCCTTTCCTTTTCTTTCATATATTTCTTAATTACATGTAAACTTAGAATTCTATTAAGGGGAGGTACGGTCGCTCCTGAAAGTTTGAAATTTGTATATAATATTTTTATTAAAAGTTTATTTTTATCATCTAAAAATTTATAAATTTGTATACAATTATCATGAGAGTATATAGAAAAATGGAGATAACTAAGCGCATTCTTCAAAGCAATTCCTCTCTGTGTATATAAAGCACTTTGGATTCTATTTGTTTAGTTTACAGCTTTTAGTTAATTGTGCGTTTTCAGAATTTTTGTCTGTGAAAAGTAGAGTTACTCAGTCCAGAAGCTTCTTCTGTCCCAGTCCCAACCGGCCCGCTCTTAACTGCTTTAATTTGCTACTCATTCAGTTCGGTAATTTACATTTTAATTATTAAATTTAATTTCTATTTACAGCACAAATTTTTAATTTAGTTAAATTACATCATTTAATTTCTATTACTATTTATGAATTAAGTCACATATCATTAATAAATAATATTTAATTAATAATTTAAATATTTTTTTATTATTTATAAGAAATTTAATTATTTTTCTTTGAATTATTTAAATAAAATGTTTAAGTAAATTCTTACAGGAAAATTATTAAAGTATCAATTAAGCATTATTTGATGATATGTGAAAAATATGTTATGTAAAAGTGTTTACTTTAGTTTATTCGTTAGAATTATTTAACAATGTTAGTATAAATAATTTAGGTTATTAATAATAAAAATTTAATAATGTGATTAAATTAAATTACAAGTCTATGCTACAAATGAAAGAATAAGAAGATGTTATGTTCACTGATTTAAAATATAAATTATCATTTAAGTAGTTGAAACACATACATAAGATCAGAATGCTGAAAATCAAAAATCAAACCGAATATTGTATTTTAAAATTTTGATACCGAGGTGATTTTAAAATAAAAACAACAAAATCGACCGATTGAATTTTGGGTTGGTTCATTTGGAAAAGGGTTTGTCTAAACCCCCCCCCCCCCCTCCCCTCTCTATCTATCTATATATATTTGAGAAAAAAATACAATCATTTAATGTATTACAAAATTTTAAAAGATTTTATTGAAAAAACACTCATTCAATGTATTAGTAAACCCTAAAACCTAAACCCTAAAACCCTAAACCTAACCCATAATCTATAAACACATAACCATGAACATATAACCATAAACCTTAAAACCATAAAAACACTAAACCCTTAAATCTTAAACCCTAATACATTAAATGATTTTTTTTCAATAGAATCTTTTAGAATTTTGTAATATTGTAGTTTTTCAAATAGAATCTTATATTTAATGCAAGCTCTTAAATGGATGGAAATCTTCTACCCCTTTTCGGTGCCCCTACATATGGCCCCATGCTCAAAATTAACTTTAGGGTTTAGGGTTTAGGATTTTAGGTTAGAGGTTGTGGTTAGGGTTTAGGGAATTTAGGGAAGGATGTATTTTTTAGGGTATAGGGTTTAGGGTTTAGGATTTAGAATTTAAGGTTAGGGCTTAAATTTTAATTTTGTAGTGTTTTTTAGTGTTGGGGCATATGTAGGGGGCACCGAAAAGAGGCAGACGAATTTTATCCCTCTTAAATAGCCCTTAACAATAGCCCTTAACGTATGCAAGTATGCATGGGTTAGTAAAAAGCTTTTGGAAAGTTGATCCAAATAACTTTAGATTATTATTTTCCGCACATAAAACAAAGTAAAAAAAATATTTACATTTTGATACCCTAACACCTTAAAACCTAATTTTAAACTTTAAATCTTAAAACTTTAAATTATAACCACAAACCTTAAATTTTATAACATACAACTTAAACCCTAAACCTTAAACCACACCATAATTCTCTAAACCATAAAATTGAAAGACTTGTGTATGATTGAAGTATTTTCCAAAAATCAATACATTAGGTGTATGACCTTAAAAAACATCAAGTATATTTATTTATATTTCCATATATAATATAATAACCAGCATATAACTATAATTATCAGTGTGTATATATATAATTTTTATTTCGAAAATGAAAAATGAAAAAAATGAAAAATGTGGAAAGGTCGATCCTAAGGATTATGTTTTTATTTTGTTTAAGTTTTGAATATTACGTATTTGGATTTGGATGTGGGCTTGATCTAAGCTTGGTGTCACGCCCTGTCAAAGTGCACCAGGACCGATCGAGGAGCGCCCTCTAGGTGCACTCGGGCCAACCAAGGCAAAATGAAGTGCTTTGGGCGTTTAAGGCAAAGAATGAACCAATGAAGATTTTAGAACGACCTAGAGAGGCCTACAATCATCTTGAACATTTTAGAATGAAACAAGGGTCCAGGAGGTTCTCCAAAAGCCTAGACTCGTCTAGAAAGCCTTAGAAGATTCTAGAGCACTCTAGAAGGTTCTCGAAGGTTCTAGAACATCATGGAAGCATCTAGAACATTTTAGAAGGATCTAGAATGTTAAAGAAGATCCTGGAAGACTCTAGAAAGTTTGGGACTACTCTGGAAGTCTCTAGAACTTTCTAGAAGCTTTTGGATAATTAAGGACATAACTAGATAGTTGTAGAATATTCTAGAATACTTTAGAGTATTAGAGATATATGTAGATAAGTATAGACTTATCTAGAATAGTTTAGATTCTTAGATATTTTGGGAGGCAAAATGTCAACCGTTGGATCAAATCAATCTCCACCGTCCATTGAGGAGGTCGGAGACTATAAATAGGCTAGCTAGAGTCATTTGTAACACATCTTACAATTCACATAAGTTCTCTCTTGTAGAACTTTTTTAAGAGTTCAATATAAGGTTCATTTTCTTGTAATTCTCTTGCCTTCTTCATTCACTACACCAGATATGTTCTATGGTGGCGGTTTTTGACACAAACGCCACAAATATTTCACTTATTATGGCGTTTGAAGGAAAAACGCCACTAAGTGTCATTCTACTGCGGTGTTTTATTTAGAAACGCCGCAGTAGAGTGGCACTTAGTGGCGTTTGGTCCTGTAAACGCTGCAATAGGTTTTCGTTAGTGGCGTTTGATCTTGTAAACGTCGCAATAGGTTTCCGTTAGTGGCATTTTTTTCATAAACGCCGCCATAGTTTATGTTTAGTTTATGTTTTAACGGCGTTTTACTTTTAAACACCATCATAGGTTTGTTTTAGTGGCATTTTTTTATTATAAACGCCGCAATATGTTTGTTTTAGTGGTGTTTTTGTCAAAAACGCTGTCATAGGTTTTAAATTAATACCCCAGCTCCCCCTCCCAGTCGCGTGAAAATCTGAAAATCCCCAAATCGTGCTGAAAATCCCTCATGTTCGTCGTCGCCGTGCATCTCGTCTCCGTCACCCGTCTTCGTCGCCCTTCGCCGTCACTCCTCGTCGTCCACCGTCCCAAACGCGTGCCCCAAATTTAGGTAAAAGCTTACACTCCAATCTCAGGCTGAAAAGAACAGTTCTGTGTTCGATTTAATCTCTAGTTTGAGAATCAATTTGTCTGAACAACGAAATTAAGTTTAAGAATTAATCGAACAATTTTGCTGTAAGCTAATGATGCTGAAAATGATTGCTCTTTCTTCTTTTTTGCTAACTTGAGTTTTGCTTGAATAGGTTGAGAGCGATTTCACAGCAAATGATTGCTCTTTCTTTGCATGAATGAAGAAACATTAGTATGACTAATAAAACCCATGTGTGTGTAAATTAACCTTTTAAGTTTCTTTCTTACTATGTCAGTTTGCCATGGAATGAAAATATCATTCATCTTATTTCCCTTCCTTTCCTTTTAGTTGAATACTAGATTTAGCCCTCCGATATTTCTCCATTTATATTTCTTCTTTTTTTTTTATAAAATGTTTTCTTTTATATCATATTCACAGTTATATGTCCAAAATTCGAATACTAACGTTACGAATAGAATAAAGCAGGTTGAAAAAGTCGCCAACTAATAAAATTTAGTAGTATTCAATTTAAATTAACAGACCAAAATGTCAAATACCAACTATTATAAAAAAATATCACTGTTATATATTGAGGGTAAATTTAGAGCGAAGAAATATGATAAATTAATTAACAAGTCCTTAGATGTTTCATTAAATCCTAGATGGGTAAATTTAGAGTGAAAAATATGATTAATTAATAAGTTTGTTATCTTTTCATTCTCATCTGTTTATAAGATGGGTAAATTTAGAGTGAAGAAATATGATTAATTAACACTATTTATGACACTCTCATAATCTGCAATAAAAAAATAGATTCAGTTTCTTTAAAGATAATTTTACAGATTTAGATCATTCAAGTGTTTTTATTTTATTTAGTATTATTTTTTCATTCAATTTTTCGTCAGAGAAAATAAAAAATGGTGAGCAGGTTGAAACTTCCATCTTCATTTATTTAGTAGTTGTCATGTGTATTCCATTTTTATTTTATATCAAAAGTGATACTAGAGTATTTCTTGAATGTTTGACAATTCATATTTTGTTGAATAGGTTGAGAGCGATTTCACATTTTTTGTTCATCCTTCAAAGTTGTGGATAATTTTCAGTTGTGAATCATTGCTCTTCCCTAACAGGTAACTTTCTCTTGAATCGTTTACAACAACAATTAACTCAATTTAAAGCCGAAGTAGAAGCGAGGGAAGCAGAGAGAGCATCAAGAGAAGCGGAGAGAGAAGCAACATATAAGAATCTCGAAAATAAATTTCAAGAAATTATGGCGATGTTCACGCAGAACCAACAGTAGAATCCTCCATCTTAGTTGATTTATTAGGTTTGGTCATGTTTATTCTACTAAACAAAAGCTTAAATACATTTCACTTTAACTTTGAACTATAATATTGAATTACATTTTCACTTTAATGTTATAGACTTAAACTTTTTTTTGTTAAGTATTTTTTTTCTTTATTTCTGCAATTATTTCTTGGATTGGATATGTCACAGGTTAAATTTGGGTAGTAAATATAATGAAAATTGACTTTTTAATGGGCAGTAAGATTTGCGGCGTTTTAAGGTGCAAACGCCGAATACCTACCCTATTGCGGCGTTTATATAAAAAACGCCACTAAAAATCAAGACAAAAATAGACTTTTCGTTGCGTTTTTCAAGACAAGCGTCGCTAAAGAACGGATATTTACGACGTTTTAGTAGCCAAATGCCGCTACAGAGTATGACATTTTGGCGGCATTTTGTTAATCAAACGCCGCTACATAACAGTTTTTCGCGGCGTTTGTCAGAGAAAACGCCGCTAAAGAACGCGATCTATCGTGGCGTTTTTTCACCACAAACGCCGCGAACTTTTGCAGCGCAGTTATCAACGGCGTTTTTGGCGGCGTTTTTATTAGCACCGGGGGCGTTTTTAGTGGCGCTAAAAAACGCCGCAATAGGCTAAAAAAAACGTCGCAAAAGAACAAGCCTGGTGTAGTGATTCTTGTGTGCGTTTAGCCATAGCATTCGCGAGGGGAAGACTTGCTAATATTGTGTCGAGAGTGTTAGCACCGCACGGACCAGTTTGAGAGAATAAGTCTGTGACAGTGGGCTTGGTTGAATAATAGTTTTGGGCTTAGATTTAGATTTAGATTTAGATATATACTTAATAGTAAATTTAAGTCGGTTTCATTGGTTAAAACGGCTTTAAGTTCCAAAATTAAAATCGAATTGACATAGTCGATCATTAAAACTAAGCTAAAAAAATCTAAATTGAAAGGTTCAGATAATATCTCTACTGAATTTTTCTTACCCTTATTCAATATTATTGGTATAAAATATATAATATATAGCACGACACAAAATTATAGGAATATAACACAAATACATATAAAAAGTCAATTTTTATACAAAACAAATCATTAACTTGTAAAAGTTTTCTTTAAATTAAGATATTGGAACAAATTATTCAAATGTCACAGATTTATATATACAAAACGAATACATATTTTCTTAAATAAAATTACAATAATAATTTATGTAAACATAAATTGAATAAAAACTCAATTAAAAATTTATAGAAGTGAACCTAACATGTGGTCTCAGACTCTTAGTGGAAAAGCAGATGATGTTTGTCCTATAAGGCCCCGATTCAAATCACGTTGTCTATAAAGTGTGTGCATTGTCAAAAGGTTAAAATCACGAGCATCTCTCAAGAGATGATTCGAGTATACATGGATTGGTCTGACCTTTCTGAACATTGCATCGTTGGGGGGCGGGGGTAATTTCAGTTGATGAAAATACAATAAAGCCATCTTCATTCTCAAGAGCTCATTTTCAAGATTTTAACGAACAATACCAATCGGATCAATGAGGTAATTATAGTATCGGTAGGCAATAGAAAAACTTTAGCAGTAACCTAATAATCATTTTCTAGCTAGTTCGATACCCATAAAGGCTACCTGATAACTAGCGGGGCAAACAGGCTATTCGGTTCGTGTCATTTTGATTTCGGTTGTTTTAGTTTTGATATTATTCGGTTCAATTCGGTTTTGGTTCGGTTCAGTTTTATTTCGGGTATGTTGTGATTCGTGTTATTTCGGATCGGTTCATTTTCAGACCGATTATTTTCATTTCGATTGATTTCGGTTCGGGTCAATGGAGATTAGTCGGTTTTAATCGAGTTTTTAGGTCGGCCAGTTTTTTATATCTTATATATGGCTTTATAAAATCAATATATTTGACTCTTTGGTGGGTTGTGCGGCTGGCCGGCTGTACATATCTCATCTTTCTTTATTTCTATTTATATCTTTTCTTTATTTTGAGTTGTCTTCGGTTCAAGTTGCTTTTGGTTCAGATCCATTCGGTTCGGTTGAAAATCAGTTCAAGTCTATTTCGGTTCAACTAATATTCAAGATAGTTTCGATTCGGTTCGGTTTATTTCAAGTTTCGTATCAAATTTCAAATCATTATGTTCTGGTTAATTTTAGGTCTCAATTCGAATAATTCAGTTTAAGTCTGGAGTCAAATTTGTCGGTTCTATTGATAACTCCATCGCTCTTCTAAATATCTAACAATAAAAAAACAAAACACTTATTGAGGTTAGCACAGGAGATGGGCTGTGGGCCGTGGCAGGGTAGTAGGTTAGAACATTCAATTTCAAGTCGAACAATCGCGTCATTACCAAGCAGACCGCAGTAGAGCAAACTGTTATAAAACATAAATGTTCAAATATTCTAGATTTTACCACATTTAACGTAACCAATATTCAGACTGGTGTGGCGGCATTTACTATTTTTAATCCAAGCATGTAGGCCAAAATCTACCGATTTCAGTTCAAATGTTTTTCCTATGGGGGCATTTCAAAGCTGGACGTCCACATAAATGAGTCGTTACAGCAACGATGACGGATTTAAATTTTTTTAGGGTAAACACAAATCATAAAAATTTTAATATTTTAAAGATAATACAAACTATAAAATTTAAAGATTAATTCATAAAAATTAAAGTTAAATATATGAATTTTAAAAAATTTAAAATAAACACAAACCGATCCAACTGTACATGTAGATCTGCCACTGTACAACAATAAAATCGGCGGCCACGAAAGGCCACTCCGGCGGAGTCATCTCATCACCAATAAACGATGCTTCAAAATCATCAATATATCTTTTTCCACCTGCATTAAACATGTGATTCTTTAGCTATGGCCCATGAAAACAATACTTCCCCAATCCCATAATTTGTCCCTAGTTGAGTTTTTACGTAGTTTCGCGACAAAAGAAAGTTATGTACGAAATGTGATGTATAATAATTAAAATAATAATTTTATTTTTAAAAAATTAAATTTTATTTTGTTCGAAACCTAAAGAAAGTATACAAAGAGAAATATGTATTGGAAAAGTTATTGATTTTTTTCATGAGACATTTTAAGTGAAACAATTTTAAAACACAAAATGGACAAATTTACTAAAACGGAGAAAGTAATATTTCTTTTAGTTTTTTGAATTAAAAAGCCTTACAAAAGGGAAAAAAAAGAATTGAATTAGACATGTACTCTAAAATTGTATCGAAATACGGTCCTTGAAGTATTCTTTCTATTTCGCAACGTGCCATCTTGGAGAGGAGATAATGGTCCTGTTTGGACCATACCTACATAATTACTTCAATTCGAGGACAGTTATTAGATATAATTTTAAAGTGCATGGACCAGATCTAGATAGAATTTTAACGTCTGTGGACCATATTTAATAAATAAAATTACGATCAACTTAATAGTTGTTTTAATAATATAAAATTAAAATTTAATTTTTAATATACTCGTATGATTACATTATAGTATATATTCATATTTTTTCTTAACTATTTGACAAAATATACACATGTGTTTAAATACGAGTCTCATAAATATCATATCTTTTTCACTGGAGCCACTCATGAATTCAAAAAATTAAAATTTAATCAGTAAGTGTTAAATATATTGATAGAACATATACTTAAGGAGAGAATTTAAAATTTAAATTTTGAAAACAATATTATTTCCGAGGAAATCATAACTTCCAACATAGTATAAAACATAAATAAAATAAAAAAAAATCTCAAATTTTTGTTCCGGTAGGCAGCAGAAAAAGTCACCAGTATCTTCGAATACGTTCAAGTGTAATTGTTTATAATTTAAGAGTTTAGATATTGTAAATTTAACAATTATATCAAGAAAAAATTGTTTCTTTGTTACAAAAAATGATAGAATTATTTACCTATCGAATTTGAAATTGATATCAACCAAAAATTTGATAAGTCTTTTGCCTCTCAATCTGAAACAATTCAAGATTTGATAATAATTTTATTTTATAAACTTTAAAACTGTTTTGTTTAGATATTGTTCTATATTTTATCTTTTTTACTAACTCCATATATTTTTACCCAATTCCACAAACCAAACTACATACATTATTGATTTCCATTCAACCGATTCTATGACTATGATTAACTCGACGGTATCCGAATTGCCTTGATTGGAATTTTTTGTTATTTGATTGACAAAAAAAGACAACATTTATGCTCTGCTTGGTATGAATGATGGAAAATTTGTTAATTAAATAGTGGAGATTCATAACCACTTTTTTACTTTGAATATTAACCATTTGATTAATAAATTTTTCATCATTCATACCAAACAAAGCCTTAGCGTTTGATGGGAGATTGTGAGTTTTTTCTCATTGGTATCTAATTCATCAGTTGATTAATCTAGATCGAATATTGTCAGACTTATTATAGGACGATCTTCTCAACTCAATTTGCTCCATTCAAAATGTCAAGATTTGAATCTTTAATTTTACTTAAGAGGTATAGTGCTTCATTCAACTAGGTCAACCAATTATTGGTAAATTGATAATTTTTTCACCTTCTATTTCTAAGAGTATTCGAGAGTGGGATCTTTTATGAAATTTGTCCATCTGAATTTTTACTTTTGTTAGTTATTATCATCATCATCATCATCATCATCATCATCATCATCATCATTATTATTATTATTATTATTATTATTATTATTATTATTATTTACAAATTTAACCCATTTAGAATTTCAACTCATGATCAGGACATATAAAAATGATTTTTTTATTTATTATTTATAAAGGTATAAATTACATTTTAAATTTTGAACTTGTTATTTTTTACAGTAATGATTTTTATATAAAAATGATACCACTGATTTTAATTTTCTCCAAACCGGTAAGATAAGTAAAAAAGAAATAGATATTTTATGTACTAACAACATGTTAGTTTAGCTGGATAAAACACTAAATTTCTTAGACAATGTCATAGATTTGAATTCTGCCACTGTAATAAAAAAATTGAGTTAAAAAAATTGTCCCTATATTAGACCTCTACAACACTCCATCCGAATTAATCAACAATGAGTCGAATACTGGTGATTAACTAAAAAAATTGAAGATTTTACGTGATTGACAGACTTTTAAAGAGAGTTTAAATTTGAGAATATAATAACCTTAAATATTTCTATAGAAAAAAAGTTGTCAATCTCGAACACCTCTATTTATATATAAATTATTGTATGGTCCTGGACCACTACGTCAATCATGGTCACTCATACTAAAAATTAGCCACATATTTTTTTTTCATGTCATTTTTTCTAAAGATGAATCTTTACCTTTTTAAACCATGTAAACATGGAGTGGGTGGTTACATAAAAGTCGATTATAAATGAATTAGTGACATGAAAAAAAGAAATTATGTGACTTATTTTTAGTGGATGTGGACCATAGATGACGTAATGGTCCGAGACCATATAATAATTTCTCTTATTTATAATTCACCCATCAACAAATGATACATAGAGACATAAAAGAAATTTATGCGACTTATTTTTAATAAATGAGGACCATAAATGATGTAATAGTCCATGACCATGTATTAATTTCTCTTATTTATAATTCACACATCAACAAACTATCACCCACCATCTTATCGAAAAAATAACAATACACGTTCCCTTGCTTCCTTACTTAGAACGGTGTATGGCCGATTCAACACCGTTTCTTTCTGAACCGGCAGAACCCAAACTGCCGCCTCGATCCCTCGATGAGACCATAGAGCGCTGCATCGGAGGCTTCGGTTGGTTCCAAATCTTTCAAGCCACACTCGTCTCATTTGCTTGGGTCTTTGACGCTCAGCAAACTTTCATCAGTGTATTCACCGATGCTGAACCGTCGTGGCACTGCACTGACGATTCAGTTTGCAACACTTTCTCCAAGATTTGCCAACTCCCCAAGAGTTCATGGTCTTGGGATTGGCCTGCGCACACTTCAATTATATCGGAATGGAGCCACCAATGTTCGACTTCTTTCATCACCGGCTTGCCCGCTTCTTCTTTCTTCACAGGCTGCCTAGTAGGTGGACTCGTGCTTGCCACGCTTGCTGATTCCACTCTTGGTCGTAAAAACATGCTTTTACTCTCATGTCTAATGATGTCTATATCGTCCATCTTCACCGTTTTCTCGCCCAATATTTGGATCTATTCAGCCTTGAGATTCATCACCGGGTTTGGCCGCGCAACTGTCGGAACTTGTGCTCTGGTGTTATCAACCGAGCTAGTCGGAAAACGGTGGCGCGACCAAGTTGGTGTAATTGGTTTCTTTTGTTTTACTTTAGGGTTCCTATCATTACCTGCAATGGCATATGTAAATAGAGGCTCCTCATGGCGAACTTTGTATCTCTGTATTTCGGTGCCAACAGTTTTGTATTGTATATTAGTTCATTTCTTAGTTCCCGAGTCCCCAAGATGGCTTTTCGTTAAAGGACGCAAAGAGGAAGCAGTTACAACACTGAAAAGCATGGCTCAGACCGCTAGTGTCTTGACAATGAGTTTCTCTAATGTCCCTGTCGAGCAAGAAACATGGAACGACAATATTTACTCTTCAATCAAGGTACTGTTGAACAAGAAATGGGCTGCTCATAGGCTAGCGGCGATAATGCTTACATGTTTCGGGGTCGGTATGGTGTACTATGGGATGCCATTAGCCCTTGGAAATTTGTCAGTCAATCTCTACTTAGGCGTCACGTTAAATGCTTTGTTCGAGCTTCCGACATCACTGATTACATTCTTCCTTATAGGGAAAATTAACAGGAAAGATTCATTGTTGGGTTTCACAATCTTAAGCGGCGTGTGCAGTGTGTTGTGTGCGGTGATGGGGGGAGTCCGGCCAAGTTTACAGATAGCGATGGAGCTGATATCTTTCTTCAACGCTTGCGGGGCGTTCAACATGTCGCTGATATATGCATTAGAGCTGTTCCCCACATGCGTGAGGAATTCGGCAATCTCAATGGCGAGGCAAGCGCTTGTGCTTGGGGGAGTTTTCAGCCCACTGCTGGTGGCTGCTGGGAGGAAAAATAACCTGATATCGTTTGGGGTTTTCGGGATGGTGATCGGTGTTTGCGGGCTGCCATTGGTTGGATTGCCGGAGACGAGAGGTGGCACAATTTGTGACACAATGGATGAAGAAGAGCGAAAACAGAGCCAGAAGGCGGCCGCCGCAATTCCAACTTTGGTATGAGCTGCATGGATCAAATCATTAGCAACTTGCCTTTTAAGTTTGACTTGCTTGTTGGAGTTATTATTACTACCATTTTTTTTGTTCCCGTCTCATGTTGTTCAACTCTTGAACATCTTTTGAATGGAGCTTTGGTTCGCGGTTTAAAAAAATCTACAACAATTTTCTCCCCACTTTCCTTAATCTGCACAACAGGGTTACAAATTTACCATTATGCTTGAGACGTCCGGATCTGTGATTAAATTTCGGTTTGGGAATGCTTTTCAGATATTCGTTGGATTGCTGAACACAGAAATAACGTTGAATAGTCACATCAGACAAGCAAAACGGCCGTTCAAAATTTAATTTCTACCAAAATGTAAAAATTAAAAAATTTAACTTTGTTAAACGTCTATTTTCAGTCGAACGTCCATTATAAAATCTGCGCGAAACGAAAGTGTAGTTTATGCTTCTCAAGGAACTAATCAATCTCCAATCCTTGAATTCAAAGAATCCTCCCCCTCTCACGAGAATTAGGTGAGGATTCAGATCTCAAACTAGAGGTTAGTCTAACACTTAACCACCGAAATAAACGAAATATTTTTTATCGTTAAACCGATTAGATTTTATTGATAAAATAAAAGGTAGAGACAACGGAAAAAATATTACATGAATTTGGCTCACCACGTCATTTAAGTCTATCTAATAATATTCACTCATGTCAACGTAATATCCAAGTAACTAATCACTCCTTAATTACATGTAGGAAAGAGCTGAAAACTTATTTTAAAAATATTAACATAAAAAGATATTATTAAATAAGAATAGATAATGTGGTGAGCCAGATTCATTTAATAATTTTTCTCAGGTAAAAAATTTGTGGCATATAGCCAACCAAACCTCAAGCAATACGACAAACAAATGGCCTTAAGAGAATCACCACGACAAGTCGACAACCACAGCATCGCAACAAGAGAATTTACATTTAAGAACCTTTTAAACACGAGCCACAATCTCCAACAAACTAAATATTTATTTGGCAGTTTACAAGTGTTTGATGCAAATTTTTCATATTTTTAATTTAAATTTAAGATTTTTTTCTTTTTCACTTTTTGTTGGTGTTATAACTATATATATGTTTATCCCCTTGTATCCTCGTGGCAAAGTTAGATATTTATTATCCCTTGGGACCCGGGTTCAAGCACCATTAATGTATGTTGTGTGTGTCG
Organism: Hibiscus tridactylites; assembly: GCA_958450335.1. Taxonomy (NCBI): domain Eukaryota; kingdom Viridiplantae; phylum Streptophyta; class Magnoliopsida; order Malvales; family Malvaceae; genus Hibiscus; species Hibiscus tridactylites. The sequence goes on from OY288267.1 coordinate 5,761,645, forward strand.
TCTTTAAAAAGACTAAAAAAAAATAAACAATGCTACTCTTGCATCTCACCAGCATATTAAAAAAACTATATATATATATATATATATATATATATATATATATATATAATCAGAAAAATATTTCATGCATTAATGATATCAAATTTATTTTTCACAAGCGGACCTAATTTAAGATTTGTGTGTTTAGTTTATGGTTTAGAGATTATGAGCTTAAGAGTCTAGTTTATGGTTTAGGGTTCATTGGTTTAGGTTATAGGATTAGAATTTATGTTTATGGTTAAAATTAAGTTTTATAGATTAGAAGTCAATATTTAAGATTATAGATTCATATTTTAATTTTAAGGTTAAATTAGACATGCTTTTAAAATAAAAAAAATTCACTATCTAACCATAAAATATTAACCATATATAATCATTGAATTAAATTTTTTAGACTAATATTACTTTTAAAAAATTAATAATACTCAATGAAATCTACTCATTTTCACAAATATTATTTCATTTTATTGTATAACTTCATGACAATTTTATTGATTATATATGTATATCATGTGGATTATTAAATTGTCCATGAAAGTCCATAAATGAGCAATACCCACTTTGAGTCCTTGAAAGCGATTTTTCCTAATTTATGTGACATATATTCATTTATACTCTAAAAAATATTTATATTTCCAAAATAAATGTTAGGATTTGAACTCATACAAGTATAAATTTTATTATTTATCAATTTCAGTTCAAATAGAACCCACCTTTTTCCACGGATGTTTACGTTTATTTTATGATTTAATGTTTGAGATTTATAATTATTAAATTTAGTAATATTAATTTAAAATCTGAATTTAAATGCTCACCCCCTTGTGTCTTGGTGGCAAAGGTAGATGTATATCTTCCTTTGGGACCCGGGTTCGAGCACCAGTAATACATACTGTGTGTGTTGTCTTTGAAAAAGATTTAAAAAGTTGAACAGATGCCTATCCTTGCATCACACGAGCATATTAAAAAAAATTGAATTTAAATTCTTTGATTAAAAGTACAAGGCTGAACCACACTGCTAGGTGTTTTAAGTTCACTACAGCCCAATAACTGATGCTTCAAAAACAATAATATGGACCGTCTCCCTTCACAAATGGGGTCGCCCCAATTAAACACTAAAACTATGGACTTTTTCGGCTTTGAAATTTTTTATTTTATTTTATTCTTTTGAAAGGAAAAAACAGATACAATAAGCAAACGAGTGATCTCAATGGGAAAAAAAATAATGTTCATTATAAAAAATTTAGGTTCGAGTTGTTTTGTCAACTAGATGAATGTGCGCTATTAAAAGTTCAGAAAAAATGAACATATATTACATTATTATCACTTTAAGACTGTTAAAAAAATTGATACAATGAGTCGTATGACATGGTATGGATGTGTAGTGTCAAATTGTGAGTCATATATGATATTTAAATATTGTATCAACAACGATACTAAATAAATTTAATTCATTAGTATAATTTATTTAATTTTAATATTATATATTTAATTTTTATGAGACATAAATTATATAATGTATCCAAATAAAATAAAATAATATATTGTAAATTAAAAAAGCAGGCTCGGTTGAGCCTTGATAGGATTTTTTAAATGGGGTTTAATATTTTATTTAAATTTATATTTTAAATATAATATTTTTATTTAAATTCGTACAAAAATCAAATAAACCTTACGACATCAACATGGACTCCATTAATATTCAACCATCGTTTGGAACAAAAGAAACATGGATGATAATTGAATGCACATGTGAGCAAGTAAAACTTAAAAGTAACTATATAATAATGAGATTAATTTATAGATCGAAAGACTAATAATATTTATCTTGTCTTATTATGTATAAGTTTAAATACCGACGTGAAAATATAATATATCTACTTAATACGAAATAACTATATAACATATGCTTAAGAATTTATAATTGATATATGCACAAATATAAAATATATTTGTATGTATAGCATAGATGTGTAATTGTATTTTTAAAACATTATTTTGGTAGCTATTCCAACTATTATATCAATATTTCTCGATAAACGCCACAAAAAACACTGTTATATATTAAATTTCGTGTAGTGAATATATCATATCATTTGTAGGGACAACACAACATGTGATGAGACATGTATACGTGCAAGTACGTACAGTGCATGTCCTAGAACACCGATTTAGCCAAGACTCAAGAAACTCACTAGCATTTTCATTTTTTTAAAATATTAGAATCAACCGGGAGGGATCTAGCATTGACCGGTTCTCCAATCTCCATCGTTCCACATGATTCACGAACATGAAATCAAATGCAGTATATGTCATTGCAGATCAGAATTTGGACTATTTTATATAAAAATGATTGTCTTGATTTTCTTTTTTTGCTGGAATTCAGGCCTAAAATAATGTTGTCGTTAAACGTGTCGGTAATTCGTCCTAGGTGAATGTGGGTTTGTAGCTGTTTTGACTGATGGAATTAAATGCTACTGGGATTGGGACCATAATATTACCTGCCAGCTGTTTGTGATTATGCATGAATGAAGACGAACTTATATATGATTGCAGCCCTGCTATTATTAGCATATGCTTGAGCCAAGGGGGATAAGTTTATTTATTCTTGTTGTTTGCGGAGCTGAGTCATGATCTAGGCACCCCAACTTGATTCTAATGAATTCTGGTTTTATCTTATTAGAATCAATGATTAAAACCCATTTTTGCGACCAACGGTTTGGCCTATGTGATAAGTAGTTTGAGTGTGTAAAAAAATTTTGTTACAAGACTTACCCACCAAAATTAAGTTTGCAACGCAGGACGGTCCAAATTAATTAGGGCTTATTGTATCCGAATTAATCAGGGTAAAGTCCTGTAAAACTGGGAGGGCAACAAAAAAAGCTCAATTTTGTAGTTGGTTTTCCTTATTTTATGATACCGATCCTGCAATTTCTTTTGAGAAATTTTCCGCTTAATTGTAAAATAAGTGTTCAAACTATACCTTTTGTTTCAAATAGGTGCCTGAAGTATTTTTCGGGCCAAGTAGTTGACGGGCGTTTCAAAAATTGTGTTAGCCAATTAAAGTAATAATGATAAAAACGTTAAACACCAACTTGACCCGAGAAATACTTTAAACATTTATTAGAACAAAATGTATAGTTTAACACTTATTTGACATTTAAGCAGATTTTTTTTAATTAGAAGTATAGGAGGGATATTCATCACATATGCTGGCCAGCTACAAAAGATATACCAGCTATTTCGTTCAACTTGTGTGTACTGAATCTACTGATAGATGCAAAACCAAAGTTGAGCCTCAATTGGTGGTTTTTGAACATTGTTTTTCCCCTTTAGAATTTGATCATTTTTTAAGCTTTTGTACCTTTAATTTGTATATTTAGAATTTAATCCCTCTACTCTTTTTGTACTTGAAATTTGATCTTTCTACTTTTCGGATTCAAAAACTCAATTATAATTGTACAAAGAATATAAGGACTTGGAACTTCTTGTTTTTTTTTTGAAATCAATGGTTGTCCAAATTCCACGTTGAATTTTTTTTCCTGAAATCTGAGAAGATTTTCTGATGCCATGGAATGCTGACATTGAGTAACATATAAAAAATGAGGAACATGAGCAGTTATTATATTCAACAGCCAGACTAGAAAGATCATTGTCTCTGCCAACTCCATGCTTAATTGCACATTGAATCCGCCATCTTAGGAGATTCATTACAATTACGCGTTGACGCCTCCATGATGTTACCATCATGGACTCCTTTATATATATAAACATGGATGGCGCAATATTTTATGTTTTTTTATCAAATATGATTTTATTGAGCGAAAAAATTATATAAATATTATCACATGTCTCGTTAAAAATCTCTCTATACCTAAATGGAGAAAAAGACTGCAACACGATAATATAAATGTTCGGAAAAAAAAAACAACCGAAACACTAAAAATCCTACGAGGATGAATCTATAAAATTCTAAGAGTGAGCGAACTCATAAAATTTTAAGGGGAATAAATTTTTAATAGAAAATAATTAAAAAAATTCTTAAATTATTTTAAATCATATATGAATTTCAAACTTTAAAAGGCCATTGTCCCCTCTAGTTTTCCTCTTGGTCGAACTTTTTAGACAATTTCAACCGAACACCATTACCGGACTAAATTCATGAACTGCTCTGCTCTCTAATTATTAAGTTGAATTATTTTTAGAAAATAACAAGTTGAATTAAAATCAAACTCTGCAACTTTTACAATATTTTACATTTTGTGATAGGTAATAATTAATATATTACGCATGTACATATTGGAACTACTATACATGTAAGGGTATACTACAATTTGTTCAACTATATCATATAACATTTAATTTTCATTTTGACTTCAATTAAAAAATATATAATAAATTTATTTATCATATTTTTAGAATGATTAATTTAACACTATATAATTATAATTTTTCCATTATGATGGTGTTTCGTTTTTAAATCAAAATTGACCACCAAACTTTTTTATTGATCGATAAAAAAAAGAAAATATATATGACGGTCCATATATATATATTCATGAATAAAAATTATCTACCATTTTCGATGTTTAATTATATTTATATCATCACACTAAAAAATTAGATTTAATGTTTAGAATCAGGGCTTAAGATTAGACTATATGATATAGGTTGTATGGTTTATTTTTTAGAGTTTAGTGTTTAGAAATTAGAGTTAGGGTCTAATATTTAGTTTTTTTTAGTGTTGATGCATGAATAGAGGACACAGAAAAGTGACAAGGATTTGTGTTCATATTTTCATTAGAACCGTCACTAATTTTATCCTATATATATATATATATTGTGTAAGTAAATAATTTTTAAATTATAAAAGAATATTTATAAACTATTATATATATTACAAAATAATGTAATATGTTTCAACAAAATAATGTGTATATATATTTAAAAACATTATTTATTGTATATATATAAACATAATTTATTGTATATTTTTTGTGCTTTTTAATGAATTTTTAAATTTCAACCAACCACAACTCGTCATGCATTATGTATTAGCAGAAATAGTTATTATTGGTATTGATTGTCTTTTTTCACTTTTAAAACGCATAGAAATTAAATTTCTATCAAAATTTACAAAGAGCTAAGAGGTATTTGTATATTTTGTTCCGAATGTTACAAAAAATAACTATTTTACTCGTTTTTCTAATACATTAAGACTTTCATGTGGGTTTCAAAAAACATGAAGACATAAATGCATTTATACTATAGAACAAGGACTTGTACAATAGTTTTACCAATAAAGATAGAAGAGTAACAAAGCATGTGCATGTCTATTTTGATTGCCTCATTTGCTAATCCCAAGGAACGCAAACATAACCATATAGTTGGGCGGGCAACCTCAAGAACACGTAAGTGACCTCGATGCAAATGTAATCATACCTTTCGTATTTTTTTTCCGACGTATGTTAGTATCTATTCATATTTTTTTTCTTAATCATTTAACAACGCACGTATATCTTGTATTTACAAGTGCTTAAATCCGAGTTTCTTAAGATGAACATTATCATATTTTCCATCGAGACTACTTGTTGATTTCATACTCATTATATTTAAACATTATCATTCTTGTACTCATTGTTAGGCCAAAAATAAACAAGTAAATAACAAAGTATACCATGCTTGTAACCAACATACTTACAAAGAGTAAGGATATGAACCAACCCAGAAAAAAATATCATGACTTAATCCATGTTTTTTTTAATCTAAATATTATCTTTTTAATCAATGTCGTTGTTTTTCGTAGGTGATCTGGGTTCAAGCAGTGTAGTGTATAAGTGTGTGTGGATTTATTCAAATTCAAAATCGAATAAATATACTACATTATAATTGAATTAAAATGCTCAAAAATCATATTTTATTTATTTAATTAGTAAATTATTTCGAAAAACAGAAATTACTGATTGTAAAAACTTTGTTTTACTAAATGAGGTCCTTGCAGCTTAAAATTATATCTAAATATGGTCCATGCACTTTAAAATATCTAAATACGGTCCTTGAAGTATTCTTTCTATATCGCAATGTGACATCTTAGAGTGGATGTAATGGTACTTGAACTATTCTTTGACAGACCCTTTTGCAATATGACATTTCAGAAAAGAGCTTTTTTTTTTTAGAAATTCAGAGAAGAGATCATTACCACAAGGACAATAATATATACAATTTTAAAGTGTATGGACCATATTTAGATAAGATTTTAAAGTACATGCATCATATTTGATAAATAAAATTATGATTAAATTAATTATTGGTTTAATAATACAAGATTAAGATTTAAACTATACATGTTGATAAGTTACATTGCACTCTTGAAAAGATAATTTAAATTTAAAGCATAATAATAATATTGTTGGAAGGAATAACCACAAACCTTAAACATATATTGTTTCTTTCACTTAAATCATTAGTAATCTTAAATCTTACAAAATTATAAGTTATGATAATAATAGAATTGTACCTTACCCCCTCAAGAAAAACTATATTTCAACTTGGCTCCCTAAATTTGGTTTCAGTTTCTCCTGAATTTGAAGTTTTCTATAATTGTAATATCTTAATCATCAAAATAATTAACATATTTTTATCACATTCAGTGTTTTCAAGACTATTATTTTAAAGTCTCAAAGATTAGTTTGTCCTTGAAGTAAATTCAAATTAACAATGTTGTTTTTATTTTTTAATTGTATCAAATTTGTCTTTGAAGATAATTAATTGCATCAATTTTGCCAGTGAAGTAATTTAATTGCATTCATTTCCCCATAAAATAAACTCAAACCACCAAAATTAAATGATTTCAACAGAAAAATTGAAGCAATTAAAAAGTCAAAGTAACATTGTTGATTGGATTTATATCCTATACGGCATACGCTGGCGGTGGAAACTAAAAGTTTTCACAAGCGCCTTAGTTTTAAGGTTTAGAGACTTAATTTAGGGTGTAGGGTTTATGGGTTTAAGTGTGGGGTTTAGAATTTAGGGGTAGTGATTAGAATTTAGGTTTTAGGGTAATATATTGAGGATTTAGGTTTTAACTTATAAATCCTAAATTCAAACCTCAAACCTTAAATTCTATTTATAATCACTAAATTCTAAACTACTAAACCTAAACCCCTAAACTTTATACTCTAAACTAAGTCTATATACTCTAAAACTAAGGCGCTTGTGGAAATTAAAAGTTTTTACCGCCAGTGTATCAAATAATTATCTTGTTAATTTGCTATTTAAAAAATATCGCTGATTTAAGTTTACTTCAAGGTCGAACTTATCCCTTAAACCTATTTTAAACAATCAAAATAAATGATCCATATTATTTAATAAATTGAAAAATAAAAACATATGCATAATGCTAATAATTGATACTCCTACATAGAAGGTCCAACCACAGCTTAAATATCACAAAACAAGTTGTTGATTTGAGAGGGGCCAACATGTATGACTTATTATTTGTTTTTATTGTTATCAACACATAAGCATGACAATGACATTAGTATGAGAAATATGTAAATAATTGCACTTGGAATCTGCAGGCTGCAGCTCTTTAACTCAGTGCCTACTCAGTACTCACTCATCTTTATCTAATTTTTACTCAAACCCTACTTGTTGAAATCACAGCTGTTCCCAATTTATTATATACAACTTGTCATCTGTTTCATCAACTCAATATCAATATCAATAGAATCTAAATTCACTGTTCATCGTTTTAATTAGGAAATTTTATTTTAGTTTTTTCGAGATTTTTTTCTCGGCAAAAATTAATTTATTGATAAGATTAGTTTTTCGGGAATTGAATTTGAAAGTAATGTTAATTATATATATTTTCTGGTTTATATTTTTCGTGTTCGTGAACGTATACATAAAAATTAAAATTTATTACTAACAATGCTATCTTTATTTTTAATCAATTCGAGACATTTCTGAGTTAAAAATGCATACCGAAACACATATATTATTATATATTTTTTTATAATTAATTATATTTTACCCCATAATTTTGATTCTTGACCCATCACAACATTAGAGTTTTACAAAAAAAAAAATCTCAAAATGACTATGAGACAACCAAAAGCATATTGGTGAAATTTAATAATAAAGAGCATATTGGATAAATTTTGGGATAGAAGTATTTTCTTCCGACGCACAAAAAGTGTCACTATATGGATGGGGAAAGTTTTCAAGTCACATCAGTTATTCTACTAAAAAATTGTCACTAAATGTAAAACTGAAATACATTTCCACCGATAAGAAAACTGAACATCGAAATAGGCTAAATTGTCTAAAAAATAGTTAGAGGTGTAGCTTTTGAAAAAATTGTCTGTACAGTTACCATCTACAATAGTTAATCTAATCGCACGTATAGCGACACTTTTCACTGTTATAAGAGGTAATATCGATGGTCATTATGTTGGTATGTGTAATTATTGACTAAACTAATGAACAATAGCGGCACTTCAGACTGTCAATAGAGTGTATGAGGATATATGTACCGACATATATTAAATGTCACTAAAGTGAACTTGTCAATTAGAAATTGAACATATAGTGACGGTATTAACCGTCGGTTTAGGGTCTCAATGAAAATAATGTAATATTCTAAAATCAATTAAATCTATTGATATTGTACAAATGTTAATTTCAACTGTTACTGTGTTAACTTCGCTTAATAATATTGTTTTCTTCAAATAGTAGTTTTTTTTTTTGCATTACACATATTAGCGACAGTCAAAGTAAAACCGTCAATATACATCATACAGCTAGTGATGGACAAATGAGTGTCAGTGTAAGCTTTTCTTTGTACTGCAAATTGAAAATTCGTCCGTTACTATTACATGTTTTACTGGCGGATTGGAATTTTGATGATCTAAAACTAGTTTTATTGACGAATTTTGATCATTAATTTAAGTTAAAAAATGGATGAGTAATTTAAGTAAAAGTTAGTATATGACAATTTGTTTTCTTTTATTTTAAGGAGACAATATATGGATATATTACTCCATAAATAACAAGATATCTCACATTTTGAAGGACAATTACAACCCAAGCCAATAGGTTTGCCCCGTATTCCCCAATCCTATGTACCATAAATGCATTACTATAATGATAATAAAAACAACAAATATAGCATCAAAAACCGGAAAAGGGAAACAATATGTCATGTGAATCGATTTGCTCGTGGTAAGGTTGTTTGTGTTAGGCAATGAGCGACCTCATTAACTTCTCAATAAATCCAACGAAGTAACATGCTGAAATATGTCTAGTCTTCAACAACCATTAATAACCAAACTTAAAAAATAAATACGAATGATCTCTAAGTAGTCAGACTCGGCCATCACTTTATCGTATTGTAAACCCTTCAACAACGAAAATATCTCTCTAATAGACATTGGTTAAACAGAAGTCGTAAAACCTTTCACAAAATAACATGCTTCGTCACTAATAACAATCATCGGAGTAAAAAAAAAGTAGCCCCTACCATGGACACTAAAGAAAAATTAACATCTTCACTTTATTTTTTTTCTCTATTTAAGATTGGGGTGGTTAATGAAGCTTCCAACTTTAAATTAGATTGTAATTTTTAACTCTTTAATAAATTATCATTTGCCGAGCAAAAAATACATATTCACGACCACTAGAAAGTTTACCATTATTTCTCCAAAAAGAATCTTGCAAGACAAAGACACTAGATAATCCCTACCACCAGAGAAATCTCAGCCTTTAAGACCAATTCAACACCCTTTTTAATAAATAAAGTTTGAAATTCTAATTCCATTATATCGTTGTTCATGATATAGATCTAGAAAGAAAATTGATGCACAATCAGTAAAACAGAAAAAAGATACAAAACAATATAAAATAACATATACATACGACATGAATCAACGTGGATTAAAAATTGATTTTATTAAATAAAAATATGACAAATACAACACATCAAAATTATACAAAAAAAATATTAAGTACAAGTCCACCAAAAAACGGAGTTTGTCTTAAAACAATTAAAAAGTTTCTGAATTTAACGGTTTATATAATGAAATACTTATATTTTTTAACAAGAAATTGATATTAATAAATAAAAAAGACAACAAATATAACACATCAAAATTATTAAAAAAACATGGATCGTTATTCTATACAATGGTTGTGAAAAATAAAGTTTTCACAAGCAAGATTATTTAGGGTTTTAGTTTAGAGCTTATAGGTTAAGGGTTTAGATGGTAAGGTTTAGAATTTAGGGTGTAGATTTTTGCGTTAGAGTTTGATGGTTTCCATGTTAAAATTTTAAATTTTAGCTTAAAAATAGACATATTTGTGTAAAAAAATGCACTGACATTGTAGGGGTGTTCAAAAATATCCGATCCGACCGATCCAATTCGATTATCCGTTGCTCCAATATGAAAATTCAGATATCTGATCCGATTTTTATTTTCATATTGGATAACGATCACAATGTTTCAAATTTCGTTCAAATATTCATAGATATAAACCTTGTTATATTTAGTAATTTAATGCTTGTTATATCTGAAAATTCAAAAAATCAATTTTTATAGATGTTAATCTTGTTATATTTGACAATTTGTTGATTTTTATATTCGAAAATTTAAAATTTTCATAGATACAACCGTCAAATTCGGAAAAAAAATACTTAAATCAAATTATATATTCCGATACCTGAATATCCGCTTCGAGTATTTGATATTCGAATATCTAATTTTTCAGATCGGGTACGAATCGCTATTTTACCGATTTAAAATTTTGAATATTTGATTTTTCGGATCAAATCCGATTTGATATCCGAAAATGACCGACAATGTATCAAATATTTAGCTAAAAAATATTGAGGGCAAATCCACTAAGAACACTCATTAGAAAAATAAAATAAAATATATAACCTATAAAACTTGAAGAAAAACGATTAAACCTTCCATAATCGTCATCTACCTACCAACACCAAAGCTTTATTACTCCATCTTTCGTGTAAAGTAAACTAGTATGTAACCGTTAGCCGTTTAGATTTAGATTTAGATTTAGATTAATTCCAATATAATTTCTAACCTGTTTCGATACACTACCAAAAAAGATGACCATTCGTATTATAATTATTATTTTATATTTCAAACATTAATCTAATTATTTATCGTAAGGTTTAATGCTAATTATTATTTGAAAAAAATGTATTAAACTTGCAACCTTAAAAAAAACGAACGATGAAGTGTGTTCCAAATGAGAAAGTGTAAATTATTGTATTAACGACAAACATGTGCCCTAATCTAAATATAAGCTGACGTGGTTTTACGTGTTATACAGTCCTCCTCCCCCTTGTATTGGCTGTCACTTTTTGTATTTTATTAAAATCAGTCCCCTACGCCTCTATTTAAATTCACGAAATATCACAAGCATTCTCACCAACAACACAATACACATTTCCCTTGCTTCCTTACAAAGAACGGTGTATATGGCTGATTCAACACCACTTCTTTCCGACTCCGATAAACCGCCGGAACCCAAACGGCCTCCACCATCGCTCGATGAAACCATCGAGCGCTGTATCGGAGGCTTCGGGTGGCTCCAAATCTTTCAAGCAATACTCGTCTCGCTTGCTTGGGTCTTTGACGCTCAGCAAACTTTCATCAGTGTATTCACCGATGCCGAGCCATCGTGGCACTGCACTGATGAATCGGTTTGCAGCAGTTTTTCCAACATTTGCCAACTCCCCAAGAGTTCATGGTCTTGGGACTGGCCTGCGCACACATCGATTATATCTGAATGGGGACACCAATGTTCGACTTCTTTCATCACCGGGTTGCCTGCTTCTTCTTTCTTCATGGGCTGCCTAGTAGGTGGACTCGTGCTCGCCACCCTCGCGGATTCAACTCTTGGCCGTAAAAACATGCTTTTATTCTCATGTCTAATGATGTCTTTATCTTCCATCTTCACCGTTTTTTCATCCAATATTTGGATCTATTCATCCCTTAGATTCATCAACGGATTTGGCCGCGCAACTGTCGGAACTTGTGCCCTTGTGTTATCAACCGAGCTAGTCGGAAAACGGTGGCGCGGCAAGGTCGGTGTTATTGGTTTCTTTTGTTTTACTTTAGGGTTCCTGTCGTTACCGGTAATGGCATATGTAAATAGAGGTTCCTCATGGAGAACTCTGTACCTCTGGATTTCGGTGCCAACAATTTTGTATTGTATATTAGTTCATTTCTTAGTTCCCGAGTCTCCAAGATGGCTTTTCGTTAAAGGACGCAAAGAGGAAGCGGTTACAACGCTCAAAGGCATGGCTCAGACCGCTAGTGCCTTGACAATGAGTTTCTCTAATGTCCTAATCGAGCAAGAATCTTTGGATGACAATGTAGATATTTACTCTTCAATCAGGATACTTTTGAACAAGCGATGGGCTGCTCAAAGGCTATCGGCGGTAATGGTTACGGGTTTCGGGATCGGTATGGTGTACTACGGCATGCCATTAAGCCTTGGAAATCTGTCGGTCAATCTCTATTTAGGCGTCACATTAAACGCCTTGTCCGAGCTCCCGGCATCACTTATTACATTCTTTCTTATAGGTAAAATTAACAGGAAAGATTCAATATTGGGTTTCACAATCTTAAGCGGCGTATGCAGTGTATTGTGCGTGGTGATGGGCAGAATGTGGCCTAGTCTACAGATAGCAACGGAGCTGATATCTTTCTTCAGCGCTTGCGCGGCGTTCAACATGGCGCTGATATACACATTGGAGCTGTTCCCCACATGCGTGAGGAACTCGGCACTTTCGATGGTGAGGCAAGCGCTTGTTTTTGGGGGAGTGTTCAGCCCACTGCTTGTGGCTGCCGGGAGGAAAAATAACTTGATATCGTTTGGGGTTTTCGGGATCGCGATCGGAATTTGTGGTCTGCCATTGATTGGGTTACCGGAGACGAAAGGTGGCATAATTTGTGACACAATGGATGAAGAAGAGCACAAACAGAACCAGAAGGGGGCAGCCGCAATTCCAATATTGGCATAACATAAGCTCTATCCGTCTATTGACTTAATCATTGGCAACTTGCCAATAATTGCTTTTTAAAGTTATGATTACTTTTTAATGCCGTCTTTGTTAATTGTTATACACAACTCTTGAAGATCTTCTGTATGAATAAATATTGTTTAAATCGTTAAAAATAAATATAGTAATTATATTTTCAACAAGTGACTTTAGCTGCAGCGTACAACAATGATTTATCTTTTTAGGAAACGGTAATGGCATATTTATCAAATAAATATCTCATGCCAATTTGTGTAAAGTACTATTTTGTTTCGTCACTGCAGTAAATAGGGACAATAGCGACGCTTTTTTGAGTTTTCACTGACATTAACGCCACAGAAAATCTTATAACACTATAGAAAAGCACCAGGAAAATGCCGTTAAAACAAGCATTGCGAAAACTAGTGACGATTTTAGAGATTCTCATCCGACATTCAATTTCCTCACATCGAGGGAGCCACAATATTATTACCCCACTAGTATATGACATGAAAACGACATTGCCATGGGAAAGTGGAGATCCTTTGTTCTAGGACTTAATGGAGACTAATCTAGAATAAGCAAAATGGCTCCAATATGAGTAGATCGATGCACAATCAAATTAATGCCACTTATATATATAAATAAAAGAAGGATTAATATCATATACACTAACTGTGGAAAATAAAGTTTCTACAAGCGAGGTTATTTAGAGGTTTATGATTTTAATTTAAGGTTTAGATGTTAGGGGTTTAGGATTTTAATTTAGGGTTTAGATGTTATGGGCTTAAGTTGTAGGGTTTCGAATTTAGAATTCATGATTAGAATTTAAGTTTTAGGGCTTAGGATTTGTGGTTAGATTTTTGGGATTTTAAGGTTAAAATTTTAGATTTTAGATTTAGGCTTGAAAATAGGCATATTTGTGTAAACTTTTTTTACACTAACAATGTATCAAATATTATTAATACATAAAAGAGTGCGAGCAAGGGTAGATAATAGTAAATAAAGGGAAGGGTTAACATTTGATTAGACCGTGCATAGTTGTATTTATTATTATTAGATATGAAGTGATATTATACTATTAGATATAAAGTTAGGTAGTGTTAACAATCTTTAGAGCAGGTGGTTAATGCTTTCGATTGATACCTTTCTTTTCTTTAGATTGTGAGTTCAAAACCCAATAGGAGTAAAATTCCCTTTCCTCCCTCCCCTAGCGAGGTATTATATTCTCATGCAGGGATTCGAACCTATACAAGATAAAGTAAGGTGAGTATTCTTAGCCACTAGACCAATTAGTGGATCTCTGTTAATTAATTTTACTTTCTTATGATGTATTATCATATTATATTAATTTTTTTAGTATTAGTGCGTCAAGTATAGTTTTGTATTCTTGAGAAATAGTGTATCAAATATAATAGTAAAAAATGTTAATATTTGATCCATTGACAACGCTATATATAGGGATGAACATTTGACTCAGACTCGACAGGTTTCGACTCGAACTGATTCTATATAGTCGAGTTTTTCTTAAAGGAAATTTTGGGTTCGAGTTTAATTTTTGGAGGATGAGGCTGGGTCGAGTTTGGGTTTAAAGTGAAGAATATCCTGCCCGACCCCAAAATAATAGATTAATTTTATTGTAAATATTTAGGTATAATTGCTACAACAACCATATCTTTATATATATATATATATATATTTCCAATTACCTCCTTATTTTGTCTAATAATAATGAAAATTGACAATTTTTTATCGAATAATAATAAAAATTAATAATTTTTATTTATGTCCGGTCGGATTGAGATTAGGTTTTTGCTCTAAAATTAGAGTCGAGTCAAGTCGAATTTGGTAAATGTGTTAAATTTTTTACCATCTTTTATGTTCTTTTTATAGTTTATATTTAAGATTTTGTGTTTGTTCCTTCCAATGATGTCATTAGTACTAAATATTGA
Organism: Hibiscus tridactylites; assembly: GCA_958450335.1. Lineage (NCBI taxonomy): Eukaryota > Viridiplantae > Streptophyta > Magnoliopsida > Malvales > Malvaceae > Hibiscus > Hibiscus tridactylites. The sequence continues at coordinate 5,776,684 of OY288267.1, forward strand.
TAATCTACAGTTAAATTATGTAAATACTCTTTATATTATGTGTTTTCTTTTTTGTAAATTATATGTCCATTTTATAGTTTATATTCAGAATTCGTAGCTCTCCCTCGCAATTATGTCTTCTCCAAGATCAGAACACGAATCCTCTGCTTACAAGAACAATGTGTCTTACATTGCCCCTCAAGACTTGTTGGTTACTTGTAATGTGCGTTTGGTTTAATATTAAACATTAATTTAGCATATAAAAATTATTTGTACTGTTAATATATTAAACAATAATTTTAATCGAGTAAAGTAAAATCAAATGATGATGTCATATTCTGTATTTTTTGCTTTGATTTAATATTAAACAATAATGTGTTATTTGTACTTTAACAAATTATACAATGCGATACTTTAATTATTGTTATGTATATTATCATAATACACGTGAATTTTGCTGACTGGTTTGACATTTATTACATTTGAAAAGGTTTTAATTCAAGAATCATAATAATACTCAAAATGATAAAAAAAATTAAAAGGAAATCAGGTATCGTTAAAAACCACCTTCTAATTCTAGTTAGGGAAAAAAGAGTGTATATTTTATTATAATTAAAAAAGAAAAACGTACATCAAATGTCCACAACACAGCGAAAGGAACAATTGTCCACCAGTTCGCATGGACATTGCTGCCAATGTCCTCCCACAATTCGACCAACATCTCCATATTGTTTGGAAGAACCGTAGCTACCCCAATTGATTTGCAAGCCACACTACTTTGCAGCTGATGAAGAGATGACTTATCGTTTCGGCACGCTTCTTGCATATTGGACAATCCATATTTCCAGTAAGACCAACTCCTCTCTTCCCCAATTCAGACTTGACTGGTATTCTCTCCCACAGAGTTCGCCACATAAAAATCTCCACCTTGGGAGGAGCAACACCGATCCACACTAATCTTTCCCAATGCACATTTTTCGAAATGCTAGTTCCCAATATTTTTCTTACCGATTTAATGGAGAAGCAGCCGTCTCCTGTTCCTTTCCACATAACCCAGTCTTCATCAACCGAACTAGCTTTAAAGTTATCGAGCTTTATCATTAAACTGTCTCATTGTGACTTTTCCCAATCAAAAAGGGGTCTCCGAAGCAAAATATTCCAGCTTCAATACAACTCACCTTTGCAACCGAAGTCAGCCACACTTCCTACCTTGTCGACAGCTACTGCAAAAATTCGAGGGTACAAAACCTTCAAAGCTTTGTCTTCGAGTCAAATGTCCGACCAAAAACTAATTCGCCGTCCGTTTCCCACCTGCAGTGCCAAATTCTTCCGAAAGCAATGTCCCAACTCGTCATCCTCATTAACAGCTTTAACAATGTCAGTCCAAATCCATGAGACATTTTTTGTGTCCAGAAAAGGTAGTACCGAACTGCATGAAGGGTTCGGATTTAAGCAACAAATGACTCTCCTCCAAAGGCAATTAGCTTCATTCCCATACCACCAATGCCCAAAATGATAGTTTTGATATGAAACTTACTAATATTATTAACTCATGTACCATAAATCATAATCAGGGACGAAACCAGGATTTGAAGTTAGGAGGGCAAAACATAAATTTTAAAAGGTGGGGGCAAATTCATAATTATTCTAATTTTTTCAAGAAAAATATAAAAAATCAAAGGGTAAAAAAAAAATTTCCCCTACCGAGGGGCCACAGCCCCTCCCATTCAAAATGTAGCACCGTCCCTGATCATAATAATACATAAAACTATAGTTCATGTATTACATTGGACATTTTTTCAAAACATATGTATTATATCAGATATTTCACACAAACATTTTAAAAATCAAGTACCACATGTGGTATTATATTAAAGTACATATAAGAATTGTTATATTATTCCTAAAGTTAAATACTCCGTTGGAGTTTGAGGTTCAAATGAATCCAGATAAATATTTAAAGCAATGGGGAGCCACATTATTATGAGATTAGCATTATGATATGACATGAAAGCGACACTGCCATTGAAAAGTGGAGATCTTCGTGGGGCTGAATGTAGACCAATCTTGAATAAGCCAAATGGGTGATGGTCCAGGATGACTAGATGTACAATCATCCAATGAAGGCCACTGTCCCATTACAGATATATAAAAACCAAAATTGGCCAGATAACGAGGACCCCAAGCACCTCAGCCCCTAGATTTTTCCAAGTTGTTCGGATCTGTGGATAAAAATTAGCCGCTAACAGATGATAAACAACTTGACAAAATGATACGTCATCAGAAAAATAATTTAATATTTTATATAATTTTATAAAATTATTTCTGACTGATGTGTCATTATGTAAAGTCAGCACATTTGTCTATATAACATTGTTATGTTAACGTGCACTGTTATTTAGGTTTGACACTTCATTCGGTAAGCATATTGAACCAAAATAAAAAGTTAGAGGTTAAAATACTTCAAAAAAAGAAAAAAAAACTAAAATAAATGTCCATTTTAATGTTAAAGACATTTTTTGACATTATACATAAAAAGAGGTATACAGTTTATAATGAGAGTAAACAACATTAAAAGTCATTATAAAATAGATCAAAACCCCATCATACAATATCAGACTCCCTATTAATTCGACCCCAGATCATATGGCAAGCATCCAACAAAGCATGAACCTCCATTTTGTAATGAGAGCCATAATAAGCTAAAAAAAACTAAAAGGGCAAAATATATCTGCCCAGTGCCCAAGATAATTTGAAGTGTGGACTCTGTGGCACAGTGTCACCTCACACAAGGGGAAGTAGGGTTTGATTCTGTACATGTTGAATACACTATGGGATGTGATGTCTCAAGAAATTTGGAGAAAGTAACAGTCCAAATATCCACTGTCCACAAAATGCTACTTCAACCTTTCACTATCTAATATTCAATCTTTTTGCCAGATTTAGTTGAAATGGAATCTGTTACTTGAAAAATCCCATATTACCCTTATGACATAAGCAGCGTGTTTTTAATCTATCGTTAATTTAAGATTAATTATACTTTACACCGACGATGTAAAATTTTTGTTACCACAAGCATCTTAGTTTTAAGAGTTAGAAATTCAGTTTAAGAGTTTTAAGTTTATGTGCTTATAATTTAGAGATGTAGTTTGAATTTAGGGTTTATAGTTAGAATTTAAAGGTTTTAGGTTAAAATTTAAACCCCTAACATATTGCCCTATAATATAAATCTTAACCTTTAAACCTTGAACTTTAAATTCAAACCACACCGCTAAATTATCAACGAGAGGCTTAACCACTAACTCCAACATTTGCGGGTTGCCATTAATTGGAATGCTGGGAACGAGAGGTGGCGGCTGTACTTCCAACGTTTGCATGAGCTTGTTGAAGTAACTATTACTTGATGGACCTGAAGTCTTTAAAACCGAAAGGGCAAACAATCATAGATAGGTATAGATTAGGACCAAATTAATATCTTTGTTCAGTTTGGTTCAAATGAATTGAACCTCAAATTCCAGATAATATGTTGAAGCAATCCTATCCTCCTAGCCTCTCATTTAAGCAACCAAAAGCTTAGCATGAAAGCGGCAGGCATTTCATTTGGGTGGAGATCCTTTCTTCTTGGGGATCAATGGAGGCTAATGTAGAATATTGAGCCAAATGGGTCCAGCATGACTAGATGTACACTCATGCAATTCAGGCAAGGCCGGAAACGGTCACCGCACGTACCTTTTGGTCCCTACATTCTTCAACTTGTTTTTTGTTTACACTTTGCCAATCCTTCTTTTTTAATAAAAAGAGAAACCAAACGGGAACTAGACGACCGTAAAATAGAGGGACAAAGATGAAAATTGAGCACGTCTCAATAAAAAAGGGATTAAACTGATATATAAATCAAATAGAGGGAGTAAGGTGATATAGTCCTAGACCTGGCAAACTTGACACGAGAATCGAAACTCGAACCGAGACCCAAACCGAAACTGAAAATCAACTTAAAATCGACCTGAAATCTGATCCGAAACTCGAAATAAACCAAACCGAATTTAGTTGAACCGAATAGACCTGATTAATAGAAATAAAGAAAGATAAAATATGAACAGCCGCACAAGTCACTAAAATGTCAAATATATTGACTTTATAAAGTCATATATATGGTATAAAAATCTGACCAACCTAAAAATTTGATTAAAACCGACTGATCTCTCATTGAACCGAAAATAACCGAACCGAAAATCAACCGACCCGAATGACCCAAAACACAATAGACCCGAACTAAAACCAAACTGAACCGAAACCAAATCTGAACCAAAAATATCAGACCCGAAATAATCAAAACCGAAATGACTGGAACCTAACCAGAACCAATTGACCTGTTTGGCACCTCTAAATTAGTCCCTATAATAAAAGACATGACATTTGGCAAGTACTTCCACCGCAAAATATACCTGACCAAGAAGAAAAGTTGAAATGTCGTGTCCATGCTACAGTCTCACCTGAAAACCAGGGAAAGTAGAGTTTGATTCGGGACATGTTGAATAGGTTGAAGACATGAACAGGATGTCATGTCTGAGGATATTTTGGGGAAAGTAACTCAAAAGTCCCAAATATTCACTGTCTAACAATGTTATTCAAAATAAATAAATTCGATGCCACTTGAACCTTTCACTATCAATTCAATCTTCGCTAAAGCTCGTTGGAATGGAATCTTTAATTTGAAAATCCATTGCCTTATCTTGATATCTGAACCTCATATTTTTAATCATCGTTAGCTCAAAAGACAATTGGCAAGATATTATATTAAACATCTTTTCACCGTTATTTTGAAGAATTTTTTTTAAGAATTTAGAGACAAAGGGAAATCACATTCACATGAACTTGGAATTGAAAATAATGGACCAAAAATAAATAAAAACAAATTAAACGAGGATGAAACATGCACTAAAAAAGTTACATTTACTGACGGTTAGAAAACCGTCACTAGAAACTTAAAATATGTTTGTACCATTGTATGCACATAAAAGATCTATACTGACGGTTGAGTGAGATACCCGACAAAAAAAAGCTGTTGGTATTAGAAACGAAAACATAACATATAGCGACGGATGGTTTTTAACCGTCAGTATACATATAGTTATATATTCTCATTTAGAAGTCGCTCGTTTTATCATTTTCAAACATGAATGTACAAACAACCAGATGCTTAATTGCCAAGTTAAAGGTTTTAAATGTGGATAATTTAAGGTTTGATTCATTTGAGCTGCACAATTAGTTTAAAACGACGATATTTGATAGTCGTTAAATTCTACAAATAGTTCTTATACTATGTGTTTGATGTGAATTTAATATATCTACTTTAACTTTAACTTTAACATTATCAATTCGAGCGATCAAAATTGGGGCAATGCTCGTCGACAACGGTATATTGTGACCTCTTCTATTTATTTTGACACGATACACATAAATTCCGCATCATTTTATTTAACGAAATTTACTTTGTTTGATTTTGGTCTGAAAGTTTAAACTTTGAAAATTAAAAGAACTAAACTTATCCGGCTTAAAATCGAAAGGACTAAATCTATATATAACCAAAAATATAGATTCAGATCTTATTATACTACTGGTGTATGTATACTCATTAATTATTATATATACGTTTTTTTATTTTCATTTATCTCAAGCTGCATAAAGAACTAAATTCTAGAACTGTTAATCATGGAAATTATCTGTCACTGCATTTGTGACTCTAATGCACATTGCTAAAAGATTCTTGACATAATCATTGACCTACCATTTTGGTAAGAAACGGTTACACAACATTTAAATAATTATTAATTATTAAAATATATAATAATTATGTACTAGTATGTTGTGTAATAAGGTGTATGTGCATTGTCAAAAGGTTAATAATATGTATGAACATATACTACCTTGTAATCACCTTTAGACTATTAAAAAAATTATGTTTAAATTTTAACATTGTGAATGAAGTAAAAAAATTAGTAAAAAAGGATGTCCTGCAATTACATTAATATTTAATTCATTATTGACTAATTTAAATGAAATACTATAAAAATTTATTATACGGGTGACCTTCATACCCTAATTTCGATGCTTATAATGCTAAAATTATCTGAATTTACTTATGATAAATATCCTATACACTGACGGTGGAAACTGAAAGTTTCCACAAGCGCCTTAATTTTAGGGTATAGGGTTTAGGGGTTTAGGTGTATTAGTTTAGAATTTAGCGATAGTTATTTCAATTTAAGGTTTAGAGTTATAATTTAGGGTTTATAGGTTAGGGTTTAGTTTTTAAGGTAATATGGTGAAGATTTAGGTTTTAATCTATAAACCCTAAATTATAACCATAAAACCTTAAATTAAAACAGTTATCCCTAAATTCTACCACCTACACCAAAACTCCTAAATCATATATCATAAACTAACTCTCTATACCCTAAAACTAAAGCGCTTGTAAAAACTTTTAATTTTTACCGCTTGCGTATGAAATATTTATCCATTTATTTAAAGGATGATTATTTAAAAAAATTCAATGAAATGTCTACCTGTAATATATTTGATGTGGCGTAGTCTAGATATATGCTGACATGGATTGACGTGTCATACAGTCCTCACCCCTGTTGTATTGGTTGTCATTTTATTTTATTTGAGCCTGTCAAATGTCAGGTCCCGACCGTACACCCCTATTTATAGACACCAAATCACCAAAGGATCACACACCTCCTTATCACAAAAACAATACACAGTCACCTGCGCCCTTCCCTTAGAACGGTGTATGGCCGACTCAACACCGCTTCTTTCCGACTGTGATACACCGGCAGAACCCAAGCGGCTGCCTCGATCCCTCGATGAAACCATCGAGCGTTGCATCGGAGACTTCGGGTGGTTCCAAGTCTTTCAAGCAATACTCGTCTCGTTTGCTTGGGTCTTTGACGCTCAGCAAACTTTCATCAGTGTATTCACCGATGCTGAGCCATCGTGGCACTGCACTGACGATTCAGTTTGCAACAAGTTCTCCAACATTTGCCAACTTCCCAAGGGCTCATGGTCTTGGGATTGGCCTGCGCACACTTCAATTATATCGGAATGGGGCCACGAGTGTTCCACCTCGTTCATCACGGGGCTACCCGCTTCTTCTTTCTTCATGGGTTGCCTATTCGGTGGACTTGCGCTTGCCACTCTTGCTGACTCCACTCTTGGCCGTAAAAACATGCTCTTGTTCTCATGTCTAACGATGTCTTTATCATCCATCTTCACCGTTTTTTCGCCCAATATTTGGATATACTCAGCCCTTCGATTCATCAACGGGTTTGGCCGCGCAACTGTTGGAACTTGTGCCCTGGTGTTATCAACCGAGCTGGTGGGAAAACGGTGGCGCGGCCAGGCTGGTGTTATTGGTTTCTTTTGTTTTACTTTAGGGTTCTTATCGTTACCCGCAATGGCATATGTAAATAGAGGTTCTTCATGGAGAAATCTGTATCTCTGGGTTTCGGCGCCGACAATTTTGTATTGTGTATTAGTTCGTTTGTTAGTTCACGAGTCCCCAAGGTGGCTGTTCGTTAAAGGACGCAAGGAGGAAGCAGTCACAACACTCAAAAGCATGGCTCAGACTGCTAGTGCCTTGACAATGAGTTTCTCTAATGTCCTAATCGAGCAAGAATCTTGGAATGTAGATATTTTCTCTTCAATCAGGATACTTTTGAACAAGCGATGGGCTGCTCAAAGGCTAGCGGCCGTAATGGTGGCAGGTTTCGGGATTGGGATGGTGTACTACGGCATGCCATTAGGCCTCGGAAATCTTTCAGTAAATCTCTACTTAGGCGTCACATTAAACGCCTTAGCCGAGCTCCCGGCATCATTGATTACATTCTTCCTTATAGGGAGAATCAACAGGAAAGATTCAATATTGGGGTTCACAATCTTAAGTGCGGTATGCAGTGTAATGTGTGTGGTGATGGGGCGAGTGTGGCCAAGTTTACAGATAGCAATGGAGCTGATATCTTTCTTCAGCGCTTGCACGGCGTTCAACATGGCGCTGATATACACATTGGAGCTGTTCCCCACATGCGTGAGGAACTCGGCACTTTCGATGGTGAGGCAAGCGCTTGTTTTTGGGGGAGTGTTCAGCCCACTGCTTGTGGCTGCCGGGAGGAAAAATAACTTGATATCGTTTGGGGTTTTCGGGTTGGCAATCGGCGTCTCTGGGCTGCCGTTGATCGGGTTACCGGAGACGAAAGGTGGCACAATTTGTGACACGATGGATGAAGAAGAGTACAAACAGAACGAAAAGGCGGCGGCCGCAATCCCAACGTTGGCATAAGCTGTATGGGTCCAATAATTAGCAACTTGCCAATAATTGCTTGTTAAAGTTTGGAGTATTTCTTTTTCTTTTTTGTGGATAGAATTGGAGTATTTCTTTTTAATGCCATCTTTGTTGTACATTCTGTTTAATATCTTGAATATTGTTTAAGGATTATTAATTTGTAGACCATAAATAAATCATGTTATAATACATTATTAATTAATAAATCATCTTTGTTGTACATTATTAATTTGCATCATTTTCTTGCAAAATAAATTTATCCCACGTAAAGGCTGAGTTTCAATAATTACTGATAATGTTTCGGAACCAATGGTATCTTATCCTGTCATCTAAGCAATCAAAAGCTTTGGCCCTCACACATATCGTACATGGAAAGTAGTAAGTGCATCCATGCAACATGGACCAGGATATTGGAGGGGACGGTTACATTCTCTAAATATTTTAAGTTTTTATGTAGTTAAATATTTTCTTTTGTATTTTTTATTAACAATTTAATTTTGTATCTCTTAAAATTTTGTAATTTTATATTCTCTATATTTTTAATATAGCTTAATTGTTCACACTACTTACATAAAATCTATCGTTCATCCATGCACTCATAGCTATTGGAGCCTCTCAAAAATAGACTGAGGGGTGCTAGAGATAGTCGCGCCTCCTGAAAATTTTAAATTTTCACATTGTTTATCTAAGTTTGCACCTTCTAACCCCTTGACTTAAAATCATTAGGGGTGTTCATGGTAGGTTAATCGTATCGTTTAGCTTAAACGGTTGGTTAACAGTCATAGTGGTTATTAACCGTTAAAGAAATGGTTAACTATTATAGTGGTTAACTGTTAAGAAACGGTTCGCTTATAGGTTAATCAATAACCTATTACAATTTTCTTTTCAAATGTTAATTACTTCTTTTTACAATAATAAATCTATCTCTCCTATAAATATTGTATTAAAATTAAAAAAAAGTTAAATAAAGATATTTTAAACACAAACTTCATACTTAGTTAAAAAAAGTACATACAAATTAACTTATAGGTTAACCATTAATCATCTTTTTTTAGCAGTTCAATTAACTGAAAACGTTTAACTTTTAATATTTAGGTTAATTAACCTATAAAATGAATGATTATACCAGTTAACGGTTACGATTTATTTTATACACCCTTAAAAATCATGCGTCCGATCCTAATACATGACATGAAGGCGGCATTGCCTTTAAAAAGTGAAAACCTTTTTTTATGGGCGTGGTGGAGATGAACAGATGTCTTATGTTCCATTTAGTACCCTATTTATGCTCTCGTACTAAAAAATATGTTTAAAGATTAGAATTAAAGTTTAATGTGGATTAGGATTAGTGTGTAGAGTTTAATTTATAAAGATTAAGATTTAAAAGTTAAAAATTAAGATTATGACTTGTGGTATAAAAAAAATTTCTTCTGTAGAGAATAGTACTGAACAAGACATATGGGGCCAGTATGACTAGATGCAATGCAAGATTGTCTCGGTGAGAAAGGAAAAAACTCTAGCCAAGCTTGAAGGGTACTTAAGCAAAGTATATCTGGCTAAGATAAGGTGAAGTGCGGAGTCAGTGCCACGGTGTTCGATTTAGTACACGCGGACAAGGTTGAAGACACGAAAGGGTGTATTGTCTGAGGATATTTTTGAGAGAGTAGCTCAGAAAAGTCCTAAATATTCACTGTTTTACAATTCCACGTGAACCCTTCACTTCCTATATATTCAATCTTTTCGATATTTTGTTGGAGTGGAATCTTTTTTTCCCCGATTATACAGAAACAAACCAAGCCTAAATAGTTATAGACTCATCGTTGGCAATTAACATTGCCACTGCAGCAAGCGTTGCCAATCTGTCAGCGACTCTATTAGTCTATTCAGATCACAACAAACGTGGCGAATTTTCATACTCTAATATTGGGAAATTAGGAAGCAAACCGAATTCACCAAAACCAAATTTGTAAGAGTTCTCGATAAACCACTTATAATTCATGAAGCCTCAGGGTTATCGGTTTTAATTTTAAGACGTCGATAACTCAATCTCCAAGCATGAACAAAAACATCATGTATTGCCCAAAGTTCGACAATAATAACTGTATAGTCTTAAAAAAATACCGGAGAAGCCAAAAAAATGCATGCACCGTGTTCAATACGTAATATGAACCACGTGTTTAATTTGGATTTGGAATCTTTAATTCTTTAAATTCATTGCGTTATCTTGTGATATGAATCACATCTTTTTTTTTCTTCCTAATCACGAGTGCTTTACACCTATTAATTTAATGATTTAAATAAGAAAAAAATTTAGAATAAATGTCGTATATCGAATTTTACTATTAATTATATGCACTCATACGCATCATTAAATATTTTACACCTGTTAGTTTGGATCTATTAATGTCAAATAATATTTTGCCTTTTTAAGATATGGTCCCGAATATTCTGCAAGGGAATTTGAATGATAAATCTGGGTTTGCCCTTACGCATTCAAATGGTCCAAGTATAAACGTGTGGAACTTGTCATTTACATTTCCGGAATTTCTTTGGTATTTCTTCAATTCCTTGTAAAACCCTAAGAGGAAAAAATGCCAAACATTCATCGAACCTTACATCAGGGCCTAAGATAAGGGAAATAATAAGATGACGTACGCATCATTTAACGGGTTTCATCTACATAGTTATAACGTAACTTATACGTATAGTTGTTAGGAATGTATATTGCAATTAGGAAACAAAAATCTAACTTTATACCAACTACATGTTCGTCTATCGAAAATCGGGATAAAACACTAGGTCTCTAAAATAAGATAAATAATTTAAATCTTGGTGTTGTAAATTGAATAAACTTGGTTGAAAATTGCCACTATGACGTAAGGGTGTGAAAAATAAAGTATTGTAGCTGTTATTGTAACTGTTAACCGACATAATTGTTATTTTTATTGGTTGATTAACCTAACTGTTAAGGTTAAACGATTTCAGTTAACCGAAAGGTTAACCTATAAATATTTTTTTTACTAAGTATGAAGTTTGTGTTTAGAATTTTTGTATTTAAGTTTTTTTTTTTGAAAATTTTAATTAATATTTATCGGAGAGATAGATTTATTAGTCTAAGAAGAAATAATGAACGCTTGAAAAGAAAATTAAAATATGTTACATGTTAACCTATAACCAAACCGTTAATAAACGGTTAACAGTTTAAAAATTAACGGTTAATTATTTCTTAACGGTTAAATTTCAGCTAATAACTATTTAAGGTAAATAGTACAGTTAACCTACCATGAACAATTGAACAACTTTAATATAACGGACTTTACAATATTTGATTTAAACTAGTTCACGAATGATTTGAATACTAGAAATTATACAAAAGTCGGTTTTATTATTTTTTTTCAACAATACAAATTTTGGGTGGTCATACACGACTTAATGTTAAATCTAGTGGCGTAACTTGTGGAAAATTTTTGGGAAACAACTTAAATTTTTAAAAATTTAGAGGCTTAAATTAAAATAATATATATATTTTTTATCACTTGATTAATTAATAAATCTCAATAATAGATTTTTTGGCATAAATTATCCCGTCACAAGTTGAGAAATTTTATCATTATATCTTAGGGTGTAAATGAACAGAGCGTTCTATGAACTGTTCGTGAACCGTTTGTATAACGTTCGTTTATTAAAATAGATAAACGAGTATTAACGAAATTTTTATGTTCGTTTAATAAACGTATGAACATGAATGTATTGTATGTTTGGTTCTTTTATGTTCACGAACTCGTTTATAGGATAAAAATGCATGTGGATGTATTTAAATACTACTTTTGTTGTTGCTAAAAGTTCATATTCAAATGTAAGTTTTATTTTGCTGCTTTTGTTTTATTTATTTATTTATTGTTAGTTTAGTTAATATTTTTGAACATATAAACGAACATGTTCGCATACGTTCGTGAACACTAAACAAACGAACAAAAACACTTTCAAAAATAAATAAACGGACACGAACACAATATTAAAAATTTAATCGAACACAAATCAAACTGAACACCTTTAAAAATAAACACAAACATAACTTTTTTTCGTTCAAGCTCGGTTCATTTATAACCCTAATTATATATATGTGACTATCGTCACAATTTACACATTTTTTTCTTTACTGTAATCTGTCCGATCGAGTAGCTGTCTGTCACTATACATATCCCGTCATTGAAGTTTTATTAATGTCATTGTTTGCATCGCAATTATTAAAGTGATGTAACATTTTAGTAGAACAAAGAAATATCATTAGAAACACCAACTTTTTAATACATTACTCAATTGCTCCTTTTTTTTTCTTTAGAAACACCAACTTGCTCACCTTCAATTGTACAAGGATCTTAAGGGCAGTGGCAGATTCAGAATTATTTTTGAGGCTGGGCACAAATTAAAATATTTTTGAAGATGAGCACAAATCATAAAAATTTTAAAATTTTCAAGGTGGTTACAAGTCATAAAATTTAAGGATTAATTCATAAAAATTTAAAAAATTAAAGCTAAATGTGTAAACTTTAAAAAGTTCAAAGTGGACACAAGCCCACCTAATATAACATGTGGATCCGCCGGTGTTTGGGGCATTTATATCTTCTTTATTTTTTTCATTGGAAGAAAATAAATAAATAAATAAATAAACATGAAACGTGCAGTGCAATCGTGTCTATAAAAACTATTATATAAACTTTTTTACCATGTCATTTATGGTATGATCAATAAAAATTAATCTTTTTTATGTCATTATTTAATTTATAATTACTTTTTAAGTAACTATTCACTTTATATTTACATGAAAAACAATGAAGATTCATCCTTGAACAAAATGACATGGGAGAAAGAAATAACGTGATAGTATTTTTTTCATATATACTCTTAACCCTTTAACAAGATACACACCATGCAAACAAAATAATTAAACTTGATTCTTCCACAATAAACATCATCTACTTTTCTACTAAAATCACTTGTTGATTCTTCAAGTCTATACTTTTATATTTATTTTCCCTTAAAATTCCACTAATCATAATTAAACATGTATCACGAGTAAAAATATTGGGTTAAATTATCCTTATTCACTTACTTTTGAATACAAGACTAAAATCGCATAAATTTATTTATTTTCTTAAGAAGGCCCAACTTTTTCACTTTTGAATAGTGTGGAGACCTTTAGAGATTTATAGTTTTTTTTTTTGGACAAGAGATATATAGTTTATAATCTCTTAATCATTTTTTCTACTTTTATATACGATAAAAAATATGTAATTTATTGGTTAAATAATTTAAATTAATGCTTTAAATATTATTGTAAAACAACTCTTTCAACTTAAAATGTTACATTCATAATGTTAGTCCATCAATCAAAATACATTCGACTTGTTAGGCATTAACTTTAGAGGCTTTATTATTGGGCCAAAACCCACTTACTAGACACCAACTTAATTTTGTTATCAGTTAAAAACCCATTTTCAAGATATAAACATTCTATTCATTTTATTTGCAGAGTCAATTTATATCACAGAAACAGTTTTAAAAAAATGAAATTATGAAAAATTATAACATGTTTTGGAAAAAGAGATTCTAGAAAATGTTTTTTAGTGTTTAAATGATATTGAGTAATTCAGTTTGATAAATTTTCCTGAAATCATTTAATGAAATTTGTTTTCTACAAAACAAACACACATTGTAAATTTTATTGAATTTTTTATTTTTTATTGGGAGTTAAATATTTTTATCATTAAAAACATTTCTTTTCAACAATTAATTTAACCCTTTTAATAAATTTATGTAATGTATTCTATGAATTTACAAAAACAATCTGCAATACTTAATTGACTATTATAAAACTAGCTAACTTATCAAATCATAAGACAAATATAAACAGTGAGAATTTAAAATTTTCTTTCCATTGGATTCAAATGAGTGGGTCAGGAATTATGATCTATACGGGATAAAAACATTAAAACTTGACACAAAACTAAAATAAAACTCGAGAAAAAAATAAAAAAAATTAGAACCACATATGTAGTTGTGGGTTAAAAAAGCAAGGATAAACTACATAAATGACCACCATACTATTAGAAAAGTCGCGATTTGACCATCTTGTTTTTTTAGAAACAATTAAACCATCATACTATTAAATTAGATACAATTTGACCACTATCCGTTAGAGGTTAAGAGAAAGGTGACGTGACAATTAAAAAAATAAAGGTATAATTACACAGTTGGTCCTCGTTACTTATAAACTCTATTAATTTGATCCTAATTTTAATTTAATAAAATAAATAAATTATTTGGTGACATGTGTCACCACCTTATTGGAAGACTTTAATTATTTTTATTTAATTTAATTAATTAATTCCCCGTCCAATCAAATTGCGACACGTGTCACAAGATTGGAGAAGGAAAATTAAAATCAAAGAGTTGGGGATAAGAGAATTCAAACCTGGGTTGGAAAGGTGAGAGGACGCAGGGCTTGCCACTAGGCCAAGCCTATTTTTGTATTATGAAGTACCACATATATTATATGTTTAAATCGTTATTAATGCCTAGAAAAAATTGAAAGTAACAAAATTAGGGCTGAGGGGATTCAAACCAAGGATTCTTTGGTGAAGAGAAGGATGTGTTTTTTTTTTGACCAAATAAGTTGTATTAAAGAAAGGAAGGTTACATAAAGAGTTCCGAGGGAAAACAATCATGGTTCCACACTATTGGACCCATTTGATTCTTTGCATGCTTTGCAAGCCAATCGGCTGCCTGATTACACACTCTAGGAACAAATTCGAAGCAACAATGCGAGAGGGAGAGAGCTATCCTCTTGATATCTTCTTCGATCGCGGAAGTCTCCCAGCATGTTGTAGACTTTGAGTTAATTCTTCGAATTCCGGCTTGATTGTCCGCTTCAACAATGATCTTGTTGTAGCCATAACTTTTCGCCATTAAAATCCCCATTCTGATGGCTAGGGTTTCCGCCACGGACACACTCGGCGCCAAACATGGTTCGGAGAAACCTACAAGCAAGGAACCTAAGCTATCCCTAACTACTGTCGCGAGGGAGCCCTTACCCGTATTTCTATCGAAGGCTGCGTCACAATTCACTTTGACAAAGCCTGGTGGCGGGGGAACCCATCTCCTGATTTCCTTCACACTGACATATTTTTCAACCTCGTTCTTTCTCACAGTTTGGGAGAACTCCGTAAAGTGGTGCTCAGCATTCAACCATACATCCAGGGGAGAATCCTTTCTTCCTTCAAAGAGCATTATGTTCCTTGATTTCCAGATAGACCAAAGAAGGAAAGCAATGTGTTCCATTCCATCTTCAAAAGACGGGGAAGCTTTAAGCTCATTTATCTTCATCCACCATTTGGGGAAACCCGGGAATCCCCTATCCGACGGAGAATAGCTAAAGTTAGAAGCTTTCCAGACTGCTTGAGCAAACAGACAAAAGAAAAGGATATGTTCCACTGATTCCCCAAAACATCCACACCTGAAACACTGATCTGGTTCTCTTGACAATCCATGCATCCGTTCCTTCAGAGCCGTTTTTGATGGTACAATATTATGACATAACCGCCAAAGAAAAGATCGGATTTTGGAAGGAACTTCAAGCTTTCATACAGAATTCCAGAGTTCTTTTTTTGACTTGGGATCATCGCTTGAAGACGGAGTGGCAGAAGATAGCGATTTTTTCTCCAGGAACCGATATCCCGATTTCGCCGTGTAATCCCCATTCTTGCTTCCCATCCAAATAAAGGAATCTTGTATGTTAGGTCCCCCAATCGGTACTTTCAAAATCGCTTCAGCCTCCTCCGGACCAAAAATTCTGTAAATTTTCTGCTCATTCCACGTTCTTTGATCCGTGTTAATCAGAGAGCTTACCGAAGGTATTGACCCTATTGCTTGATTATCTGTTGCTGGTTTATAATTTTGAAGCTAGGGTATCCAGTTATCAAACCAGGTAGAGATGTTTCTACCATTACCAACTCTCCACATAGCTCCAGACTTGATAATCTCAATCCCCTCGCGAATTCCGGACCAAGCCCAGGATGGATTTGAGCACTTAGGGATGTCAAGGATATTACCATTTGAAGGGTTTTTGACAGAAGTGATTCAGGTTCTTTTATCATCTTCCATGCAATCTTGGTCACCAGAGCCTTGTTGAAAATTCGCAGATCTCTAAAGCCCATACCTCCCTTATCCTTCGGTCTACATAGGTCTCGCCAATTTATCCAGTGGATGCTTCTCTCTTTTTCCGCACTGGTGTTCACCAAAATTTAGCGATCATAGAGCTGATATCATCACAGAAGGTAACCGGAAGGAAGAAACATTGCATCACATAGGAAGGAATAGCTTGAGCCACCGCTTTGATAAGAACTTCTTTTCCAGCGCTGTTTAGGAACCTAGCTTTCCATCCCTTAAGAACTTCTTTTCCAGCGCTGTTTAGGAACCTAGCTTTCCATCCCTTCAATCGGTTCTGAACACGTTCTTTTATATAGGCCAGTGTTTCTTTCTTACTTCTCCCCCAGAAAGAGGGAAGCCCAAGATATCGAGCATCTTCTTCCATTGGCTTAAAGCCCAGCACGTTGGTAAGGTGGACCTTTTTTCCAATGCTCATATTGGGAGAGAAATACACAGATGATTTCTTTATGCTTACTGTCTGTCCTGTAGCCGATTGGAAAATCAGGAGAATATTTAAAATGCCTTCACAATTCGCAGCACTAGCATCCGAGAACACAAGGCAGTCATCAGCAAACAGAAGATGGCTAAGAATTGGACAGATCCGTTTTATTCTGAGTCCCTGGAAATTCTGCTCAGCGCATTCCTTCTCAACTATCCACGACAGTGTACTAGATATAAGAGTAAAAAGAAAAAGAGATAACAGATCACCCTGTCTCAAGCCTCTACCCGCTTTAAAATCTCACGTACGTTCTCCATTCAGCACAAGCGAAAAGGAGATTGTAGTGATGCAGATCATTACCCTATTTATCCACCATGCTAAAGTAATTTTTGCGATATAGAGAACATAAAATATACTATCTGTTATATTACTGTTGATGCATGAAAAATAAAGAAAATACAATTTTAGGGAACTCAAACACAACATACTTATGATGTATAAAACATCTAACTCAAGTAAATAAATTTAATAATTAAATTAAAATTAACAATATTTTGTATATATTAAATTAATTTATTTTATTAAATTAAAATAAAGATCAAATTAATAGAGTTTATAAATAACGAGGACTAGTGGTCAAATTACATCCAATTTAATAGTATAGTAATTCAATTGTTTCAAAAAAAGTAAAGTAATCAAATAACAATTTTTCTAATAGTACGGTAGTCATTTATGTAATTTACCCAAAAAAAACAATAACCTTCACTAGTATCTTCCCCTTCCGAGCCTCGCTTCCCCCTTATCTTTTTTCTAGTTCTCAAACTATTAAAGAGTCCTACTCGTTAGCCATATCGGATGTGTGGACTACTCCTGCCGTGGAGCTTCGCCGTTCTTCTAATACGTTTGGACTAAAAAAAGGTAAAGGGCAGCAAAGTGAAGCCAAGAGACGAAAAACCAAGGCCATCAACGATGGGTACCACTTGGTTTCTTGTTTCCTCCTTGGTTTTTATTTCCTTCCGATCCAAAGAGATCGGCTGTCCTGTGTCTTTTATGAATCCGCTTTACTGTCTAATGTAGCTTGACCGACCAAGGAAGGGCTTCTAATGTCTCGATAAGCGCGGACCGACCAAAGAGATCGGCTGTCCTGTGTCTTTTTGGCCGCCTCCCAAGCCTCATTATCTGCTATATTGGCCCTTTTCTTTGAAGTTTCAAATGTTCGTTTTGCCCAGATGCAACAGCCGTTTTAGCTCATTAGAGGTTCATACCATTTTTTAGAGCCTCTTCATCTCGTCTTACAGTTATTTTTGTAATTTTCGTTGGTAGTCGTCCGAAGATGCAGACTGACAATTTTATGGTTCAAACAGTCACCTCCGATCAAGGAGCTCTTCCAGATCAGATCTCCATGTCACCAGATCTGTGGATGGTAACCTCTAGATTTGTGACAACCACATGTTTCCTTCTTGTGATTTGGCTGTTTTTTCATTATCAGTGTAAGGTTGTCCTTTGACCTATGTTTACCCTAATTTGCACCGACCTTGCTGTCGTTTTTATAAATTTGTTAAAAAAACAATAAATTTGATAAAATATCATAAAAAGAAAACAAGTTTGTAAATTAAATGAAGATGGATCAGAGTTCTGGCTTGGAATCTCTAACTAAATAGAGAATACAGTAAATCGCACAGTTTGTTCAGCTTCGATCATCTGGGGAAATAATCATCACTTCCATCTTGAATTTAAGTTTTGTTAAAAAAGAAAAAATTGAAAAAAAAAATATAGGGACATCTGAATGCATAAAACTCGAGGAAAAAGAAGAGCAAAATGCCAGAATCTCAGCCCCAAATCAGTATCGGCAACGTAAAGCGCTGAAGTCGCTACTTTAATCTAAGCGCAACAGTGACTCTAATTTATTGCCTTCTTTGTAATTCGATCTTGATTATATTTAAAAAACAAACATAAAACAGGGGGAAAGGGGGGAAAATCAGAAGAAGAAAAAAAGATGCCTCAGAAGTAGATTTTGAATGAATGCATCAGAGAAATCAATCTCAGATGGTACGGACAAATTGTGAACATCACAGGCAAACGATTTGAATAGATGAATCGGAATACGACAAAAACGAAATTTAAGCCAAAATAGTATAAATCTACAGAACGACGGAATTTGAAAAGCTTTAAACAAAAGACACCGGAACGAGGCGACTGCCTCACAGGTTTAGAAGGGGGATGGGGGTTGCTGTGTATAAATAGGGATACGGTAAAACCCTAATTCGCTTGAGCTGGATCGAATTACCTCCTTGCCCTTTATGAGTACATGAAACTACAAGACTAGCCTTATCTAAATGGACCATTTCATTTATCTTTGGGTAAACAACGCCATTGGTCAATAAACTATTTCTGCTTTCCTGTTTTAGTCATCAAACTATTATTTTTGGCAGAACTGTCACTAACGTTATTTTTTTCTTAATTTTGATCACAGATGTTACTTTCTTTCTTCATGTATTGACCGTCAATCTATTGCTTCTTTTATTTTTTGATCACCAAACTATTATTTTTTTTATTTTTTTAACTGTGAACAACCAAAATAAAAAAATCATAACGTTTGTAACAATTTTTTCAAAAATAATAATTTTGTGACAAAAAAATTGAGAAGAGTTAAGTGACCAATAGTGTTGTTTACCCTTCATCTTTTACAAACCTAGAAAAATGGGGCACATAGCCTTAGAAAATTAACAAACTAAAAAGCCTCATATAAGAAAAAAAAAGGCTGGCTATGTAAATATTCAAAGCATTGGAAAATATCAAAAATCAGTTCTACACCATTGGGATCTTGACATGTCGAATAAGGTAAATTGAGAAACTTGATCTGAAATTCGATCCAAACGTTTCACACAAAAACTATAATAGTAATAATTGATATGAAAAAAAGAGAAAGGAAGGCAAATAATTGGCTCGTTTCCTTGAAGATATAGAACAAAACATCTAGTTTCATGGTGACGATGACGGTGACTTTTTAAGTTTGTGCTCCGGCGGATGAATGTTATCGAGATCGATGTGAACGAAAGCTCTTTCGACTTGGGGAAGTTTTTCGAGTTTGTCCTTAAGAGACTGTCCAATGTTATGAGATTGGGCAAGCGACATGTCCTCCGGCAAAACTATGTGAACCTCCACGAAGTAGTGATAACCAAAGCTGTAGGCTCTAACCGTCTCGATGTGTCTAATCTCTTCATGGTGGTTCCAAATTAAGTATGTCAGCTTTGCTAAATACTCCGGCGGTGCTGTCGTCCCGATTAGGCCCCATACGTTGTCCATCACCGTGTTTGCCCAATTCCCCATTGTGTACAATGCTATCTGCAACATGTAGGTAAGGCCAATTTCAGATCAAATTAAGTACCAAGTATGTGCAACATGAAAAGTGTAGGTATACACTATATAGCATCAACTTACAAGAATTGCCCCAATTGGATCAATCCACCAGTAGAATTTGATGGCTAAAACGGCAGTGCCTAGACCAATTGAGTTAGTGATTACGTCGAAGAAATGGTCCTGAGCGTATGCCCTAACGATCTCATTTTCGAATCTACGACAATATATTACGAGTACGAATTTCACTACGGTCACTGATACCATAATCCCAATCATCCATTTTTCTTTTACAGGATCCCTATCAGGTTGTGCCTGCAATTCATAATCACCAGTCATTGATCCAAAAGTTT
This sequence comes from Hibiscus tridactylites, assembly GCA_958450335.1. Classification (NCBI taxonomy): domain Eukaryota; kingdom Viridiplantae; phylum Streptophyta; class Magnoliopsida; order Malvales; family Malvaceae; genus Hibiscus; species Hibiscus tridactylites. The sequence goes on from OY288267.1 coordinate 5,797,364, forward strand.
CAGAATTTACACTTCTTTACTTGCATATTTCAGATCAGTTTAGACTTACAAACCTTTATAATCAGTTCTCGACCTGATTCAAACAATATTTGCAATCCCAAAGTAGCCATTACGGATGCGAAAACTATGATTCCCTGCACACCTCATACAAATCAACCTAAAATATACATGTGTGTGTAATATATATACATGTATGTATGTGAAAATATGTATTTTTGTAATCCCATAGGGAACTTGTGCAATCAGCCTGAACCTGCATCATGCTGCTGTCTACCTATATATACATAGTATATAATGAAGCATGACAATGTTTAACCCAAAGAAAAATCTAAATTAAGGGTTTGTATTTTCTGAGGAAGACAGACAGAGACTTACAACAGGCTGCATCCGATTTTTGCCGATAGGATAACGATGCTGGTTCGGTTTTCTCATAGCATAATCAGTGAACCACAAAATAAAGCCAGACAAGAGATCTAGTAAAGAGTCCAAGGTTGATGCTATCACTGCCAATGACCTACTCATGATAGATGCATAAACTTTTGCCAGGAAAAGCACCAAATTTGCCACATTTGATGCATATATTGCCACCCTCTCATTCCTTGCTAGCTGTTTCATTTCCTCCTGCAGGAACAAAAACATAGCAATGCATTTGAGAAGCTCATTTCACCGTACGTTTCGAATCGAAACGAAAGGAAAACAAACCTCAGACAAACTCCCAGGCAATATGCCCAATTCGTTAAATGTGTCGATTTCATTGAACCCTTTGACAAGCTCTTCCTGTCTCTTGTAATATTTCGAAAGTCTCCTCTGTCTACCTGTAAAGGTGCATAATTGTAAAATATTGAGTACTAAGCTAAAGCATGGAAACTGCAGTGTATAAACGAGACTGGGACTGCTTACTTAAGGCCTTGATATAATATCCGAGGCTAAAACATGAAGACTCCTTGCGCCTCTCCGGAAGTTGAAATTTATCCACGTTGAGTCGCCAGGATTGTTCGCTTGCCATAGTTACATGATTCTCTCCAACCGGAGTCGGTGACAGAAGCTCCGCTCGGTAGTCCAATGAATCCGTTCGAAGGTTGTTCGCAAATTTCACTCCGTTTTCCATTTTTTTCTCCAACAACTGATTTCTTGGAAGAGAAGGAACAAGTATCAGTCTTCTTATAAGGACCAAATTGGCATGCAGTTATGGAAATTGCAATGCAAATTCAACTGCTCCACATACCTAAAAGCACAAACATTTTAGTATATAAATCCATCTAGGGGTGCATGGATAATGCTGTTTTGATCCTTTTTACCATGCAGCAAACAAAATGCTTTAGTTAATATAATTACTATTATTATTATTTTTCCTTAATGATATTAAATTGTGCATAAAAGTTGACGCAACGTCATTGCCAATTGAAGCAGCTGAAACTTTCATGTGTTAAATATATGACATTTCAAGTATGAAAAGAATCCTACTTTTGGCATATGCTTTCTTTTTCACACCTGTAGGAAGGGAAAAAAGGAAAGAAGAGAAGAGAACATTTCAGTTTTATATGCCCTTATTACAACGAATACGGTTCTACCAGGGTCCTACCAAACGTAGGAGCTAGAAATATATTTAAGGGGTGTTATTTTTTTAACAATATTTAAAGCGGATTAATTATTTATAAAAGGGGTGTCATTTGTCTATATTTTTAATTTTTTATATACAAATTATACAAGAAAAATAAGTTTCCCAAAATTCATGACACCCCAATTCAAAGGGTGGCTCTTCCGTTGCTCAGCATGATATTGGTTTTGTTCAGATTTATTATGGTCTAGATTTGAATATATTTTGATTATTAGTTTGATTGCCTATTGTAATGATTGATTCTAGTTATAGTTACTATTTATTAAAAATTTAATTATCAAATAAGTGTTCAAATTATTTTTTTTCAGTTAGGTGCTGGAACTATTTTTGAGCTAAATAAATGCCTAAAATTTTATTCCGTAACTCAAAAAAAAAATTCACAGCCGTTAAAAAAATCCAATTATCAAATGAAAATGGGACATGTGGCATGTTTATTACTTTTCATTTAATTTTTATTTTAAAAATCATTATTTTTTCTAAAAAACCCAAAACTAATATTTTTCAAAATATTCTCAAAATTCTTGAATCTCTAAATCCCCAATTTTCGACCACCACTCACTCACCCCTTTGTCGCTTGAGCCCATTGGTCGGTCACCCCTTGTTGTCGTCCTAAAGCTTTAAAATCTTAAAGTTTTTGATGCTCAAAATCCTAAATCTCTAATTGTAACCCCTTATCGTCATCGACCATCACTTTCAATCCACCGTTGTGGGGTTCGAGGAACGAAAAAGTGAACGGTGGTGATTAAATCGATCATCAAAAGGGGAGAGATTTGAGGATTTAGGGTTATGCATTTTAGAATTGTCGGGTGTTTTTTAAGAAAATAAACATATTTTATGATTTTTTAAACAAAAAAATAAAAAAAATAAAACAAATGCTACATGTCTATACATAATTGGATAACAGAAAAAGTCACTACGGTTAACGGAAAAATTTTATTTGAGTTACAAAATAAAATATTGAACACTTATCTGGCCCAAAAATAGTTCAGACATTTAATTGTCAAAATAGTATAATTTGAACATTTATTTGACGGTTAAGCCTTTATTAAAAGATAACAAAGTTAACAATTTAGCTGAATTTGAGAAAAAAAAATACTGTTAAATGTGTAATATGGAAAAACAACATATAATAAAAAATTTGATAACTTACATTTCAAAAAAAATGATAACTTAAAATTATTTTTACTGTTATTATTTTCTTGTTGTACAAGGAACATGAAACAAACAATTGAATGCACAAGCAAGCATATGAAGGAAAATACAGAACATCGGCCAAAGCTAGCGCAGCATTTTGTTTCGTTCATCCAAAACCATAAATATAGTCAAGTAATTGGAGATTAAATGAAGAAATTCTTTATGAATCTCTCCATTTTCAATAACTGGTTCGTCGTCATCGTTTCTAATCCGGCCATCTTTGCTCAGTTCTCGGTAATGAAGCGACCATAACAGAGCTTTTCCATATGTCGATCGGAAAGTTTGGTCATCGTTCCACCGTCGCATGAACTTATCAACCTAAATCCGATATGAAAAGTTAATTTTCTAATCAAATTTACTGAAAATTAGGTTTGGATTCATTCGAACATACCTGACAGCTAGAGAGTTGCTCAAGGGCTTTCACATCTTTCCTTGCTGCTAGTTCATTTGCATTGCGCATCAATGAAACGTACTCGTTGTAGTAGGCATTCTAAATAAATAAACATATTTGTGTCGTTCGGATTCGAATAAAAACATTAAGTTCGGTTAAAAAAACGAATCTAACTTGAACTCGACGCGAGACTAAATTTAAAAGAAATAGCCTACCGCTTCATCTTCTTCCTTTCGGGCACTAAGAACGTAGTCACATAAGTCGGACTTTCTATCGATTAGAGCCTGGAAATTTTTCGATAAATCATCGTCCTCTTTCTTCAAAGCTTCAAGTCCATCTTCTAAACACTTAATTTCAGCCATCACTTCGTAACGTTCGGGTCTCAGTTCATCTGGTATCTTATTCAAAACCTGCATTTGAGATTCCCATTAATTAATGAGATCAGTAGATATAAGCCAAAAAAAACAATGTGCATTGATTTGTTTGTACTTCAATTTGCTCCTCCATGGTCTTTTTGGAACATAAAGGGTCCCAAATGTCCCCTTTCGCAGCAGCAGCCGCCTTGGCTTCGTCGTGTCTGTCTTCGATCTGTTCCACTTCTTTCAGTATCTGCTCCAACTTTTCTCTATTGTTGCTCTGTGGATACCAGAAGTACTGTTGATGTTGAAAGTCATTAGCATTGGATTAGAATCTTATATTTATATATAATGTTACTAGTGTGGTTTGTATGTATCTTACAGCACGGGGAATCTCATTGCGCAAGCTTGACATTAAGAATCTCGGTCGATGTGCACCGGGTTGATTCGAAGTGGAAGAGCCATTGACATCGAGCTTATCGATGGCGGCTTGCAGAAAACCAACCACCATTTCCGTCCATTCAACGCCGGTTTTAAGCATAGCATGGCGCCATTTTTTCCTATCTAGCTCTGTACTGATGTGGTCTCGCCGTGACTGAGATTCGCAATGTTGGAAACAAACATAAAAATCATTTGGTGTACATACATTATACACGTATATATTTATGTTTTCAATACATATAATACCATGATATCCATGAGTTTGTCGTCGACGACAAGCTCCTTCTCTCGGTCCAATTGTTGACATTGCTGATCAGCCCACCGGAGTTTTGAATCCTTTTCAGGGTCTTTGTATGGCCAGAATTTGACGAAATAGAACTGATGGACCTTCTTCCTTGACCCACTTTCTCCATTGAACCCTGCGCTACTGCCTTCATCGTCATCTACCGGAGGGGTTGAAATCCAATCGCTTTGCATTGCTTCTTTAGACATTTTTAGTGGTTTTCGGATTGAAAGATGGATTATGAATACAATTGCAGAAATGAGAGGTTTGACTATAAGAACAATGATCTGGTTTAAGGAAGCTGCTGTCTTGCACCCCACGCCGTGCGAGCTGTCTTGTACCCCACGCAATGCTGGTCAACGCTTCAGATGTAATGTATATAGAATACATTAATTTTGTATATAAGAAGAAGAAGAAGATGCGACAGAGTTTTGGAAATTAATAAACAAATGCACATGGAAATGGCTGGAGATAAATAAGCAAATTAATGTAATGAAATGCGATGTTGACCTTCGGTGTATGAAAAATTGATGCGGGAAAATGCTCTTTCTTTTAAGAAGGTACGAGCAGCAGGCATCATCCAGCCACATGACTTGCAACCATTAACAAATATAAAAAATAAAGTCAAAGTCAACTCTTTAACATCAACTTAACATTGAAAAGAAATTAACTTTTAAAATATTTGAAGTGGTCTCATGCTGATACCTATTTATTTTTCAGTTTTTTTTACAATTTTTGAACAGTGAATACACATAAGAAGCAAAACAAAACAGATTGACTAAAACTTTTTCATTTATTACCCAAACAAAAATGATTAACCAATTACGGAAAAATAGCCGCCCGAAACCTAAGTTGGGGCAATTTAACATCAAGGAGAAAAGGAAAGGTTGAGGCAACGAGGTGAGAATGAAGACCAAACATGCAGAGATGGGAAATTTAAGACATAGCAGTTCTCAGTTTTACGTAAAATCTAATGGTCATTGCCAACATATAGTTCTTTAAACTTAAAAAATAAAAATCTCAAATCTCCATTTACCAAAAATAATAACAGTCTCCTAAGAAAGCAGCCTTCTCAAACAACTAAATTTCAACATTATGAAAAACATTGATTAAAATTTCTCAGATGGCAACTGCAATCCTTCCGGCGACTTGGTCCAAATCCCGCTGGCCGTTTGATGTGATTTTCCTGCCACTGATACAGAGAGGATAAAGTTTAGTTGATATTAACGATTACAGATGTCAGTACTATGCAAATATTCGCATATGATTCTACATATTTAACCTATATCTCAGACTCCAAAGTATCTCAGAGAAAATAAAAACTATGAATAACAGAGATGTAAAGATGCATAATGTATTGAACGAATCATCTACCGCAAAACAATGCATTAAAAAGGGCACGCTATTAAAAAATACGTCAGTTCAGTGTCTATATAACCACCGGCTCCACATAAATTGCTCTCAGATCAATTGTATATTGCAAGCAAATTATAACCTATATGCAAGTGTCATACAGGTCTCAAAGTTCTGCCTAACATTATTTCCTTTATGTTTCCTTCTCTAATATTTCAATCATATTCTAACATCTTGTTCTATAAATGAAGGGTCTGCACTTCTAGCTTAGTATTTCGCTCCGAATATAACAGGGATTTTACTCACATTCCTACATGCTTCAAAGTTCAAAACATAGTAACCCAACTGAAGAATTGTTACTTTGAAAATAAATAGCATATTTAGCAAATATGTTTACTAAGTTACTGCCATTGTCAGTGGGAACATGGCCATATAAGAATCATATAACAGTAAACTCACCCTTTAGGATCGATATCAATGATGTTAACATTCTGCAATTGCTGGAGAATGTGGCGAGCAACAGATCCACTGCTCTTGCAGAAATGGCGCGGGCGACTTCCGTTCCTCTTAGCCCCTCCGTAAATCCTTCTAAATGCACCAACACCAAGACCTCCCCTCAAGTATATTTTCCTAGCCATGGAAGCTACGAAATAACAGAATACAACGCTCGTAAGAAATCATACAATTGCTAATTAGAGCTAATACATTATATGAATAATATATGCACATACCAGCTCTGACATAGTACCAATCAGGGTCATAGGGAGGAAGCTCCTTCAGTTTACCAGTCTTCACAATATCAGTCCAAGAAGGAAGCTCAATCTGTTTTTTTTTTGTTAAAAAAAACGCATTAAAATAACAAAAAAACAATTCAATTTAATATAGTTTTGTAGACAATGTTTAACATGAAAGTTTAAACGCATATTCAGATCTTAAGGAAGGGCTCTAATATGCATCTCTGACGAATAAACAAAACAATTGAAAGGATTTGCGGAGGGAAACGGTACCTTGCCGGAGCGTTTGAGATGGGCGGCGTAAGCCTTGACAAATTCGTGGGGGGAAACGTCCTTAACAGTTCTGGCCGCCTCCATTCTCGCTGTTTTTTACGATATCTTCCGCTGCAACGACAACTCCTTTAGCGCGGCTCGCGGTGTGTTTCCAGCAGACTAGTAGGAGAAGAAAATCAAACTATATATATAACGAATTAGGGTTTAAAGTTTTGATCCCTTCTGCCTCTGTATACGAAATTACCTATATAACCTCTGTATAGGCCGAGCCGGGCCGATTCTAAAAAAATATAAGTTCAGGCCTGCTCCAGCCCATCTAAAATACTCTCTTTTTATTTAAAAGTATTAGAATATTAAGAAAATAATAATCTTATATTAATATTTATCTATTTTCTAATTATATTAGAATAATTTAAATTATATTAATTCTTATAAACCAACGGACTAAAAATCTTTGTTCATATTTGGATCAAGTGGATGAGTCGCATGATCTATAAACAAGTCTAACTCTAAATGGTCAATAACTTAATTAGAAATTTGGACATTCTAAATAATATGTAATAAAATTTTAATACATAGGTGATAAATTGAAAATTAATAAAAAAATTATTAAAAAGAACATAAGATATGAAAATTAATAAAAATTATTAAACCAAAGTTTTTGGTTCAATGGTATTTTTAGTCTTCATTAGTTTCAATCCCATCCAATTTAAATTTTGTCCTCTTAATTTTTGTATTTTATGTTTAATAGGTCCTTAGCCTTTTGAAGTTATACAATTTGATATCTCTCGATATTTGATTTTAATTTCGTATTGTTTTTATGTAAGAAGAGTTGGGTTTTTTTTATCAAATGAAAAATTAAATTGAAACTAACTTTAGCTGAATTTATGATAATGACAAAAAAACCTGTTTATTTTTTTAAATATATCGTTTCATTTAAAAGTTCGGATCAAATCACATTTATTAGACCATAATCAGGCACCTTAGAGTATATCCAACAAGTCCTCCTCACACATGATTGCATATAGTTTCGCTAAAACCAGATTTGTGTCCTTTGAATCTTGTTCACCTAAGCCACTTCCATGGAAAACCACTCGTCTCTAAGCCAACTATACAGAAATCAGACTTCAGTATATAGTTTTAGTTGAATTGTTCTCGGTAATATTTAACTAAACAATATTAAAAAAAATTAATTGATTTTTTTGTAAAATACACTTAGAGTTAATTTAGTTACAGGTCTAGTAACAAATATACCATTCTTATTCTAAAAAGTAATAATTAAATCACCAAATTATATGTTTTTGGACAAATATGTCATATTCTCCTTAAAACAACAACTCAATCATTTAACCATAGGTTTAAGAACAAGTCACTCAATTAAAATTTTGTGACAAACAAATCACCATGTCATTAAGATTGAAACAAGGACTTGATATAACAACAAATTTAGTCCTTGAAACTTATACATCTCCTTAATTTGGTATTAATTTAAAAATAATTCAATAAACTTAACCTTCATAGTTAAAATTTTTCCACACTTCACCATCTTGATACGCCGTTCAACCACTCACCACGCTACATGCTATTGTCCACTACTCCGATAATTAACAAATGTGATAACTCGACGTACGCAACCATTCACTACTAGACAACTAAGAGACTAATGTAATAGGCTCATTTTGACCTTAATGCCACTTGCTAGTAGACACAATCACTTCACTGATAAAACTTTTAAATACAAAAGGTTAAATTTATTAAATTATTTCGAATTAAGACCAAATTAATAGAATGCGTAAGTTTCAGGAACTAAAAGTATTATTCTTATTTCAATTTTTAATGACATAGTAATTTATTTGTCACAAAATCTAATTAAGTGATATGTTTGTTTTTAAATTTATAATTGAGTGGCTAAATATGTACTTTTAAAAAGAAAAAATGACTTATTTGTTTCTAGACCTACCTTAATTGAGTGACTTAATTATTATTTATAAAAAATAGTTGTTTGTGACTAAAACCACCTTTAGTGTAATTTATTTATTTTTTGAATAGATCCTTCGCGGAAGTTGCCAGAAAATTTTATTTAATTTTATTTTTTTAGTAAAATTTTACTTAATTTTAAAGTGGAAAGACTTTTGAAGTCGTCGTAAGACTGTGGCAGATTCCCATAAATTTTGCGGCAATTTTCCACTTGTGGTGGGAACAGAGGGAGGTAGAAACACTGAACTTCACTGCCATTACCGTTCAAGAGCCACCGGCGAGTCTACGATGGATCCGGAAAACACCGATGACAGTCTAGAGCAGATTGTGGCTTCAATTGAGGAGAAGCTCAGGCAGCTCACAATCACACCTGATCCCGGAACTTACACTATCTGTCCTTTTCCCGATGTCCTCGCCGGCATCGATGATGGGATCCGATCGCCACAGTTAGCATCTTTCGGCCCCTGTCACTACCGCAAAGACCATCTACTTCCCTTTGATGAAATTCACAAGTTAGATCTTCTTTCCAAGTTTCTTTGTCGAACACAAAGTCTGCAAAGAGGTGTACCGTTCTACGTTAGGAAATTGAATAATCTAAAAGATGAAATAAAAAGATGCTACTCTCCGAAGTTTGCTAGTTGAAATGATGATGTCCGATGGTTGTTTTACGGTGGAGCTCTTCCGTCAATACGATGAGCGTACGGATTTGATGCCGCCTTCTTCACCATGGCCGATTTTGACTCTGATTTCCGATCTGCTGAAACTCGAGAACCAGTTACCGTTTTTCGTTCTCGAGAAATTGTTCAAGTGGTCTAATATCGGTCAACACGCGTCGCTCCGCACTTTGCGTGATCTCGCCTTGCGATTCTTGAGTCAAGCTTTCTGCAAATCTTCAGAAATGGTGTACCCTGATGTTCAAGAGCCCAAGCATTTACTGGACTTATTCCGCCGGAGTCTCCTTCCGGCGACAAACTCCGATCCACAATTGTGCAAACGCTATGATCGAAGGCACTCGATCCAAAGCGTGAAAGACCTGCGGAGCGTGGGAATAACGGTGAGACAAAAGACGGCGAAAAGCCTGTTGGAGATCGATTTCAGGAAATTCCAAATCCCACCTTTAGCTCTTAAAATCCCGCCCCTCGCCATCGATGATTTCACCAACGCCGTCCTGGTGAACTGCGTTGCTTTGGAGCAATGCTTCCCGGATGAATCCAAACATTTCACTGCTTACATATGCTTCATGAGTTGCCTGGTGAAGCAACCGGAAGATGTCGGCTACATACGATCTGCCGACATTATCAAAGGCGTTTCACAAGACGAGACGGGTTTCATTAACATGCTTCATAGCATGGGTAGAAATTTGAGCGTCACTTTGCGAGAATGCTATCTGTGGAAGCAGTTCCGGGAAATCCACGGCTATTATAATAGCTATTGGGCATCGATTAGGCGCACTTTGTTACAGTACAACGACTTCGTGCTGTATTTTGCTTTCCTGCAGATTCTTGTTGGTATCCTCAGCTGGTGGCGTCTTCCTGCAAATGAAGCCCTAGTTTATTTCTATGTTAAGCATTACTCGATTTCTCCAACTATCTTAAATGTATAAAATTATATCATGGACTGCATGTGTCCTAATAAAATTGTTATTTTTTTTTAAATTTTGTTCATTTAAATTGCCACTTAAAAAAAAAACTCAACCAACTGAACTCGTAGAGTAGTTCAATGATAAAAGATATGTATTTCATTCAGTTGACTTGGATTTAAGTATTATGTGTGTACGATATATATGTGCCTTATTAAAAGGTTAAGAAAATTAAATAGATATTATAACCAGTTTTTATAAGACAAAAATAAAAATTAACTTCTTTAACAATTTTTACTTAAGGTAAAGAGAAAAGAAAATTTACTACTAATGAGTTTTGAAATTACGATTTTGAGAAAAAAAAAGTGTTAATTAAAAATTTTAATTACTTATTCTAAGTTACAATTACACGTTTGATCTTACAGACCTGTGCAGCACCGGTTGAACTGGGGATGATATTTTGCGCAGCTACTCGCCGCAATCTTTCATTGAATTTTGAAGCACCACCGGCATCGCCAGTCTTTTGTGTTGCTGCATTTAGAAAACTACCATGTCATCATAACAACCAATACTTCACCCCCTCCCTTAGCTAAAACCAATCACCAAACCATAACTATTCAATCCTCCTTATCTCCAAATACTACTACAATTCATAGCAATTCATAATATTTCAGGGTTTTATTGTGGTTACAGTTACTAATAGTCTTGGTTCGACATTTTAACGAACTGCAATAGTACCATCTAAGCGATTAATTAATTTATTCGGTACGATTACTCGATTAATCATGCATCGTTTTACAATTTGTTATTATACATAATATACTTATTTATTACTCTTAATTTTAATAGCTTAAAAATACAAATAAATTCAAATAAAGTATTTAATATTTATAATAGAAATCCAACAACTATAATAATGAAGGCTTGGACAGAATTTTGCCGTTTTTACCTTTAGTATTATAAATTATTTACATATTTATTAGTACTAATTTATTTGAATTGATTTTTCGTTTAACGGTTTTACCAAAAAATCGTAATGGTAACAAGATTGTTTAAGCGCTAATTTTACATGTATGATTATCTACCGTTTAGTTTAAGTTTCAGGTTTGTCCGATACGGTATATCAGTTCGAGTTTTTATAAACAACTTTAATAATATTTGTTCATATTTTTTCTTAAGTTTTTTGATAAGACACACTTTACAAAAAAAAACTGCTCGAACCTAAATATCGTAACATCAATCTTTTTTTCACTGCACCACTTCTTTTATATATATATATATAATTTGATAATATTTTATGTAATTTATCTTTATTTTTATAATCTTATTCTAAAAAAAACCCAATTACCTGCAGCCAAAATGTCTTATTAATATTGAAAAAAATGGTAAAAAAAGGGCATGGAACGAAGAAATCATCAAGCAATCAATACTTTTTACCTGGGTAGCGGCTGTGTCTGCTACTGCGCCGAAGTGCTCTTGTGGTCTTAACATTCTCCTCTGCCAATTCTATTAATTCCCAGGTAAAATCTATCCCTTCAATTCACTGCTTTCTTGTTTAATGACTTTCATTCCACTCGCGTTTCAGCTTTTTCTTTCTTAATCTTATATTTGTGTGTGTAGTTTACAACGGAAAGAAATCTTTAAATCCCCTTTTTTTATTTGAGTTGAAGGTGTTGGTTATGGATTCTCAGCTTCTACGATTTAACCCACCCGCCAATATTTCTTTTAAACCATTCCACTCTCCCCATTTCCCTCCCTTCGCCGCCCCTAATTTCATCCGCCTTTCATCACTTTCTTTTCCGCCAGCTACAGTCACAGGTACTTTCTTTTCCGTAATTTCTCAATTTTTTGCATGAAAACGATCGCTGTTTGTATTCCGGTTCCTTTTTCGACTATACAACCTTGCTGGATTTTCCAATGCTCTGGTTTATTCATTGCATCCGAGCTTTTGCCTCATTAGTTTGTATGACTCAAGACCTGAGTTTGAATCTCATAGTTTTTGCTTTGTGCTCGATAAAAAAGAGACTACTTGTTGACTCGCGCATGGACCCAGTTTAGGAAACTTTGAGAAACATGTATCTTTGTCTATCTATCACCATTACAGGATTGGCTTGTAAGAGAATAAGGTGTGCAATGAAGTCTTATAAGTTATCAGAACTTAGTCATGCTGAGGTACAAAGCTTGAAGGCTCGTCCTCGCATAGATTTTTCTTCCATATTCGGTTTGGTGGGTCTATCTCATCTTTTTGTTCTTTTCTGATACATATCTGTATTCAAACCCTGCTGGATTTAAATTGTTCATATATGGTATGCTTCTCAGATCCAACCAATAGTGGATGATGTCCGCAGTAGAGGCGATGCTGCAGTTAAAGTGTTAGTGCTGCTTACAATCTTTTTACATAGTTTTGTTCTTTATGTGAAGTGTGAACATTTCTGGTAATGTTGTTGAACTTGTGGTTGATTGTTAATATATTTCTTGTGCAGTTATACTGAAAAGTTCGATAAAGTTAAACTAGAGAAAATTGTTGAGAATGTCTCAGAGATTCCTTATCCTGAGGTATTTCTTTTAAAAGAAAATATTCTTCTTAAATCTCAATAAAGCTCTTGTTTGTTTGTTTGAGTGTATTTTATTTCCGTTGCTTTTCTTGTGATGTTTCCATGTCTCAGCTTGACCCAACTATTAAAGAGGCGTTTGATGTGGCATACAACAATATATATGCATTTCATCTTGCTCAAAAGTCAGTGGAGAAAAGTGTTGAGAATATGAAAGTAGGTTGTTGATATTACAGCTTTGTATTGCATAATCCGTATATTTTCAACATAATAAACATTTTAGTACTCTAACAGGGTGTTAGATGCAAAAGGGTTGCTAGGAGTATTGGTTCCGTTGGTCTTTATGTACCAGGGGGAACTGCTGTCTTGCCTTCAACTGCTCTAATGCTTGCTGTTGTAAGTTCATCAAATTGACTACACAGATTTATTTCTCTTGTTTCTTTTCCATTAGATTTATTTGACCTTTGGCTAATTCCTTGCTCCAGCCTGCACAGATTGCTGGGTGTAAAACTGTTGTTCTTGCAACTCCCCCAAGCCAAGATGGCAGCATATGTAAGGTATTTTTCTTTTTTTTTTCTTTTATTGAAATAACAAAATGATGAAAGAGAAAGCTGATCAGTTATTTTGTTATAGGAAGTACTGTATTGTGCCAAGAAGGCTGGTGTGACTCACATCCTTAAAGCTGGTGGAGCTCAGGTCTGAGAACATTGAAGATTTGCTCACATTCTGCATTTGAATTTCCTCTTTATCATCAACATAGTCTTAATTTTTTTATTTAAACTGAATTTTACAGGCCATTTCCGCCATGGCCTGGGGCACAGAATCTTGCCCAAAGGTAATGGTTCTTCAACAACCTTTTCTCAGTCCTTGAGTTTTAGTACTGATAGATATTTATGGAAATTTTGAAGACATATGAGTAATGATTTTTTTTTTTGTGTTTGGTATCAGCAAGTTAATCAGAAACCAATCTTCTTTTCTTTTGAACCTAACCGACTAATCAAAGTCTTTTATATGTTCTTGCATCTGTAACCTGAATTTTATACATTGAGTTTTTCCTTGACTAATTTACGATTTACATATTGATCTCATGCCATGTGGCTGAGAAATTGCACTAGAAGCCTTCAGTTGTTTGCATTGAGTGTAATTTAATTGATCCTGCAAAAATGCAAGTGTTTACCAAGACTCATCATGCACAGTCAAATTCCTTTTCACAACTTCTTTAGGTGCTTGTGTGTGGATAAGACCTTGCTGTTGCAAATAATATAGGTAGTATGACAAAATATCAATTTTTAATGACGTTGAATCATATCTTTTAGTAACTGTAATGATCAGAAAGCCGTGCAATAGCCTATATATGATCAATAAGCTATGCAACAGGTTTATCACGACTAGATGTTGAAGGCATGAAAATTCGACAAGGTAGCATATATTTTAGGGAGAAGAATATTTATCATGACTAGACTTTTTCAGCTTTTTATTGGTGCCAATGATTTTGCCTTTATTGCAGGTTGAGAAAATTTTGGGACCTGGAAATCAGTATGTTACAGCTGCCAAAATGATACTCCAAGTAAGCTCAATTTGCTTGCTCATAGAACTTATACATGACTTCGATTCAATCAAAGAAAGTTGTAGAGACATTTTCCTCTACTTATTTGATTCTACCTTCTGTTCGTATATCCTCACAGAATAGCGAGGCTATGATTTCAATTGACATGCCAGCTGGCCCTTCAGAAGTTTTGGTTATTGCTGACAAACATGCCAGCCCTGTACATATAGCTGCAGATTTGCTATCCCAGGTTTTCTCTTGTTTTTTTTTTCTCTTCTAATTTGGTACTTTTTTTACTTAAAATCTAATCTAGAAGTGTTGTCATTGTTTTCTTTACTATATTGGTGAGCGGTCAGATTAACAATCTCAAGTACTAGATAAGAAAATCACTTCTAATTACCTCAATAAAGAGTCAAAGCAACATTATATCTTTTAACAGTTTTGGTTGGGATTATGCCTGTGCTATAATTTTCAGTGACCTTCCAATCCACTCGTGACATTTTTTAATAATCCATTTCCCCCTAATTTTCAATTTTTCCAAGTTTTAGTTTTCATTTTAAAATGGAGAATTATTTGTGAAATCCAAAACTTACAAAGTGGACTATTCAATCCCTCCTCTTGTGACGCCCATGTTAGATGGTTCTTTTATTCCATTGTTGTTAGAAAATAAATCCTATAAATTGATTGAAGAGTAAAGCACAATGTTGGCAATTAATTTGCCGCTTTTGTGGCCCCAAGGGATGTCACTGGTTAATCTTGGGGTTTTCAGTGTACAACCATAAAATTTGAACCTTGGTAAGAGGGTAGGATTTCGTGAATGGAACATGGTTGTCTTCCTTTCTACAACCCAAGATCCAGTATGCCTTGATCTGTACAGAACATAAATGGAGGTGATGTGTTTACTGATAAAAGCTGCTATTTTCAGGCTGAGCATGGCCCTGATAGCCAGGTTGTTCTTGTAATTGCTGGTGAGGGTGTGGATTTTAAAGCTATTGAGGAGGAAATTAGTAAACAGTGCCAAAGCCTTCCAAGGGGAGATTTTGCTTCAAAAGCACTAGGCCATAGTTTCACTGTTTTTGCTCGTGATATGGTTGAGGTTAGTTTCCATTTTCCTATTTTGATGTTCATTTATTTTGATCCCGACTTGCATGCAATAACTTTAGATAGCAAAAATTTACCAATGTTTTAAGCACAGGTTTTTATTGTACTTGGCTAATGGTTAACCCTGCTTTCAAGTTTCAACAAGAATGTGTAAAAGCTAGAAGTTCCAACTATTTACTATTTTGGGTTAATGCACCTTTCTGGTTAATTCTAGCATATAAAATACCTTGCACCCTGTTTTATGGAATTTCTCATGATCATTTTCTTTTTAGGCGATCAGCTTCTCAAATCTATATGCGCCAGAGCACCTGATCATGAATGTGAAGGATGCAGAAAAATGGGAGGGTTTTGTTGAGAATGCCGGTATTTTTGCAACTTTTGTTTACTTTATTTTATTATATGCTTTTATTATTGTCAAGCATTTGGTTTGGGATATTTTACATCATTTTCTTTTGTCAAGCATTTCACACGTCCTCCCTCATTTGCATATTTTAAAACTTTCCTACTTGTGTTATACATGCTTTTTTTATATAAAAAAAATTGGTTTGGGATCCAAGCAGAGAACATGCATTTTTGTGCAGGTGGCCTTACCGGCAACATAACCTGCATTAGAAGTTCACTGCTGACAAAACTATAATTGTTGAGCTTGATGGCGATTTCGGTTAAGCTCTTTGCTATTGAACCTGCAGGTTCTGTGTTCCTAGGGCAGTGGACGCCCGAAAGTGTGGGAGACTATGCAAGCGGGACCAACCATGTTCTTCCCACATATGGCTATGCAAGGATGTATGGTGGGGTGTCTCTCGACTCTTTCCTGAAGTACATGACTGTTCAATCTTTGACAGAGGAAGGCCTAAGAAACCTTGGCCCATATGTGGCCACCATGGCTGAAGTTGAGGGGCTCGATGCTCACAAACGAGCCGTGACTCTCAGACTTCAAGATATTGAAGCCAAGCAAAGTGTGAGATGATGTGTGGCAATCAGATTCAGATTGGATGCTGTTTTACCTGTCTGATTGAGCAAAGAATTGTTTTTTTAATTATTGTTCTGAAACATATAATTGCAGTGCTATGCATGCAGGCTTGGATTTAGTTTAATTTTCCATTTCATTGAATAATACCAAATAAACTCATGAATGGACACACCATATCTTCGGGAAGTATGAGCTTTGAAATGAGAATTGTGGAACGAAACAAGAAAAGTATATATGTCAGGCACTTCTGATGCCAGGAATAAGAAGAACATACTCTATTGTTATTTGTTTTATGACCTAAGATTACCCCAGAATCACTCGACAAAAGTTAATAGCGCATACAAAATTAACAAATTGGGAGCGACTGTGGAAGTTATTCTTGGCTGATTTTATTTGTTTATTTCTCTCCAAAGTATAACATGGGTAGGTTCAGGGTGCGGCTAAAAGACTTCAAGTTTTGAAATTTGTCCAAAAACTTAAAATGCTGTACTTTTTGATAATATTGTAGGTTGATTTTTTTTTTTTATATTTTTGGACAAGTATTGGTACTTATTTAAAGTTTTTTTGACATTTTAAGTACTGACACTTAGTTTTTTTTATATAACATTTTAAGTTTTTTTTTTACAAGTATCGATATTTGTAAAATAAGTATCAATACTTGTCCAAAAACACGAAAACAATAACCTAATATAATATATAAAAGTCTAACATTTTAAGTTTTTAGACAAGTATCAAAACTTGTCATCTTTTAGTTGCACCCTATACCTGTTGTCAGGGACGGAGGTATGTATGGTTTGGGAGGGGCTCTTGCCCCTCCCAATTTTTTTGGTATAATAGCATTTGAGGTCTTTTTTATTTTAAATAATAGTCAAATAAGATTTTTTGCCTCTCCCAATTTTTAAATTTAAAGGCTTAATAGACTTTTGCCCCTTTCAATCTTTAATCCTAACTCCGTCCCTGACTGTTGTAAGTTACACTCACCCGTAAAACATATTTCCCCTACCCCACAGGCCACAAGAGTTGTTTTTCAAGGAGAATTCACTCCATGAATTCTAAATCTTTAATTCACGCCAGTCTCGGTTTCATTTTTTTAACACTAATATCCGATTTATTTTTGTAAACACCTATATTCGATCTATTTGTCGACTAATCTAGATCGGTTTTTGCAGAGGTCCAATATAAGAGCAATCTTTCCAACTCAGTTTTCTCTGTTCACGACGTCAGTATTCGAACCAATAATCTTGCTTAAAAGATCTAGCGTCTTATCCTGCTAGACTAACTTGTTGTTGATTTGGATTCATTTGTTGAACAACTCTTCCCTTCACCCCTTTTCAACCCTTAATATATTTGAGATTTAGTCTACCTATTTTTATTTTCATGAATTTAACCTCTCCACTTTTCAGATTTAAAGATTCAAATTCAAATTTAAAAGCAGACTTAAATTACTACATTATAATTGATTTAGAATGCTAAAACAATTCAAGCCCAACCGTTAACACCATTAAAACTCTACCATAAAAAATGTTAATGTAACATAAAAAACATAGGTTATAATTGATTTAAATATTATAGAAAAATTTTAAAGATGTTAACAATTAAACTTACCGCCTTCAACTCTTTTCCTCTTCTAAAAAACAACAACTCTAGTCGTTGTCAAATTTGTTCAATTTATTTGATCGGTGGCCGGCAATTAATTTTAGTATTAGTTGTCAACCATCGAATCTATTATTATTATTATTATTGTTGTTGTTGTTGTTGTTGTTGTTGTTGTTGTTGTTGTTGTTGTTGTTGTTGTTGTTGTTGTTGTTTTTTAATATTTTAATAAGAATCTTTGACTTTGTGGCACGTGTTTCCTCCGCTCTTGTGACACATTTTTCTTTATTTTGTTGTGGTTCGTTTCATTCTGTTCTTATGACATGATTTCAGCATACCTTAGCGATTGGTTGGGGCTTGTACAGAGATTTTCACGACGCTAATTTTTGATTATGGTTCCGTTGGTGGTCTTAGAAAGATGAATTCTCACTCGCTTGATGATTGGTTGCCGATGTAATCAGACCTGGGTAGCGGAACAATATGCCTAATAACTTGTTCGCTCACCACTCCTTTTTTCATCCCCGTAAAACGTCTCGTTTGGAAGTGTATGTTTTTCTTTGCACCATTGTAAGAGATTTTTAGTGGTCTTGTCTTATGTTTTTCTCATTGTATTATATTATTTCTATGGTGATTAATAAAATTCAGACGCCATTATTTAAAAAAAACAATTAAACTTGAATTTTTGAATTTTTATTAACCGTATAAAATTTCAAACTTTTAATTAATAAATCATTATAAGAATGCAAGATAATTTTATTAAAAATATATAATTATTTTCGCTCTAAATCACATACTCATTCAATTGTTTTAAGATAAATGCTTGTTCAATACAAACAGAAATTAACGAAATAAACGGATAATCTGACGCCTTGAACAAATGTATGATACCAGAGGACTAAAGGAAGAAAAGAGGCGGGTGTTCATTCCCATTGGATGCAAAATGCCAAGTGTCGTGCTTTGCAAATGAATCCATTTGCCTTCTTCTATTTCAATACCCTCTGCAAACCATAAAAAAAAAAGAGAAACTTTACAGAAACCAGTCTCGGAAATAATGGCATTTCCTCCATCTTTCCTTCTTCTCTAAAATCTCTACTTACCCATTTCTCCATTTCATCTCCTCTTTCTTCCTTTCCATTTTCTTCTCTTCGGTTTCTGGTATTATTGCATTCTTCTTCTCCTTCTTTCGTATTTCCTTGTACTAAGCTGGTATTGCTTCTCTCTCTCTCTCCCTCTTTCTTTATATTTCCTTGCAATTGCAATTGCATGTAAATGTGTATGTGTTCTATTTATGGGGTTTTTTCTTCCCTTTTCATCCTTTTGTGTTGCTGCATTTTAATATTTGAATTCGATCATGTATGCCTTTTTCTTTTCCTTTTTATTAGATTACTTGTTTCATTGGAATTTGTTGATCTTTGGTTTAGAATCCTGTGTATCTTGACTTTTTTAAAGGGAAAAACCAATGATTTTTCCTGCTTTTGATCGGATAAACAGTATTTCCATGACTGTTTCTTTGATCCTTTGTCTTGTAGTTTAAAATTCATAAATATATAATGTTTCTGATTTCACGGCTTTGGTAATGCATCAATCTTTGCGTTCTCCTATGGGAGGAATACAATCTACGGATCATAAGCTATAAATCTATAAAAACATGTTAGCCGTTGTTGTTTGTCTCAACGGTCGGTCCTTAAAGGAAATGCATTTTCCATGGTTCAATTTCCTCGCATCCCGTGTGATGTTTATATTGATATCGGAATGTTAATCAAACACAATGCTGTTGAGCAGCCCTGCCACAATGGTCAGCTTCAAATATTGGGATGAATGTGTTGATCATGAGGATCTGGAAGCAATGTGGAACCGACCTGCAGTGAAAAAAGAGTGGACTGATGTTGGGGAGACTCAAGGACAAAAAGTTCACCTATCCAGGGATCCCGATGGACAGCCTTATTTGACACAAACAGAGATGAGGGTAGGCAACTTGAATAGCATATCATCAATAGTTTACCGCAAATTGAAAATTCGAGAAGTTTAATCTCAGCGAGTAGTTTTTGATAAAGTTCGATTAGACAAGAAGTTGGAATATCTTCTGTAACATTTAATCTTCCATAAGTAATTTTGTTTTGGTAGTCAAATTTGATCTTATTCGTTATTACAAAACATTAGGATGATTCAGTAATTTTCTTTGCTTGCTCCTATACCACAACAATGCAATGTTTTTACATCTAATTTATCTTATGGTGTTCTTTCAGGCTGTTGCTGAAATCGTAACTAGCAGACATTTCGATACACATATAGAGCCGGTATGTCACCCACCTATCACCGAAACATGTCGCCTGTACCTATGATTTCCGGTCTGAATCTTGCGGAAGTTTGTTATATGTTTTGCTTTTACATTTGTGTGAAATTACTATGGTATGACAGTATAATTACTGAAAGAAACTCTTCTTAACTAATATGCATATAACGATGAAGTATTTCTTGCCTCATTCCAATTTCTGATGCTATTTTTAAGATTACAAGTGTCCAAACTTATTGATTTCAGTTTCATATTACCAATCCACAGGGTATGACTTTTTGATGATATGAATATACGAAAGTCTCAAAACTATATAATACAAGTTATTAACGTATCAAACTTTATATAAATATAATATACCTTAAACAAGATTATGACACCGTAAAATACAAGAACATGACACTTGATAGATGAATTGCCAGGTTTTCAAATCTATCCTGTTTATAAGAAACCTTTCCATCTCTAGCTCCCCTTGCTCCATAGTATTTGACTGAATGACTCTGTATCTCAGCTTTGTCCATGCTCTAGGCTTTGACCATTTGTTTCAAGCAAATAAAGAGTGGAATTTTTAGCCATTGGAGTTGAACTGAAGCTCAATACGTTAAAGTATACGGTTTTTTTACTCAAATATATATCATGAATCCCACCTTTTGTATTTCATTCTCAAGTATGGATGCAACAACAGCTAAACTAAGTTGGGGGGAAATGCTATAAACATTAAAAATCCGATACCAGTTAGTACATCACAAAAGATTCTGTTAAAATGGAATCTCACTTTGAAGTGAAGTGAATGGATGGAGGCAAAAAACCTCGTACAATCCAATAATGACTATTACTTTCTAAAGAAAATTTTGTATAGACAAAAGGAAAATAAACCAATGAAAATTAAGTACAGAGCAAGAGCTAAATTTGCTGTAAAATAGCTATTTCCTTGTCCTGCATTGGCATGTTACCTGCCCATACCCTTTAATAGTATGTATATCTTAATTTAAGTTGTCCACATAGCATAAATAATTACTCATATTTAACCAAGGCTGCTTCAATCAGATAGCAGATAGTTGGTCTGCATATGCTCCGCTAAGAACAAATACTACATTGAAAATAATCTGTAGAAGAATTGAAGTTATTATTAGTTCTAATTCTTAAAGTTTGGGATTCTTTCACTGTTCTGCAGGAGATGATTTGTGCTATTGCAGAACTTGAAAGTAATAGACAGCCTCTTGCAATGCAATGTGATAAGAAAACCAAGGTTACTACAATAGGAATCATGCAGATTTCCCCAACAACTGTGGAGTGGTTGGTCAGGTAGAATTTTTTTATTTTCTAGCGCGGCTGCACCGGAGCTAAGCTAAACCTGCTTTGGATTTATGAAGTTATAGTTTGAAAATTCTTGTAGGGAATGTCAGATTTCATTATACAAAGTTGAAGAGGATCCAGATATTCTATACAGGCCTTTTGTAAATGTATATTTCGGAGCAACCTACCTTAAATGGTTATCAAACTTTGAAAACAAGTGAGTTTGCGGTGTAGGCCTTGGATCCATCTTGAATATTTCATGAGGTCATTAAATAATGCAGTATTATTTCTCTTGTTGGTTCTGAATTTGCAGAGTTAGAACTGAAGAGTATATCATCAGGGCTTACAAGGGTGGTACAAAGAAAGCAACTCATAAATCAACCCTACCATATTGGAAGCGTTATCTTTCTGTGAAAGAAACTTTTACACCCAGGTTTTTATACTCCCTCATGAAAGTGTTTGTTTGATAATCAAAATGTACTCGAGTACTTATTAAAATTTCCCGATGGAAGTAGATAGGCTGCGAAGGTGGTTGAATTTAAAATGTTTAATACTGCTTTAGTTGAAAATATTGCTTCTTTTTGTTAATGTAGTCTTTTATCTTCACTTTCCTGGTTCTCTAGGGCATTTTGGCTTTTGCTTTTTAATATTTTCTGTTTAATACTGTAACCCTGTATGCAGTTAAACAACTGGCACCATCTTCCAGTATTAGAATTTTCTTTCTCTGCATATTGTTTATAAACTTATTACTTATTAGATTTCAGTGTTATCCATGAAAATCCTTCCCATTTTTTTCTTATGAAAATTGTGCTTAGTCCAGCCTTGAACTATTGGTGGCAAATTTGATCATACAGTTTTCCTCTATGCGCACTGTGCTAGTCCAGCCTCATGTCTATTTTTTGGGCTGGATCATCTATCAGTGAGGTTAATACCTAGATAAGTTTCTTTATTGTTGTGACATTAAACTGAGATTATTATCTGTGTTGCTTGAAATTTGAGTTTCCACTTCACTTTAGCATATCTTGTTAAGCTTCTGAAGAGAACAAAAGCTTTTTCTTGAAGCTTTGCTGCCTTGTGAAGCAAGTTTCAGCCAGTGAAAATTGAAGAGTAAAGGGATATGTTAATAGAACTAATCTATCATTAATGGGATTGGTTTCTGTTCGTCATTAGGTACAGAAAACATTCTGATGGTCCTGCGATTACTCAAGTACTAACTTCAACTACTGCACCAGTTTCACTAGACTCAGGTTGTCCCTCTCTCATTTACTCGAGGTTGTTTAATGCAATTTTTAGTTGGCATATTATCATTCTATCTCATAAATGAAAATTTACTTTCATCAACTCGAGTAGCACGGAAGATATTAGTGCTAATGTATCAAAGGCTTTACCAATTTAGTTCATATTTAGCTGTGCTACACTTGTTAAGAAAGCAATCTAACCGATATATATATCCTTTTCTTTTTGAAATGAAGTAGGAAAATTGATGCCACCTCTATGGTTTTTCTTTCATATATTAACTGTTAGATTTTGTACTGTTTGAGTTTCATGAACTAATAGTTTAGCCTAAACAACTCGAGCAGTGAAATAGAAATAATCTGGTATACTTTAAAAATTACCAAGAATAACATCTATGGATAATATTCTAAATTCAACATTGCAAGAATAACATCTAGTATATTATCATTCTCTTCTACTTTTTTTTTTCTTTTATGTTTTGCATCTCTATATTATATGCCTGTTTTTCTTTATTTGGAGCTACAGAGGATGGCTGCCTATATTGGGATACCAGAGTTTCCCCTGACGACATGAATCAGATGTGGAATCATCCTGAAATCTGCAACGAATGGAATAAAGCTAATAAAAAAAGGGGGCAAGTTCTCTTTACCCTTGATGATGAGAGGAAACCATGTCTTACTCGACTTGAACTGAAGGTATGAATCCAGAGAAGATAAGCATGCTGTCAATGTAATAATTTTCATCACGGTTTCAGAATAAATGCATTTTCCCTCCTTTTTGGCATTTTATCAATAGTGCAAATAAATATCATTGCCTTTTCAAGTATTAGAATTTATGTATAAGTTATTATTTTCGTGTCAAACTGCAAATGTTGTAGGATGAGGTTCAAAACTGCGAGTAAAAACAGGACAATAATTTGGGAACTGAAACTGGGTTTACTGCTAATATGACTTGGCTTCAAGGCTTGGTTTAGAGGATGTTTGATTGCTAGAAATATACCTTATGAGCCAAACACTTTCAGCTTTTACGCATGAAATGATTGTAGGATTTTGCCGATGCTAACTGTCACACCTAAAAGAGAGTGCAGTCACATACTCAAAGAGAACCTTTACACTCATGAGTCTGGAAAAGTTTCTAATCCTGATGAAGATATACGACAAGCACATGATGATGTAGACATATTTTGAACGGAAATGAATATAAAAAAAGGACATGACATGCAACTATATAACAACGTTAAATAGTTTACAGTTATTCAGGTCTTATGCATGTAAATAGATATTACTCTGCATTTTAATTTTTCCACTTTAAAATCATTGACATGGATGTCTTGTTGCAGGCGGTTGCAGAAATTATTGTTTCTAGGTACTTCAGTGCAAAAGGAATAAAACCAGTAAGTATGGAGTTGGTTAAAGAAGGTTTGTATGATAAACAAATTGAATGTTGGTCAGCTGCTTATATTTTGTTTTATGTTCTTTAGTTGACTGTTTCACTGAAAATTTTCGAGACTTTTTACCATAGCTTATCTGTTCTACCAGCCTGATTAACTTAGTGACAAAGCTAGCCAAGAGTGGATATGTCTAGAATGTATGATAAGTCTGCCTAGACATGCTCTTGATGTCTCCAAAAATTTGAATGAAAAGATATTTAGCAAAATGAACTTTGAAATCTAAATAGCTGGGATTTTACTGGGCTAATATTGGTTTTGACTAAAAACCTAATCAACAACAGTTTCTGCTAATATCTGTATTTCTGTTTTGTCCAACTTTTGTTCTGAAACTTACATTTTTGTACAGCCAGTACTTTGTGCTCTGGCTGAGATGGTTAGCATGCGCTACGTTGACGGGATTGAAGGACGAATTGGACTAATGGGAATTGACTACTCTACAGCTTTTCGGCTTTATACGTGAGTGAGAACCTAAATGAAACTTAATTTCTTTGCCATAAAGAACCTATCAATTTATGGAATGATCAAATATGTCTGAAACTTGTAATTTTCATGTGAAGAGAGTTGGAGTTCAGGGATTATCCGGTTGGTTACGTGGAAGATCTGACCAAACCATTTGTGTCCGTGTATTTTGGCGCCGCATATTTCACTTGGTTATCGACGTATGAAGGGAGGTAGGTTTATTCCTCTATAATGACATTTTAATGTAGCCTGTATGATTTATTCCATAGCCTTACAAAGTTGTGGCATGTTCCTGGGTTGTCAAAACAGCCAAAGGAATATGCAATTTATCATTCCGGCTTATATTTCCGGACCGGAAAGTGTAAATCCTGAAGGGACATGTCCGCACTGGTCTAAGTTCGAGCAAGCTTTGACCTCGTATGACATCCGAGAAAGGTATACATGTACAGTTTATTATATATGCTTTAACAAACGGATTTGTATGTACATTCCCTCGAATGACATTGCTATTGTCATGGCCATCGATGTTTGCTTCGACAGGAACGGAGGGAGGTGCACCGTCATGTAACCTGATGGATACAATTATCATCTGATCACCAGTTTGCAGATGGTCGCCATGGGCCAATCCTTTGCACTTTCATGGGATTGGGATTCATTTTGATTTGGATTTGAAGATTGATACAAACGTCATATACTTGTCTAAATGCTGTTACAGTAAGGATGGATTATTAGACAATTTTGGTCAACCAGTTTTTTTAATATGTTTATGATTATTTCCGACAAATTTTCATTTCATCGGAAAAAGGTTTAACTTTGGGAAACTATCTTTTTTCCGACAGAAGCTCTCGCTGGTAATATGCTGGGGGGGGGGGGGGGGGGGGGGTAAAAGGTTTATGTAAAAAATGATTTTTCAAATTTATTATAAATTCATTTTAGTTTTTTTTTTTTTATATTTATTTTGAGTTGATACTTGAGCAAAGGACTGAACTGTAAATACGATCGCAAACTGAAAATGAAAAACAAAAAGAAGCAACATGAGAATGTTTGTTATTGAACACTTGGTCCACACGGTAATTATTCCAACATCACTTGCATATTCACAGAATAACTCTGAAGAAGAGCAGAAGCACAGCACATTTGCAAGCTCTCGGCTTGCTTGCTTAAGTCGAACACGGGAAACAAACAAGATTTTATCATCATCATCTAGTATCCTCCCTGTATGTACGCATTCAAGCGGTCCAGCTCTGCACGGTGCTCACTCACCACAGCACGAACAACATCTCCGATGGAAACCATGCCGATCATTTCCTTCTCATTGATCACCGGAATGTGTCTGATACGGTTATCTACCAAAATACCAAAGGTTAGTACTAGCTCGACAAGGAACAGCCCATTGAACACCAAAAACAGATATCGTAGACGTCCGCAGATCAAATTACCTGTCATCAGTTGCATTGCTTGCAGAACTTTGGTCTCAGGTGTGACCGTGATGAGCTTGTTCTACAACCACCATATAATACAATCTTAGAATTGTGAAAACAACCAAAATGTTCGTGGACATCTAAACAATCAGCCATATATGATGGAAGTAAACCTATAAATTTACTCGAATAAAAACCAAAAAACCAATACCTCTTCAGTCATGATGTCCCCAACTTTAGTTGACTTGGATGATCTTCCGTGTACTATTATCTTCCTAAGATAATCTGCAAGTATGACATCAAACAGCAGAAATAAAATAAGAGTCGAAACCGTACCAGACCACAAAATCTCTTCTTGATAGTTAAGAAACGCAAAATGAAGCAAATTATAATCTTAGCAGAACAGAAAGAATTTGATGGGCGCCTTGGTATATGCAATGCTTAAGAAAAAAGCAGTGTGTGAATGTTTGACATGAAAGTGCTCGAGGAAATATCCACACGAAAGGTAATAACTGCATTCAATGGCAAAGGTGAAGGGTGACACGGGGATGGGACAAGCCAACTATCAACATGCTTTAGCTTCTAGGTTTTAAAATCTACTTTAATCAAACAGACCTTAGTTTTGTCTGATTCAGACCATCTATTAAGCGACAAAAGTCCTAGCATAAGTAGCCCGTTACACACAAGTATTTCAATAACAAAATTAAGTTGGTACAACATAAATAAGTAGTTTCAGAAACCCTGTAGATCACAAAAAATACTGAATCCATCATTCATTCAAAATTTAAAATCTTGGTGCAAAATTGATTAGACATGTTAACTACCTCTCTCGGTAATTATACCGGCGATTGTTTTCTGCTCTCCAGGTTTTACAACCACCAGGGCACCGACATTGTGTTGAGTCATCTGAAATCGATTGAACTCAATAAGAATGCAAATCAAGTATTCTATGAAGAAACTGAGAGCCTACGGAAACCGTAAAGATGCGTACCGACTTCACAGCATCGTACACAGTGTCATCTGTAGTGCACCAAAGCCAGGAGCCATCTGCACCTTTACCTTTGGCTTCCAAAACGTCTGAAATAGTTGTGCTCTCAAAGCCATGTTCTTCAATACTAGCAGACGAAACCGATCTGGAAAACATAACGGGTCGCATAACAGGATTGGCAACCCGAATGCGATTCAAGACCGCATTTTTCACAGTATTTCCATGCACCGAAAAAGCTTGAACTGCCCGTTGCATTCTACCTATTACAAGTGATCAGTTAAAAATCAAGCAGAGAAATTTTTATAGCTGCAGACAAAAATCATTCAAATCATGCATGCTAGGAAGTTACCAAAAAAAATCCATTCCATTATTCTAACAATAAGATTGCTTGAATCTCAGTCCAAAGAGTTAAGGAGATTTAAGTTATTTGGATTCCTCTTCTAAGTTGTAAATGAAAAACAACGATATTTCCCAGCTTAAACAAAGAAGATCCACCATGGAAGCAACAGGAAACAGATCATAACAGTATCAAAACTAAATCAAAAGGCAAAATCAGCCCCAAAAAAGAAGTCAAATTTTCAATAATCAAACTGAAATCTAAAGCCAAAACATAAAAAGAAGAGAGGAGAGAAGAACAGACCTGGATTGAAGAGAAAACAAAAAGTAGAGTAAACCCAGAAAAGGAGAAAGATAATGAACCCTAGAAAAGCGGTTTAGGAGCTTTTTAACCACCACAATGGAACGGATAAACCCAAATACGAGATTCCGCAGTCTCGCAGCACACTGATTTGTACACATTTTCAGACACCTATGATTGCGCTACGGACAATACAATATTCTAATTTCTAAAATTGAATTAAAAAATAAATTGGTTTCTGTTCTTTCAGTTTCACCAATAAACAAACAAAATTTAACAGCTTACTTTTTGAAAAGATAAAATAACTGTTCGATCTTATCCAAAACCCCTAATTCGAAATCGGGTCCATTCCAAGATTTGAAAATTGGGGAAGACGTGGATTGATGTTTGGGCTCGATTGGTACGTTAAGGTTTCTAAATTTGTTATTTTACCATGGATTTATTTTGGGTAAATTACAGTCACTAAATTATACCAAAAAAATAAAATGATAATTAAACTTTTAAAAATCACAAAATATCAATCAAATTTTATGTTTTATTATAAAATGGTAACTATGCCGTCAGTTAAAGAAGTAACATGTTTGTTAAATTTTTTTGTATAATAGCACATTTAGTTATTCATAGTTACACATTCAACCAATCTAGAAATTTAATAAATTTAACACTCAAGCTTTACACATTGTTATAATTTATGGTTTAGAGTTTAGGGTGTATGGTTTATGGTTTAGTGTTTAAGGTTTAGAGTTTAAGGTGTAGGGTTTAGTGTTTAGGGATAAATTTATTGAATTTCTTCGAATTATGACTAGATTGATTGAATGTGTAATTATGGACTAAAAGTTCTATTATACAAAAAAATTTAACAACCATGTCACTCATTTAATAGATGTTAGCGGCACAGTTGTCATTTTGTAACAAAACATAAAGTTTAATTGACATTTTGTCATTTTTGAAAGTTTAGTTACCATATTAGTTTTTTGGTATAGTTTAATGACAATTTGTGTACTTTATCCATTTATTTTTAAGGGTAAAATAAATAATCATTCACATTTGAATTATTTTTACAATTTTCATTATTAGTGTTTGAAAAATTATAATTATAACGTAATTAATTTATTATATTATAATATTTTATTATTATCAACAATCATTTAATTTATTATTAGACTTTTTTAAATAAAATTGAGAGTTTAAATTTTAACGTCGTAAATAAAATAAATTGGATTGAAATAATATGTTCGTAATAAACCTCTATAATACCTTATTAAGATTAATCAATCGATAAATTGAATACCGATTATTTTATCAAAAAAACCATCTTATCACTAACCCTTTAATAATGCACAAGATAGATAAAACAATTTAAATCCAGATCCTCTAGAATGATATCATCTATTTTTCCACTTGAACTATTTGTTGGGTAATAAAAACAAATGGTTTTGAGCAATGTAACTTTACGTTAATTACATGAAGTAATAATAAATTATTTTTTTGGGTAATAAATTAAAATATTTTCATTTTTTTAGCGTATTATGGAAGGACCAAACAACATACAAATTCCATATTTTCATTTTCTGCATATAAAGTGCTCTAAAGAATAAGAATCACAAGTAAACCCGAATAGGAATGAACAAGAACTCTTCAGAAAAATAAAATAAAATACCATTACAGTTCAGGAAAACAATTATGATGCTCTGCTTCATTGAAGACAACACAGCTGAATTCATGGATTTCCACCTTCCTTTGTAGAAACAAACTGCTTTATGAAAACTTCAACACCGTAATTATGACGCCATTGCCAGCAAGCCGAAGAGTATCGAGACTTTCAACTCAGTTTTAGCAATCCAGATTCTAATGTGTTGAAAAATTTAACTGCAACTCATCTTAGCAATTCTGAAAGCTTCAATGGACTTCAGGAATATTATTGTATCATGACCATGAACATCCTAATAAGCAAGCTTTCACAAGCTGCAGAGGCATGTAATAACTCAAGCAACCATCAAAATTCCAAGGTTAGGGGACATGACTATTGAAACTAGGGAGGTGTGGCTAGATATATCTACTTAGCTTCTTGATATCCCAACAACGAAAAAGCTGTGTGCCGGGATTTGTCTAAATTTAGAAACCATCAGCATCTGTGGAGGGGAGCAGGATATATGTCCAGAGGTTGATACCGTAAGCGATCATTATGAGGCAAAGGTCCCTCCTGTGTGTGTATTTTAACAAGTACATTAGGTAAAAGGTAAAGAATTAATTATTTCACTGGCCAATTTAATTGTTAGACAAAGGGACAGCAGGCAGTTTCAACAAAAAGAGGAATCAAAATGCATAAACAACTCAGGCAGACTATATCCTAAATGATAAATCCAGCAAGGGTTGGACAGTTTTTTTCACCGCATAAGTAGATGGTTTAAGGAATGATGTCCGTATAAAGCTTGCATTAGATATGCCAAAAGAACTAAACAAAATTTCAGTTGCTAAAATTTTCTTTGTCCTTGTATTCTCAAAGCTGTAATGAAACATAATAGTCGTTAAAATGCAAATAAAAATACCTCATCCAAGTTGATCTGGAATGGTTTGACAAAGTCCTCGAACATCACTGGAGAGAGTCCCTTAATTTTCTCCTCAACTTCCTACAAGAAGAAACAATTCAAAATTAGAAGGGAGCATGAAAAAAACCCCAAGCCAAGTTATAGGAGTTCCATTTATGTTACAATAGCCTATAACAGATGCCAAAAACTAAAGAATTACCAAGGGATGGATGTAATCTCCCAACCTTAATTATGTTTTATTGAGATAATAGGTAGTAATAAAAGATGATCCCAAACTTGAAAGGGTTCAACGTTAAACACTTAACATTGACAACACATCAGCAAAACTGACTTTATTCAACTAATATCTGGAATAGGAGTATTTTTAGCATACCAATCCTGTTATCCTTGACTTTTCCAACAGTTCCTTTGCAATCATATCCAGTATGTGCCTGTTGTCTTTCAAAGCATTTATTGCAAGCTCTTCAGTCTCTTCAATGTACTGCATGAACTCCAAGCATCACAATTTCAGTTGAAGTTAAAAAGTGAGAAAATTAAACAGTCTTTTACCTCTGTACTTAAAAAAATTCAGTGCCTGCTTAACAAACCAAAAACCTACACTCACAAATAATTTAAAGGCATGCACAACTTCTATTGAAATTTAACGAAGGTGCCTAGTATCTATTTTGAAGTGAAACCAATTTGTTGGTAAAACTAGATTATGTCCCAAGTATGGTAGTAGAATGCAGTTTTAAGTGATAAGAATTCCACAATCAGATATAAGAGCAGGATATTTTTCCCATAAATGCCAAAACTCCCACTTTCAGATAAATTTCAGACAGTTCATCAGGTAATCAAATGGTTAAGCTCCAGTGGAGTTCCATATTGGTCCTACGTGAATATCACAACAGAAAAAAAAAAATTTGCAATTATAACTCTCTTCTTTGTAACAGCTAAAAAGATATTTCACTATATTTTGTTCTTGACCGATGGGAATCAGATTAAAAAGAAACATATTTTTTACTACTATGCAGGCAGCACTCATTACTAATAGACAAATGGTAGGTTATCACAATAGCAAACAACAGTTATAGAAGACAGAGCAAGCTAAAATTACCCTTGTCAACTCTCGAGTAAACAGCTCAGATACTTCAGGTGTCATATTGGCAGGAATTACATGAGGATCATCCCACTAGCACAACAAAGGAGTACAGCAAAAAAATTAGTTAAAAAGAAATAGGATGTTCCTATAAAAAATTACAACTTGAGAGTTATACCCTATATTTTATTAATTCACCATCTGAACTATCCGGTCGATCTAACAGCCCCACTCTTTTGGTTAATTGAGTAAGCCCTAACCTTGCATTTTGTGGACTGATCACCATTTCCCTTGCAATCTGAAGAGATACATTGAGTGAGAAAAAACAAGATTTGAAGGTTGCTTCTCATATAAAAAACAAAGATATACGTCATTGTAGACACTTCGAAATGCAACTAGCTTAGATACTTTCACCCTTAAAAATGAAATATGATGTAAAAACGTGCAGCTAAAAATAAAAATAAAATATACTGTTATTGAAAGCTCAGCTAATATTGCAGACATGATTTCTTGGAGAAGAAAACTAAGACAAAATTGCCTTCTTAATGCCTGAAAGGTGAGTTGTGAAAATGTAAAATGACATGAGGCTAACCATGTTCAAGAGCAAAAGTTAGAGACTAAAAGGGAGAACAAGAGTAATATTTGTTAAATGAGCAATGCATTTAAATAAACTATGATATCAAAAAGCAAACGCATTAAGGGAATAACCTTTGTTATCTTTTCCAAATCATCCCTTCCACCATCAGTTATGTCATCACCAAACACAACAAGTTCAGCACAACGTCCACCATGAGCTACCACCATTTGCATTTTCATGTAGCCAAATGTTGTATAGCCTTGGTCTACCATGTCTTCACGAGGGTAGAATACAGATATTGCAGTTTCCTACTCATGTTGGGAAAGGGTAAAAAACGATAAAAGAACCGGAAGGGAAAATACATGAAAAATCCAGAACAAGCCATCAAATAAAAACCAATTGTTGATACAACATTTGTACCTTGCCACCGGGCAGGAGCTGAGAAAATGCATGCCAATCAAATCGAGGAAACAAGTGAGCTAAAACTATGTGACCAGCTTCATGAACAGCCAAAAGTCTCTTCTTTTCAAAAGATACCTATATTACATTAACTGAAAGTCAGAAAAATAAGCTACAACATCCTTTTGTATATAATGATCAACTTCCTTTTGTTGTCAAATTTCCAATAATCAATAGGATGTAACTTAAAAGGGCAATACTATTTCTTCCACACTCTTTTGTTACACTAGGAGGTTCGAATGAAACATGAAAATCATTTTTTTCCTATTCTTTTGTTACATGCTTTTAGTGCTAGCCAGTTTCAGGCTTCTAGGAGGAGATTTTTCCTGAAATTTTATAACCAGTAACCATACCTCTACATGAAAAATGTACCTTTGGAACCAAAAGTATGAAAATCAATCATCTTAAAGTTTGTGGCATATTAAAACAAAACAACAACAGTTGCAAATTTTGATTGATAGCACTATTTCAGAATAGTAGATTTCAGCACTTACACTTGCTTCACATTTCTGTTGCTCTTCCTCTGTAAGGAGGACACCCATACCTTCAAGTAACTGTTTATCTAACACATCAATAATATCTTGCTGGAAGATCTTGGAATGCCCTTTTCTCACCTGCAATAAGATTTAAATGTAACAGAAACCCAAGGCCTACTGAAACAACAAAAAATAACTTCCGCTCAAATTGCCTTGGAGATCACCACAGTAGTCTAAATATTTTCAACTTAGCTTCAGCGCTAGGAAGCATGGACACAAACAGAGAAACGGGAAAGTGGCACATTGCAAAAGAAGTGCGATTTGTAGATGTGTCAAAGCATTTATTTTTAGATTAATGACAAAATGAATACTTACCGACATTATTGCTGCTTCATTAACAAGATTTCGGATGTCTGCCCCAGAAAATCCAACCGTGCGAAATACAAGCTGTAGCATGGGACAGGATGAGACACAATTAGCCCGAAACCAGATTAGTCTTTTATATTTCAAACTCAAAAACTTAATGTGTCTAATTGAAAACTGATATACCATATTGTGCACATTACTGAACCAAAAATGCGGCACTCCATTTCTCTAAGAACTCTGATCCTACAAATTAAACTCATTCTTCTCTCTCTTTTTTTTTTCTTTTTCCCCCTGAAATATCATTATGATACTAACAGCTAACATATTTTCTCTCATTCATACGTTTATTTTAAAATTTCTTATAAGCAGAGTGTGGATGCTGCAACGGCCCGGCCATATACCAACGGTCTTTTAAAAATAACAATAATATAAGCAAGTAGCAGAAGACAAATCTTGCTCAATCAAATTATGTCTTAACTTTTATTTCTCAAAAACGATGACATAAAGATATGCTTGTTTGCTTGTCCCTTTCGCTAAAGTGAAGCAACCCGACCACCCAAATAAGTTTTACCGATATAATTGGTAAAAACAGATGCCTAGCTTGTAAGAAATTAAAAATACATAATAGACATTTTTCAAAGATTTTTTAGTGTGGTAGATGCAGAAGATAGAACTCTATAAAATACAGCAGAACCTTTCCAACTGAAAGAAAAAAATGGTGATTATGTATGAGTTATTGGCAAGTTTAGTAAAGGAAAAGAAAGAGTAATTTTGTAAAATTGCCAGCTACTTATGCTCGTCCCCTTGAAGTTTTTAGAAGGCAGCTGCCATTGCCCTCTCAACTAATTTCACTAAGAAAAAAAAACAAGTAAGAGAATCTTGAAACCTAACCAACCAAACATGAAGATTCTAGGTATAGGTTGACCAATCTCAACAGCTTTTGAACCCATTCTTGAACATAAAAGTTGTGACTTGTTATGAAGACTGATCCATGTTTCAGGAAGGCAGAACTGGAGTTTATTGGTGATGTACAAGGTTAAGAAAATGACATCAAATGCATAATTGTTGGATGAGAGAGCTTGCTGGTGGATTAAGTTGAGCGGTATTATATTTAACATCAATTAGCTTTAGAGACTGCCTTGTCCTTGTATAGAATTGGATCTCTCTGGTTAATGCCAGCTGGTTTCAAGCTTGTAGGTTGGGTGCTTTAACACAGAATCAAGCTTGTAGGTTGGGTGCTTTAACACAGAATCAAACTATAAAAACATCATGTAAGTGTTACATGCAATGATGATGAAGATGACAAAAAATGCTATTTATTTGCCAACGGCAGACATTTTATCCCTTTAATCTATAGATGCATGATACACGAAAATAGAGTTAACAAGAACTAGAGCAAGTTCAACAAAATACATATGAATATGAGCAGAACAATCACTAGTAGACACATGCTCAAATTACAATGAATTAGCTTACCTGTTCAAAGTTCACATCTTCAGCTAGCAGCTTTCCTGCACTATGCACACCAAATATTTGCACTCGTTGGTTTGCATCTGGCAAACCAATGTATAGACGGCGATCGATGCGTCCAGCGCGAACAAATTCGAGGTCCAATTCATCTGGCCTATTGGTGGCACAGATGAATATCACTGCTTGTCTGAGTGAAAACCGATCAACACCAGTTTTTTCCCTCCTATATGGTGTGGAACTTAATAAGAAAACTAATTTGCAAGTATGAAAAGGGCTGAAAAGAGAAGTTTAGTCTGAAAAGTAAACAGAACAACAAAATATGGAGCTCCTTTCAATAATTAAAGATATCCCCATTTTAGGATTCAAACTGAGTTGATCTTGACCAAGTGCTCCGGTACAACATCAAAGAGAGTAGCAAGCCTTGTTCATAGAGTAACACGACAAATGTGGGGAGAAGTAAAAAAATAGAGAATTTTGAACTAGAAGGTAAAAAAGAGCATCAGCTGAACAAACTCTACCATGTTAGTCCTGCCACCTTGAAGGCCCATAATAAATTGATCTCAGTTAAAATGATACGACTGTATTAATCTAAAATGAAAATGAAAACAAGAAATTTAGAACATAAGATTTGTATGGAAATTTGGAATGAACAGAGAATGAATATTACTAAATATTGTTTTAGAATTCTAGTTATTCTCCAATAAATCCAAAGGAAAACAAGTAGCTACAGGAGAAAATACTGGCATATGCATCGAGGTAAACTAGAACACTTACTCCCCATCAAGCTGAGCGATGAGTGCTTCAAATGTTGCCCTTCTGCGTGGATCCTTTCTTGCATGCCTTCCAGCAATGGCATCAATTTCATCAACAAACACAAATGCAGGTGCCTGGAACAAAAGATATATAAATGAAATTCTCATAAGAGGAGAACACTAGACCTAGAGCAAGAAAATCAATAATTATAACAAGAAAATTAGAACGAGAATGCTGGTATATTGGAACTGCAACATGAAAGCTGGAACGACAATGCATAAGCACCCAGCAAGCAAAATTATGAATACAGAGGACAGATTCCACTGGAGCATTTGGTTTCATTAACCCATAGTATTCAACTAAAGTCATATAAGAATGCCAACAACGGGAGAATTAGATTCTCCTAAATATTTTCCAAAATAACCTTTACCTTAAAAGATCGGGAAACAACTGTCTGAAAATTTAAAGAGAAAAAAATAAAGCCAACTTTCTGGCATCATTATTTGTGCTAATAAATCAGGGAAAAGGAATCTTATAACCTTTAAGGATGGTCTGGTGACTATGATCGATGCCCCTATTTCCTACCATGAAAGCTGTTCTCCTTGGTATTATAGCAGGCCTCTACCTTCCATTAATGAAATTACATTCTTCCATGGCCAAGGGGGAGATGAATGTAGAAAGTGATATGGGTATTAAAAGAAGAAGAAAGTACATTTGATTCCCAATAACGAGCTTTCAAACTAATCTTAAGAGATTTTACTGTCAAAATGCTCAAGAAACTATTACTAAATTTTATGAAACCTTCTTATCTCTTATCCAAAGACTCATAAAAGGCAAAAAACTTTTATTGTTATCCATCAACAATAATTGATCATATGCTGCAATTCCATCGCTTTTTATAGTAACTAGGACTACTAAGTGATTATGAAGCTCCAAAATGTCAAAAATGTAAACAAATAAACGAGTCAAACCTAACTCTAAATCTACCACTGGACAACAACAAATTTGACAAAAAAAAATGAAAAGGGAGGGTGAGTAACGAAGAAGGCTTACATTTCTCCTTGCTATAGAAAACATCTCATTGATCCTAGCTGCACCACTTTTTTCACTATCTGTAAACTCCGCACCAGAAGCAAAAACAAAAGGCAACCCACTTTCTTTTGCTAGCGTTCTAGCAAAAAGTGTTTTGCCAGTCCCAGGAGGTCCAGAGAGAAGAACACCCTGCCATAGTGTCATGACATACCAATGACACGCTTACCTTGTTATTCAATCAATAGTAGAAGACTGAGAAAACATCTATTGAGTATACAAGTTTACCCTAACAAACTGAACGCCTTTTTCATAGTATTGCATAGGATTTCCCATATAAATCATCAGCTCGTCAAGAAGATCCCAAACATCGCCACCCAATACCACTTCTTTATACATGGATTTTGTTTCACCAACATCTCCAACTGGCTGAATAAGTGCAGAAGGCAATCATAATTTGAGAATGTGAAGAATCTGACAGCAGGGGAGAAACAAAAGGGAAGTTTGAAGTTTTTACCAGGATGAAGTTTTCCGCATAAGCCATATCAAATAGTTGGTTATACTTTTTGTAAAGAAAGCGCTTAGAGGTGACATGCAGAAGCATTGCAGACTCCCTAATAAGCCATAAAATTAATAACCCGGGAACTAGTGCAATCACGACTTTCATAAAATAATGGATCTGCCTCCTCTGAAGGAGATCTACTTCAACTCCAGAACTTGAGATAACCTCAAATAAGTGAGGATCAAGGGGAATATCAACCTACAGAATAGGTACAGCAACAAGATATTTTATAAAAAGGATATATATAACCCTGTTTCCTAAGCAACATGAAAGAAAAATTGTACTTACAATATATTCTAATGGAAAGCCTTCTTTCATTGTTACATACAATCTTTTCAAGTCCTCTGTGAACACAACAGCAGCAACCTATTTTTAAAAAGAATGCACTATCAAAGTTCATCCACTGCTATTCTGGTACCCCATAAGTGCAAGAATAAACAAGATGGTACACCAGCTTACCTCAGAAGAATCAAGTTTTTGAAGAAAATAAGTGTAAGGTAACTTAGGACGATAGCGCCACCATCTCTTAGATATCCATAGAGCTCTAGTTCCTTGTGTTTCTGTTACCTTTTCAACTACATCCTTGCGGAGGCTATTTTCCACCTCTTTCATGTCAAATTCAACTACATACTTGGCATTTATAGAATCTAATTGCTCAGATAATTTTTCCTTTTTGAGGATCTCTTTCCATGCTTGTAGTCTATAACGCCATGTTCCCATACTATTTGGAACTTCACCTGCCAGAACAAGCATGAATAAAACAGTGTGTCAATAAACACAAAGGAGAGAATATTTAATCATTATAGACAGTTAAAATGCAAACAGCAAGCCAAATCCCCACAAACCCACATGACTCAAAAAAGAGAAGACTCAATACAAGGCACGGAAACTTTCTTGTATAAAAGCCTCGCTTTAATGATTGATGGCTATGTACATGCATATGCATTAACTGACCCGAAATGCCTAAGTCTTTTCTCAGCTCCTCCTTTTCTTCAGCATTCAATCTTGCATCACTGTCAATAATTCGTTTCACATTCTCTTTAGAAGGCTCTGGATCATCATCCCATGCATTTTCTCCCACATAAGAACTATCATGAATAAGCATTCCATTTGGTCCTTCGATGAATTTCTTCAATTTGAGGCCTTTGGGTGTTGTCTTCCTCCATAAACCCTCCTTAAACCTGTAATTACATGAAAGCTAGAGAATATAAGAATTAAAGTTGGAAAGGCCTTCATGATGCCAAATCTCTGTGTTGATTTACCATTTTCAATGTATGTATCACTAGAAAAAATTGAAATTAAAAAAGCTTGGGGACAATAGAAACAGAAAGTAAACATAGATTATAGGCACATTGAGTATATAGGCCAAACAAATACTTGATAATAAACCAGCAATAAACTAACCAAGAGATTCAGGGCTACTTATTACTCAAAAACACTAGCTATGGACAAAATGATTGGGAATAGTCTTATGAGCAGAAGATATCACTTGCATAACCTTCAAGAATTTAGTAATGTAAAGCACAACACATTCTTTTTAACACAACAAATCACATTATTCCACAAATTCATACTGAGTATCTAGACCTTTACTGAGAATGACACTGTGCATTGTCTGAAATTCGATTCATAGACCGACATTGAGCAACATCTGTATAGTACAAAGATGATATTTTTATAAGCCCTGTAAACACATGAAAGTAACCAACTTACTCCAAAATCAAGTAAATAAATAAGCAATAAGCAGCAAAATCTAAAAGATTCAATATTACAAAAATTAAATAGGATGCAATCAAATCTTCCAGTAAAACATGAACTTAGACGTTGTTTGATAAACAATGCAGCAAACCACAACTAGATAGGCATGCCTTGTATATCATTAGAATGAAGAAAGTACTAAACTGCATTTGCAAGTAATAAAAGAAATGCATTTACTTTCTAATATTACTTGGAGAGGGTTCAGGAATCAATGCCTCCATATAAGCCTCTGTTAATTGTTTTCTTTCTCGATCTTGTAGAGGAGCTCGCAGGACAGCATACAATGTTTGACAAGAAATTATTGCAACAAAGGTATAGAGGACCAAAGCAGTCATCCGCTTGAGATCCCAATTTTTTAAATCCTGGAAATAATTAACCAACTATCAGCTTAAAACCAATGAAATGGTTGATAAAAAAATAGAAAAGCAGAAAGCTACATTGAAGTGGTGCACAACAATGAGCTATATCCTGAAACTAAACTTCCATGAGCAGGCAATAGGGTAATAATTAAGCAGAAATTCATTCTGGCGCAATTCTCAATCTCTATCAAAGATTCTTACACTATTTTTAATTTGTAATTCATTAAACATATATATTAAGAAGAATGTAATAATGAAGTGGTAAAAAGAAACAAAATAACTAACCTTCCAACGCTCCCACTGGTTCCAGCTAACAAACTCGGGAAGCAACCGATTGAATTCACCCCCGCCCTTCCTGAGTCCTTGGTTAACTCGTCCTACCAACTCACTAATCCTCACATTCGCCTCATCCAAATCAAACCCAGTTTCCTTCTTAACCGAGTCCCCAAATTTGGACCAGAAGTTGTCAGAGCCGAGGCGGAGCCAAGAGAAGCCATTGGAGCCAGAGCCGCCGGGATTGGGAGACGAAGAAGAAGAAGAAGAAGCTCTGATTTTGAGCCTGCGCCTTGTGGGGAGGTGAGAGAAAGTGAGGGCTTGAGGGGTTTTAGTGATTGGTGTGGGAGAAAAGAGAAGCGGGGATTGGGAGCAGGGGATTGGAACCTCCATTTCTGTTGCCTGTTGGTAGGGGTTTTGAGGGGTTTATCTAAACGTGAGAGAGCAAATGCCACTCTAATACTTGCAGGCGAGCTTTTTTTATTGGTTATTAAGGCCTTCTATTTTGAAAAAAAAAATCAATATACCTCTAAACTTTATAAATATTTTTATTTTAAATTTAAATTTAATAGCTGAATATTTTTATTTTTATTTTAAATTTAATATTTTTATTTTAGTAAAGAGACATGCGAAGGACAATGTTAATACAATTCGAAGAGTTTGAAAGTTAAATAGATAAAATTAAAAGAAAAAATATATACAAACATTATAAAGTTTAGGATGTAAGGTTTAATGTTAGAGATTAGATTTTTATGATTATAGATTATTAATTTAAAATTTAAATTTTGTTGTGTTAAACAAAAATGATTGTGTAAATTTTTTACGCAAGTTGTTTATTAAAATAAAACTCAAATTACTCACAAATCAGTTGGAATAGTGGGGTGAGACATCAATCTCCTAAACAATGTAATGGATTTCTAATCTTAACATTGTTGAATAGAGATAAATAAATTGACAAAGTTAGGGGTGAGCAAAACTCGACGCAAAAAACTTGACTTGGAATATCATAATCTCGACTCGACTCGACTGAAAAAAATTCAAATAAAATTTGAGTTATAAAATGAAAATTTGAATAATTCATAAATTTTCAATAGTTAGTAGAACGATTTTCAAGTTCAAGTCGAGTCCTTCAATTGTTTTCTGATCATGAATATATATTTTTAAATTAAATGAAAGTTTATCACTAAGTAAACAAACACCTAAATTCAATGCAAACCTAGAAAAATTAAATTAGCGGCTCTAAATCATAAGAAGATCATACAAGAAATAAGTATGAATCTAATCCAAAAACTTGAAATAAAAAATAGATACAAATCAACAATGATGGGTAAAAGTATCAACAAACAACATTAACAAATGCATATTTACAATGTAAATATGTGTGTTAAATGAAATGCGGACGTTGCAATTTTGGAGCGCTTTGTATTTCAGTGTTTCTGTTCTCCTCTACTACTCTACACTCTCTATTCCTATTGCCGTTTTATGGGATTAGGATTACCTTACGGTCTGGTTTCTTTCTCAGATGATATTTTTTTTCTTATCAATGCTGTATGCCTTATCTCTGTTTTTCTTTCTTGCCATACACACCAGATCATCGAGTAAGTTTTCGACAGCCTACATGCTCATATTTCGGTCAACAACCAAGTTCCCCCAATCAATACTTCTGCTCTTTGTTTATTGCTGTGACTTTTGTTAGATTTCTTAGCTGCGGAAATTATATGTTTATGTGGATTTCAGTAAAAGTCTTGTT
Source organism: Hibiscus tridactylites (assembly GCA_958450335.1). NCBI lineage: Eukaryota > Viridiplantae > Streptophyta > Magnoliopsida > Malvales > Malvaceae > Hibiscus > Hibiscus tridactylites. Next base: position 5,838,564 of record OY288267.1, read on the forward strand.
TCCTGTAGGTTCTTTGAAAAAGAAGAATTACTGGTAAACTAACCGAGAATAATCTGGAAGTTTACTTTATATTTCTTTTGAGAAAAATAATCACCAGGAAATCGTGTTCAGATTCAAAGAAAATTCTGGGTTTGTTACTGTGTATATTTAGGGTTAAACAATTAAAGAATGAAGTATTCATTTTCTCTTTCTTTTTGTTACTTTAGAAAAAGAGAATACATATCCACTTGTTGACTCGTCAGATACAGGTAACAAACTTTGTTTCAAAGATGAGACTAGCGCGCGATCGTGAACAACCCACGCCCGGCTCTGGATCTGAACTCGTTCGGTGAACGCGCGATTACCTTGGCGGCGGTGTCGACGCGGTTACGTAACCCCTGCCTTTTTTGCCGCCTTACCCCCGGTATAAATAGGGAAGCGGGGGTTGGAATTATACATTTGGCAGTCCATTGCAAAACCTAATACATGATGTGTCCTTCTCTGCTGTCTCGTTTTCGGTTCTCAAAGGTGACGTCAAAACGACATTTTATTTTGCGTAAGAAGTCAAAGGTGCGTAGCTCGAACCATCTACGTTTCATAATTCCGTTTCCCAGCCTTATATTTTCCTTTTTCAAATTCGCTAATCGCTCTACGTGCATGCGAATGTTTTCTACTATTGGAATGAACTCGTTTGTATAATCTTTTAATTTTACAATTAAGATTAACAAACTGTTATACTTTGTTACATTATTTTTTAAAACATTTTTTAATTTTGTTATAAAGTTTTTCTAAATAAATAAATGTATGCACATTATCGGTTGAATAGAAAACGTATATCATTTTTCGATGTTTCTATTTATGCCTCAATACTAAAAGGTTGATTTAAAGTTTATGGCGTGCGTAGTATGTTTTTAGGGTTTAATATTTAAAATTAATACTTAAAACTTAATATTTTAGTGTTGAGACATAAAAATAATCAAAGAAGGACAAAGAATTTTTTGTTCGGTTTATCTAAATTTTTAACATGTCTATCTGTTATATATGTATGTAATGCATTATAATGTTTAAGCATAGTTTTCGGACTTAGATCGCAATATGTGGTTTACTTTTAAAGTTAGACATATTATCTTAACCATACATTTTCATTTATTAAAAGAAATAAATAAACTATTCATTTATTATTTTTTAAAAATCAATGATCAAGGATTATTTGTAACTTTTCTTATGAATTACAGACTATGATGTGAGGTTTTTCCTTGTTTGCTTTTAAAATTAAGATAACATATGCCTTATGATCTAAAAGTTGTTGCCTTGTTTCCCAAGATTTTAATTCAAGAATAAATGTTCTCACATGTTGGGATTAATTTTTTTAATCAATCAATCGAATTATAAATTTAATAATTAAAAAATATATATACTTTAGTATAAAATAAATTAAGATTATCAAATAAATTTTAAAATATGTAATAATATAAAACAAATATAATCAATTTAAAGTCGTATTGAATTTAGATAACTTTTTCCTTACTGCAATGGGGTTAACATGATCTATTTTTTTTATATAATATGATCAGATTTATGAATTTCTGTCCATCTCCGCCTTGCTTTTATCTATACATTTTTTTTGTTACTACATGCTACTCCTAATATTTTCTTGCTTAACAAGTATATATATTTAGAAAATACCATATCTAGTTTCTAATTAACGTGGGTTTGTTTAATCATGTGGGGAACTAGAGAAAGATTGCTTCAGCAAAATATATGAGGAAGAGGCTTGGAAGGTTGAAAGTGGAGATGGAAGATATCAGCAAAGAGCAGCAGAGCATCAAGGAAGGGCAATGTCGAGTTCGAGCCAAATTCAATGCGGTCGAAGAAGAATACGAACATCTTCGCAATGAAACTAATCAAATCATCCAACAAACCGCGAATACTCAAATCCGACTCGGTCTGATGTTCAGTATCCTCAAGGCTAGAGAACAAGGCGACCTCGGCAAGGCTGCTCAGTTAACTGGACTACTACGGTAAAGCCTCTCGTTAGTTTCATGTATTTTCTTGCAATCTTGCTTATGTTAGCTTCATGTATTTTCTTGCCAGTGAAATGGTGGACAGAGATAATTACTACGATCATGGAGCATCGCCGCCGTAGTGTTTCGAAAGCTAAACATCGAATTCAATTCAGTCTGTTCTGGTCTTAAGGGACAGACATGTCGTGTACAACGATTTCTGTTATATTGATCAGATTTTAAATCTGTTAGTTCATGTACTAAATGTGTGGCAGTGTTAATCGTATTTATATGTTATGAGTTGTGATTCTATCATAAATTATTGTTCATGTTTGTCTTGTGTTTGTTATTCAGAAATGTATCCACTTTAATCATATTTTTTAAAGAAATCTTTTTCCCTTTAATTTGAGTAGTAATGTTAGCTTGAGCAGTTTCTAAACTTAATCAAGTTTTTGTCCCCTTAATTTGTATTAAAATGCCTCAATTCAAGCTTCAAAAAAATTGTCTCAATTCAAATTAGAACTCAAATTTGAATTCAAGCTCAAATAACTGAATTTAAAATTAAGTATAATAAACCGAACTCATTTTTTTTTTATATAATTATCAGTATCCAATCCAGCTCATTATGTGAGCTACATTCTCAACCTAATTACTTCATACACCATATTAAGATTCGAATATGATCTAGCGTTTTTAAAAGGTGATTATTGCTGGGTGTTGGTTCGTTGCTGTCTAAGTTTGGATTTCAGGTTGATTTGCAGTCTGCAGGAAGACATTTTTTAAGTACCAACATGGTAAATGGTGTCTAGTTCAGGTATCTAATGTGTATTTAAGCCAAATTTTAAAACTAATGAATCAGCAACATCATCCCCTTCCGGGAAAATCTGGGGATGGATGTAGGTTATCTTGTACATTTCGATAAGAAAAAGTTGGTTTTTCCAAGTGAAAGTTTCTTGCTATAAAATAATACATAATTAATTCAAAAAGTCACATTTCGATACTAAATACTATTTTTACATAATTTTTCCAACAAACATGAAATGTCAAAGCCTGTAATAAACGTGAAAACATTCTTCACACCAACAATACTATTTCACATTCACTATCCATAGGGGTGTTCATGGTTAACCGTTGGTTAACCATTAAGAATGAGTCCCTAATTTTTTATGCATTCTTAGATACATTCTCTATGTAGTTTTTCGTAAGCATTCTGCAAAGCAATCAACTGTCAAGCGTTTGCTGCTGCAGGTTTTCCTCTGCTACTATTTCCCTGAAAAGGGGTGAATACTGTCAACGTTTGTCCTTAATGGAGTATATAATAATTGAAGCAAATTAACCTAAGAAAACCAACCGTAGCAAATGCGTGAAGTGAACAGCCTTAGCAAGATCGTCTTCTTCTCGTGCTCTCAATATGTTGAACATGAGAGCCAGGCGGATTTGGGTTCGGACACTTTTCTGGACCATCAACTTTGATTCTTCACGCAGTGCTTCAAATTCAGTTTCCACTGCCCTGAGTTTCTGTCGAATTTGGGTTCGGACACTTTTCTGGATCATCAATCTTCTAAGCTTCACTTTGGAATCATGTTTCGTCGCTTTTTTCTTCCTGCGGGCAATCGAATTGAAACGATGGTGCTTCCAGAAAATCCTCGACATTCTTCTTCTGGTTTCCAAGTATAGAAATGAAGGATATGTTGTTTATACAAGCATTAGTCAAGTCAAGTCATTATTTATAGACTTGTGTTTTGTCTGTACAGTAGATTGCATGTCGGGTTCATTTACCAGACATTAACGTACGCGAGGTATCTAACGCAAGTGACCGGAAAGAAAATGGTGGTAGCGCGACCATTGCTTTGGTGTTTTCTAAAGCTTCAGCATCTGGTAAATAAGTTGATGGTTTTTAAATTTTATGATTTCCTTTTTTTAAGCATCTAATTCTCGGAACAAACATTCACCTTTTGCTTTTGGTTTTTAAATTTGAGTGATAACGTACATGATACTACATAAATTAAGGGGCGGATGTATGTAGTTACTTGGTAGGTTATGTGACCCACCATTAATTTTTGGATAAACTATAACGGAGGTCAATCAATTATAGGTAATGTTATATTTGGGTTATTTCATTTTTTAAAAGTTACATTTTAGTTATTCAAATATGGGTATAATTACATTTGAGTCACACTTCATACTTAAAAAAATTATCACTACAAAATTACATTTGGGTCGATCCTCAAATGCTTGAACTTTTGATAATCATTGTCTTTGAAACTCGGAAGAACTTCCACGATATCACACTTATCTCTTTAACCGTTCTATTTAGGAGTGAGCTTTCAATCGAGTCGAGTCGAGTCAAAAAATTTTGACTTATTCGAGTTGACGCGTCATATTTTACAACTCAAACTTTATTTGAAAATTTTCGATTCGAGTCAAGTTTATGAAATTAGAG